>ML801400.1:0-36025 GCA_009831015.1 Picea engelmannii | reverse complement strand
AAGGATCTTCCTCTAGATGCTTCTCTTGATAGACATATTTAGTATAAATAAGGGTCGAGGGTATGAAAACCCTAGCTTGGAGATTATTGTAATAGAGTGTTGCTCGACTGGAGGTTTCCCCCTCGAAGAGGCCCGTGAACATTTCTTTCTGAATCAAAGTGTTATTTCTGTTGTTATTCTTATATCATTTCAGTGTTATTGTGGATATTATGCTGGTTATATTACTATTATTCTGCCATTTCTAGCATTTCATTTATGTTCTACATACTTTTTATATCTGGTATATTACAAGTGGTATCAGAGCACTTTCCTTGGCAGAATTTGTCAGATTTTTTTTTTAGGGTAGAGACATATTCCAGCATCTTTAAGCCACAGAGATCTGTCGTTATGAGCATAAACCCGCAGTTGAGGGATTCATACACGCAGAAAATACAAGTGGTTCTTAAGCGCACATCTGTTGGCCATCCTTGTAACCCCTGTTGGTACCCCTTCGAGTGGTAGCACATCAAACAACACCTGTGTACGAATCGGCCTAGATTTCTTGAAGCCCTCTTTAGATAAACCAATCGGTGACCTAACTGTTATAGTGCGACCGAGAACAACACTCGGGAAGATACTCTCTAGTACCTGGGTAGTCGGGTAGTACGGCTAAGGGTACGGTCTATCCTCCTTAGTTAGTGCCCTGAGATATTGGGCTGAGTACTACTGTTGGACCCCGCACATATATCAGAGAGATATAGCATAGGGCAAACCCTTGTCTGTAGAACCCTTGAATACCTAACCCTTGGGGGACAGAAACATAAACAAATTAAAACAGACAAGATCTATTACCGCGCAACTGTGTTCAGGTTGCCAAGTAAATAAACATTTATTTCTGGTTAAGAATTTGGGCATTTCCTCTCTGCAATATTCTTCAGACTGGAGTATAACTCTGCAGGTGTAAAAAAAAAAAAGTCTGGAAATTGTTTCACCATTATTTGAGACCTATTCCATTGGATTCATCTCTTCGCACTTATCATATTCATCCATATCATTTTTCGGAAAAAAATTTGACCCCGCCCGCCCCTTTTCAGTTCACCCATCCTCATGGCCCATACCTGTAGCCAAGACCTAGAAGCTCACTTCAACATGTTGCAATCTAGTTTCCTCGAGACCCAAAAATAAGTGAAACAACTCAGTGCTATTGTTGCCTCCATCGATACATCCATCAATACAATCATAAATACAACCATGCAGTCCTCAATGGAGGAAGTCAAACAAGAAATGACCACCCAGCTTGAATTTGTCTTTGCATCACTCTGCACCAAACTGAAGATCCCTATAGATGACCCTTTCTCTGATGCACCTCCAAAGACTGAAGGTGAACATTCCTCCCATTCCCATACCTTTCAACCCCATCACTTTCAACGTGACCTACGCCTTCCACGGGTGGATGTGACCAAATTTGATGGCTCGGACCCCACTGGTTGGGTAACCCAAATGAAACATTATTTCTCTTTATACGACATTGCAGATGACTTGGCCAAACTCTAGTATGGTGTTCTCCATCTAGATCAAGAACGTTGGCAATGGTGGCAATGGAGAAAAACTTCCCGTCAAGGGTATATTTCTTGGACCCAATTTGTGATTGAGCTTTATGAACACTTTGACACAAACACCAACCATTTGGGTCATTTGACAAATTTGAAACAATCAGGAATAGTAGAAAACTTCATAGCTACCTTTGAGTGCCTAGGTTTTTGAATAGAGGGCATGACTGATGCTTTCTTTTGAGAGTGTTTTATCAGTGGCCTCAAGGATGAGATTCGGGCCCATGTCCTCATGGCTTGACCCTTGAGTTGGGTGGAGACTACTAAAAGAGATAAAGAAGAACAACAGGTTGTATCCTCTCAAAACCAAAAACCCTCCTTTATCCCTCGCCCTAAACCCGTAAATCCCACTACTCCCTCCGCCCCATTAAAGATCCAAAATTTGACCAAGGATGAAATGGTTGAATGCCAACTCAAAGGCCTTTGTTATAATTGTGATGACAAATATTTCCCGGGCCACAAGTGTAAGGAACAAAATATTTTTATGGCCATCTCTGAGGATATTTTGGAAGAGGATGTTGAAACTCCCCTTGTGTCTGAGTCACCTAAAATCACTGACATAACCCCTCCCTCAGACCCTCCTGAAGTGGAACCGGTCATTTCCCTCAATGCTCTCTGATCCAGGATTATTTTCGGCATGAAATGAGAGTGGAGATATAGTAAATAAATGCACAGAGATATTGCAGATATTCAATAATATAACAGAAATGTATCAGAGATGCAACCATAAACACAGATATACAATAATACACAATTTCTATTAATCAGAGAAATGTACAAAGACTGTAAAAATACAGAGTGAAAGACTCGCTGGAATGGTGGCAGCTTATCTTTGAGAAGAGATGTGACGGTACTCGCATTCGCAAAAAGATGATTACAATGAGGCTCTGAAGGCCTTTTTACAATAAACGGGAATATCAAAAGTCCTAGACATCCAAAAACCTAACCCTAGGAGATGAAGCGCCAAAAGTCATGTGGGCCCTGTTTGGGTAAGTGAGTACATCAACTTCCCGGGGTCGTAACTTTTGCATATGATCTCCGTTTTAGGCGTGTGATAGCTCGTTGGAAAGGTATCATCGAGGAGATTAATTTTGGGGGCTCAATTATTCCTTTAGCTATCATTGAGAACCTCGATCTCGAAAAACCTTCATTTGGACCCTCAAAATGGCCCCGGAAGTTAAAACCTGCTAAAAATAGTAAATTGCCAAAATTGCCAGAAAGCCATTTTGAGCCATTTGGAAAAGGTGGGTGGCCACCGATATCCACTTGGATCACTCTCACTGGCTTCTCCACTCCCCAAACCCTCAAGTTAATCAGTTACATCAAGCATCAGAAGGTCATCATTCTGGTTGATAGTGGAAGCACCCATAATTTTATTCATCACCGCATTGCCCAAGAAACTCATTTCTATATCCATGCCATCAACAATTTCCAAATCATGATTGCCAATGGTGGTTCCATGAAATGTGGAGGGTGCTGTGAGAATGTGCATCTCCAAATCGGTGACTGCCACCTAAAATCCCATATGTTTTCTATCGACATGGGTGGTTGTGACATTGTGTTGGGTGCAGACTGGCTAACAACTCTGGGTCCCATTCTCATGGATTTTAAGAAATTAACCATGCAATTCGACTAGGAAATCCACCAATATAAATTACACGACATCACTGTTGGTTCACCTGAGGTCATTAGTTCCCATCGCATGGAAAAGCTACTCAAAAAAGGTCATTCTGGTGTCATTCCCAACTCCATGCCATACAAGCAACGAAGACAACCCCGGTGCCACAAGACCTTCAAGCCCTCCTTTCTAAACAACAAATGGTATTTTCCACTCCCCAAGGACTCTCTCCTTCCTGCGGTGTTCATGATCATTCCATTCCCCTTGTACCTGGAAGCCTTCCTCCCTATATTCATCTGTATCGCCACCCCTTTTCACAAAAAATGAAATTGAGAAAATGGTCCAGGAACTCCTTAATGTAGGTGTTATCCACCCTAGTACAAGCCCTTACTCTTATCTTGTAGTCATGGTTCTGAAGAAAGAAGGTTCTTGGAGAATGTGTCCTAAATTTCGTGCCCTCAACAAACTGACCATTAAAGACAAATTTCCCATTCCTATCATTAATGATCTCCTGGATGAATTGAGTGGCACCCAATTCTTTACTAAACTTGATCTTCGCTCGGGCTATCACCAAATATGTATCAAAGAGGCAAACATTCCCAAGACGGCCTTTCGAACTCATGAGGGCCACTATGAGTTTTTGGTCATGCCCTTTGGCTTGTGTAATGCCCCCTCCACCTTCCAAAGCCTCACGAATCATGTCTTCCATCCCTTTCTCCATCATTTTGTCTTAGTTTTCTTTAATGATATCCTCATCTATAGAAAAACTTGGACAAACCATCTTACTCATGTGGATCGAGTTCTCCATCTACTCTCTCAGCACCAACTTTTCCTGAAATAGTCTAAATGTGCTTTTGGTGCCTCATAAGTAGAATACTTGGGTCATCTGGTTGGCAAGAATGGCGTCAGGGTGGATCCGAAAAAGATTGAAGCTATGCAAGACTGGACGCACCCAAAGACTCTCAAAAGATTGCATGGATTTCTGGGATTAACAGGGTATTATCGCAAGTTTGTTAAGAATTATGGAAAGATTGCAACACCTCTCACTGCTCTCCTAAAAAAGAACTCTTTCACTTGGACTCCATCCGCTGCTCAAGCTTTTCAAACCTTGAAGACAACCATGTGCAACACTCCAGTTCTGGCCCTTCTTGATTTCACAAAGACCTTTGTGTTGGAATGTGATGCCTCAGGGAAAGGAATCGGTGTTGTCCTTATGCAAGAGGGTCGACCTTTGACTTTCACCAGCAAGCAACTATCTGAAAGGAATCTGGGCAAACCCATTTATGAAAAGGAAATGTTGGCTATTTTTTATGTAGTTGATCTGTGGCACCCTTATCTCTTGGGGCAATGTTTCCAAATTAAGACAGACCATCAAAGCCTCAAGTACTTTCTAGAACAACGCATTTCCTCCCCAAAACAACAAAAATGGGTGACTAAGATCTTTGGATATGATTATGATATCATTAACAAGAAGGGAAAAGACAATGTGGTGGCGAATGTACTATCCCAAAAATATGAAGAAGAAGGATCCCTTTTTTCTCTTTCCTTCATTGTACCAGATTGGCTCCAAGCTGTGCGCCAGGAATGGCTACAAGATCCCAAAAGTTCGGATTTGATTGAGCAATTGCAGACCAATGCTCCAGCTCCCCCAGGGTATTCTTGGCTCCAGGCTGAGATTTGATACAAAGGTCATTTGTATTTAAGCAAACAATCAAAGCTTAAATCCACGGTACTTTCTGAGCTTCATGCTACACCCATAGTGGGGCACTCCGGGTTCACCAAAAACTATGATAGGGTCAAACGTTCTTTTTTCTGGGATGGTATAAAATAGGACATATGTAATTTTGTCATTGAATGTGAGGTGTGTCAATGCAACAAGGGAGAAACAATCAAATCTCTGGGCACACTACAACCGCTTCCAATTCCACCTGCTATTTGGAAGGATATCTCTATGGACTTTATTACAGGCTTACCCAAGTCGGGAAACAAATCAGTCATAATGGTGGTTGTGGATCGCCTTTCCAAGTATGCTCATTTTTTTACTCTTCAACACCCATTTACTGCATCCACGGTGGCTCAAATTTTCATGGACCAGGTCTTCAAGCTTCATGGCATGACGCACTCTATTGTTTTTGATCGTGACCCAACTTTCACAAGCAATTTTTGGCAAGCACTATTCAAGCTACAAGGCACCCAATTTCATTTCAGCACAGCTTATCATCCCCAGACTGATTGTCAAATGGAAGTTGTCAACAAGTGTTTGGAAACATATCTAAGGTGTTTTTCCTTTGAAAAGCAAAATCAGTGGGCTCAATGGTTACTCCTAGCTGAATGGTGGTACAACACTTCCTACCATACAGCTACATGCATGACTCCTTTTGAAGCGGTATATGGACAGAATCCACCTTTAGTTCTGTCATACTTACCGGGTACCTCGAAGGTCCAGGCGGTTGACCAAACACTTACAGTTTGAGAGGATATTCTTCATACTCTTAAAGATAACTTGATCATGGCACATAATCGCATGAAGCAACAAGCAGATCAAGGTCGCTCTAAACGTCAATTTGCATAAGGGGATTAGGTGTTTCTACGACTGCAACCATACAAGCAAACTTCCCTCAAGGTCGAGCATTTTCAGAAGCTAGCGCCCAAATTTTATGGTCCTTATACAGTTCTCAAGTGTGTGGGACAAGTTTCCTATCAGTTAGCTCTGCCCAGTTAGTCAAAGCTACATCCTGTTTTTCATGTTTCATGCTTAAAGAAGGTGATTGGAACTAGGTGCCAAATTCAAACCAACCTTCCTAAGTTAGCTGAAGAAGGATCCATCTAGCTACAGCCAGAAGCATTTTTGGACCAGCGTGAGCGTCACCTGCATCAGAGAACCATCAAGGAAGTGCTAGTCCAGTGGAAATATACAACTCCAGCAGATGCCACTTGGGAACCAGCTACCATTCTGCAGCAGTTTCCACATCTCAAGCCTTGAGGACAAGGTTGTTTTTAAGGGGGCAGACATGTTAGGGTCCTAACCCGCACATAGGTAGATCAATATATTCGGATGTGATAAAGGTCAATATTAATAAGGCCTTTCAATAAAATAGAATAAGGCGGATGTAAGAAGACCTAATAGAAGCTTCCGCTTCTAGAACGATCTTCCTCTAGATGCTTCTCTTGATAGACATATTTAGTATAAATAAGGGTCGAGGGTATGAAAACCCTAGCTTGGAGATTATTGTAACAGAGCACTGCTCGACTGGAGGTTGCCCCCTCGAAGAGGCCCGTGAACATTTCTTTCTGAATCAAAACACTATTTTTGTTGTTATTCTTATATCATTTTAGTGTTATTGTGGAGATTATGTTGGTTATATCACTGTTATTCTACCATTTCTAGCATTTCATTTCTGTTCTACATACTTTTTATATCTGGTATATTACACCATTCTAGCGAGTCTTTCACTCTATATTTTTATAGTCTCTGTACATTTCTTTCATTAATAGAAATCGTGTATTACTGTATATCTGTGTTTATGGTTGCATATCTCATACATTTATGTTATCTTATTGAATATCTGTGATATCTCGGTGCATTTCTTTATTATATCTCCGCTCGCATTTCGTGCCAAAAATAATCTGGATCAAGGGGCCTTTTAGGGCACTTCCTAGCCCTTGACCAACGTCCAAGCTAGATTTCTCTCATATATGAGTGTCAAATCGTGTTGGGGGTCAGACTAGAAGTGGTTGAGGGGTCGACAAGATCCATAAATGTGTCATTCATATAAGTGCATAGATATTCTCGTATACAGTCATGCATTTTTCACACAGTGCGCTTTGAGGCTTGTGATAGCCTGCGCATTATGCGCATTGTGTGTGCACTTCCTTTGGTGAATTTGCACACTTTGATTTTTGACCCAATTATATAGTTTTTTTCCTTTTGGATGGATTTTGGTGTTGTATGTGGACTAATTGCTACTGACATTGATTTTTTTCTTCAACCATTGTGTGCAATGTTGCAGACAATTTTTTAGTGATAACACTTGGGATGGATAATGGTTGTAAAAGACCTGGGATCTTAATTTTTTCCACCTTATTTTGTTGGCAAACCAAACATTCTATCACAAATCTTTGAACATTAGTTTTAAGGCCATCCCAAAAATGTTTCTTCTTGACCTTATGGTAGGTTTTCAAAAATACCAAGTTCCCTCCTATTGGAGAGGTGTGCAATTCCAATAGTACCTTTTGTTTGAGTCGGGAGTTATTACATAAATATAAGGGATCTTTGTACCATAGTAAATCATTTTTCCATGTAAATGTATTTGATGCACTGGAATCCTACTGTAACCTTTGAATGAGAGTCCACATGTTTTCGTCATTCTTTCATTCATACCTCGCTTCTATTATCCAATCAGGTTAGATGATCGAGATATCACAAAGAAAGGCCTCAACATATTCATCCTTTCTTAAGAGTGCATCTTCCACAACATTTTGCTTCCCTTTTTTATAGATGATTGTGTAATGTCCCCAACCACCAATAGGGCTGGCAACATCACTTCCTGGAAGACTATCCTTGCTTTGATACCATTTTGTAACATCCCCAGCCACCAACAGGCTAGGCCATGCCACCAAATAACTTTGCGGGAACAGTCATATATAAAATTTAATAGGAAAATAGAGATAACATCTGGTATTTACACACACACACACACACACATATATCTAATTCGATTAAACCAACATCAATACTCTACTCATACACATGTTCATGCAGAAGAAACATTAACTCATACATGCAACATATGTACATAAGCATTACTCATTAATTATAATACAAATACATATACACAACATACAATGCACAATTATTTGGCACTTATCTTTTAATAGATGACCACCAACTGCATGTAGAACTCCCAGCCTTAGACCACACTTCTCATCATGCTCAAAAATGGGTCACCCCCGAGCTAGGACTAAACTCCACCGAGCAAGGGATTCCTAGGCTTGGAAAGGGAAACAGGAAGTTGCACAAATCAATAGGAAAGATTTTCTCCCAGGAGCTATCTCACACTAAAAACCTACAACCTCTCATTCCCCACATGCATGTCCCACCCCAGGAAGTGTGCCCCTTCTCTGCTCAACAGTCCTTTAGATTCCCCACTTCATTCGAGGGCTTCAACAACAAGCCAGGCATGAATTCTTAGAGAACTATAGTTGTCATTGGTCTCCCTCTAGAAAAATCACTTCCCCAACAACCTCTCTCACATGGAGATAATTGTTTATAGGCCTGGCAACCTAGTTATTCAATCCAACTTCTAAGATAGTTCTATTAAGGTGATAATAACAACAAATATCAGTATGGAACAAATGATGGAATCAAGCCATGCTCAGGAAAGGAACTGCGTGGGTTGTAACAACCAACTGTTAAGACACAACACAGGCTCAGGTAAATACCGGGTGCAACAAGCTTCACAAGAAAGTACATAGGATAACTCAAAAATACGACTACACATTTCCCAGGTGTGTACTTGTTCAAAGGTCAATGATTGAGAAAATAGTTCAATGCATGAATTAGTGGTTAAATTGGGAAGGGTGGTAGATTTCCAGAGAATCGTGAAGGTCGTGAGAATGGCAAGGGAACGTGAGACTTGCAAATCCCTCCAGAATGGGAAGTGAACCCCCAATGAGCTAGCTTTCCCAGCTATAAATTGCATGTGCCTAGGTTGACACATGTCTTCCTGAAGCTGCATAAGCTCCACTTAGCACTCGTTCCTTTTCCCAAGAATTTAGGACAACACAAGGCATGTCAACCATAGCCCTTTTGGAAGTAATAATATAATATTATTCCTCTAGAGGTAAGCCTTTTATCTTAGCCCCTATTCCTAGACACTTATCCCCTTCCCTTACCCTACCTAGTGGATATTAGTCCCCCATAAGTCTTTCTTCATGGTTGGTCTACACACAGCGATGTAATTTTATTAATAATGTGAGTGTTTACATATAAAAAAATAGGCTCATTGGCCTTAAGCACCTAGTCTCTCTGACCTAATAAACATATAAGTCTTCCAACTTATAAACACTTGGCTCACCAGCCTATAAACACAATTAAAATTCTGCAGGGGCTCGGCCTTGGGATGTTACAATCCCCTCCCCTTATTTTTGCATTATCCTTGGTGCAACATATTCACATGCCAACAACAAGATTTTCAAAATCTTCAAAACTATGCGGGTACTTTGCCCGCATAGCATCTTCATGCTCCCATGTTGCGTACTCAGGACCATACTAGGTCCACTTGAATTTTACAATCCCTATGGTTCGATTTCAGAGTTGCTTGCTTTTCCGGTCTATTATGTGCACCAGATGCACCTGAAAAGCACTTTCTTTCTCCACCTGAATCACATCCCAATCAATAACATGATTAGCATCAGGTATATATTTCTTAAGAAACGAGACATGAAACACATTATGTATAGACATAGATGTAGGAAATGAAAGCATATATGCTACTGGACCAATCCTCTCTAGGATTTCAAATGGCCCACAATAGCGAGCTACCAACTTTGAACAATTTCCCAACTTCCAGGAGCTTCTATTGGCATTCACTTTTAAGAAAACATGATCACCCACTTTAAACTCCCTGTGGGTTCTGCCTTTGTCTGCATAGATTTTCTTCCTGTCTTGGGCATCTTTCAAATTTTGTTTAATCTTTATCATTTTCTCTTCCATTTCCCTGAGCAACTCTGGACCGACAACTTCCCTATCAGTGGGGTTGTCCCAGCTTACTGGGGTGTGGAACTTTCTACCATAAAGTGCTTCAAACGAGCTCATATTCAGTGATTCTTGATACCCATTGTTGTAGGAAAATTATACCAACTGTATATAGTCTTCTCATTTAGATGGCTTTCCCATCACATACATCCTTAGCATGTCCTCTATCACTTGGTTCTCCCTTTTTGTTTTCCCATATGAATTAGGATGATATGTTCTGCTGAAGTTCAGATTTGTTCCGAACCCCTTGAATAAACCCTTCAAAAACTTTGAGGTAAACTTTGGGTATCTGTCAGACACAATTGTCTTGGGTATTCCATGCAAGAATGATACCTCCCTTATATAAATATCAACAACATTATCTTCCTTGTGAGGAGTATTCATAGGAATAAAATGGGAAGCTTTAGTAAGCTTGTCCACTACCAACATGATTGCATCATGTTGCTTTCTTTTTCTAGGAAATCCCGTGATGAAATCCATTGTTATAAATTCCCATTTCCACTCAAGAATGGGTAATGGATGTAGCAAACCTGTTGAGTATCTATGCTCAACCTTTACATTTTTACATTCCAAGCATTTGGAAATAAAATCAACAACTTCCTTCTTCATGCATGGCCAATAATATTGGCTTTTGACTGCTGAATTTTTTTTCTAATATCCTGGGTGTCCCACATAAGGTACATTGTGCATTTATCTTAAACTTGCACTCTTCAATTCAGGAGAATTTGGCACATAAAATTTTATTATGTACAATAGAATTCCATCAATTCCCCATTCATAATCCTCGACATTTTGCTGCATGTTACCTTGTTATAATTTTGTTACCAATTCCATGTACTGTAAATCTGATTTTTCATCCTCCACAATTCTATCTTTCAAATATGATTAGTACATGTTAATGGATGTAGCATGCAACTCATGCACTTTGATGCTGAGTGCATAAGCCACTTTGTTCTCTTTCCCCTTGATATTATTTATATCAAAGTCATACTCATAGAGGAATTCCAACCATCTGCTTTGCCTAGCACTCAAAGTAGGCTGATCAAACAAATACTTCAGACCATTATGGTTTGTCCTCAACTCAAACTTCTTTCCCATGAGGTACTGCCTCCACTTCTTCAAAGCATGCACTATGGCTTCCAACTCCAAATCATGAGTGACATAGAGCCTTTCATGCTCTTTCAATTTTCTGGACTCGAGACATATTACAAATCCGTTATGACTAAGGATTCCACCAAGTCCTTTGCACGCGTATGTGAAAACCACAAAATCTTCATCCTGATCTGCAATATTCAGAATTGGAGCAATGGTTAACAATTTCTTTAATTGTTGTAAGCCCATTTCGCATTTTGTTTTCCATTGAAACTTCCCTTTCCTTTGCAAGGAAGTGATGGGATGAGCTATTCTTCAAAACCCTGCAATGAACCTTTTGTAGTACCCCACTAGACCCATGAAGGATATGACTTCTGTCAAATTATTAGGTGGTGTACACCCTCTAATGGCTTCTATCTTCTCATGATCCACTGCTATCCCATATTCAAATATGATATGCCCCAAATAGTGAATTATGTTTTGATAAAATGAGCACTTTCTCAATTTAGAATACAACTGATGCTCTCTTAGCACTTGCAACACCATCCTCAAATGATGCTCATGCTCTTCTTTCGACTTGGAATATATAAGGATTTCATCTAAAAATACAATGACAAACTTGTCCAAATATTCTTGGAAAACAACATTCATTAGGCACAAGAAAACAACAGGTGCATTTGATAACCCAAATGGCACCACTGTGAACTCATAATGACCATACCTTGTCCTAAACGTTGTCTTTCTAATATCTTCCTTTTTAATCCTTACCTGATGGTCCCGTGACCTGAGATCTATCTTTGAAAATATCCTTGCATCCTTCAACTGATTGAAGAGATCATCAGTCCTTGATAGAGGACACTTTTCTTTATAGTTACCTTATTCAGCTGTCTGAAATCGATGCACAATCTCAATGCCCCATTTTTCTTCTTCACGAACAAGACTGGGGCACCCCAAGGTGACACACTTGGGCGTATATACCCCTTGTTCAAAATTTCTTCAAGATGCATTTGTAACTCCTTCAGCTCTGGTGTACTCATTTTGTAAGGAGTCTTTGATACTAGAGATGCCCTAGGTATCAAATTTATGGAGAAGTCAATATCTCTCTTTGGGGGTAGTCATGGTACCTCCTTGAACACATCTTCAAAATATTCCAGGACTGCATGATCCTCCAAATTTGGCACATTATCCTCAGGTGCTTCTTCCATATGACCTGCAAATATTTGACAGCCTTTCCTGTAGCATTTCTTCTGTTGCATTGCTGAAATTTCTTGGACAAAAACTGCCCTGGGAATTCCCTTCTCTCTCCTTAGGCTCCCTTCCTCATCCAAGCAAGTAAATTTATTTTTATTGTAGTCCAGGATAGCATGATGTTGGTCCAATCAATCCATCCCAATTAGACAGTCATAGGAACCTAAAGGCAATATGTTCAAATCTTCCCTTGTGCTTAGACCATTCATGTCTATAAGACATGACATAACCATCTCATTAACTTTCTTTTGGCTCTGGTAGCCACCTGCACCAACCAAGATTTTCCATGCTTGTTTCTTGGCAAATGAAAACTTTCCACCATATTAGGATCTATATAACTATGAATAGCTCCTGAATCAATTAAAATAGTAATGGTTCAGTTGTGGATCATACCTTCCACTTCAATCATATGTGACTGATACTCTTCTTGCTTGTCGCCCAGGGCTGAATAGATATTGGGTACATTTATGCCCATGTCCCCCATTGTTTCCTCTTGTTGTACATGGTGAACATCTCTCACTTTGTCACTTATGTGAGGACAATATATAAACATGCGATCTCCTTTACAACCCCAACAATGGATAGGTGTCTGCCTTGGCCTTTGACCACCTATCTCAATCATTCTAGGCTCTCTAGAAGTTGGCTGTCCCTAAGGATTATTTCTAAAGAATGGTGGCTTAGTTCCTTTCTTCCTCCGATCCATATTGAATTTATTCATGTCTTCCCAAGCGTTTTGGAAAGTTGGCCTTGCTTTTTGCTGATCACATAGACACTTAGCTCACCTTATGGTTTCCTCCAATGTTTTGGGATCATCATATTGCATTTTTTCACTAATGAATGGTGGAAAACCACTGAAATATCTTTGAATCTTAACTGTTTCATCTTTGATGAAAGAAACATACTTCAAAAATTCTAAAAACCTTCTTTCATACTCATCTATTGTCATACTACCAAGCTTGAGTTCAAGTATTTATTTTTGAAATACTTCTTGAATTACCTCCAAGTAACATTGTCTCTTTAATGTGTTGCACCTGCACAAGTTGATCCCACCACATGGATGCCTTTCCTTTGAGTTGGTAGAATGAAATTCTTCCCTCTACATGAGAAGAATAATTATGCAATTGAAAATACTTTCTCATGCCCAACAACCAAGTCTCTGCATATTCATCATTCTTGTGTTCACCATCAAATGTAGGAGGTTTGATTTTGTTCATTTCTCCTCATAGCTCATCTACCCGAGACCTATTATGCTTCCTGACATGGGATGGACTTGAGTTGATGTGTGCTCTCTTATTAGAATGCTTCGGGGAGTGACAGTGATGCCTACTACTACTTCTTGATCTTCCTTTCTTCTAGGAGACCCGTGAATTCCTAATTTTCTTGAGCCACTCTCCTTATCCAATTTATTTTCTATTCTTTCCAGGATCCGCATCAACTTTATGTTGAAGTATTTCTATTTCTCCATAGCTTTCTTAAGCCTTTCATTATCATCTTGGTGAATTTGGACATTTGTTTGCAAATTTTTGATGAGCTTCATCATGCTCACTTATTTATTTTTATCTTATCCATGTCCATTGGAGTTTGTTCCTTAAACTCCCAAGTGGACATTCATTCCTCTAACTGCACTCTCCAAACTATAAGCATCTTGTGCGTCCTCCATTTCTCTGTACCGAGGAACAATTCAGTTCGATTCTGTCAATTGTTAACTATGCAAAATGTGCAGTCAAAATAAATTTTGTTAGGCTATCAGATTTTAATAATTTACCAGAGTAAACCAATCTGATTCAACCAAAACACAATCTCATATTCCATTACTAGCAGAAAGTGGTTGGTCAAGAACTCCTTGGGATTCTATCTCTAAGCCCTACTCTGTTCTGCAACAATTTTCGAGCACTAGCCCTTTTTCTTCATCCCTTGGTTCACATGTGACCACGACTGTGACCCAGTGCTAATGGTTTAGGTGCTTATCCATAGTATCGAAACATCGAGCCCCCAAGATTCATATGTTTCCTCTATTTCCACACCTCACAAACATTACAAAACAACGAACTGACAAATGCACGAAGAATGACGGATCTATGGTCCACATTCCTTGCTCAGGTCTAAGGTGGATTGGAGTTTTAGGAACTCCGGGCTTCGGTGGTTTCCAAAGTATTTCCCTACTACCTCTCGGAGTGTTGAATTGGCGAGTTCATGAAGTGGGGTGGATCAATGGTCCATGACTTCCCAACATCCAATGAATGATACTTTCTATGGGACTTCGGGCTTGGGGCTCTGGGACTTCGGAGCTTCGGGGCTCCGAGACTTTAGAGGATTTCATCCTTCAATTCCATCATGAACCATTTTGTTCGAAGTGTCAAGTCTTCGATTTTCACAATATGGCACCATGCATCCACTGTAACCATCAAGGGCTCCACCATCCTTTCTTGAGAGGAGGCCATGTGAAGAAATATTATAAGAAGACACATGGCCCAATCAAACGGGTGACATGTATCACATTCTAACTGGCATTCCAATCATCCCATGGTTTTTAACTCACTGACACATGGAACACATCCTAGGTTTTCACATCGTTCTTGGTGATGTTAGTAGGCCACGTCACTTTCATACTTTGGGCCTTCGGAATATCTTACACTTGCATTCCTCAAATCTCTCAAACTCTGAATATCCTTACCTTCCAGGGTCCACATAATACAACTGTCAACATCAAGGTGGTGGCACGCGACATGTCTAATAAATTCCCACGTCACCACTAGCAACGTCATCATGCTGCACCACTTATGTTCCTTGGCCTTGAGACTTTTATACTAGCACAATCCAATAGTAAACACTTCTCCCCGAATCTATGGTGTAGATCCTCTCTGGAACATTGGAACTTCGGGCTTCGACCCCTCTTGTTCTTATAACCCATAAATTTCACTGAAGTCGTGAAGTATGAATGACTTGGAGGTTAACCTTCGTGCACTTTTCTCCATATATGAGGGTTGTGAAGGATACTCCTTCTCCCAAACAGATCCTATGGCCCAATCACCACAGATGTTGTGGTTTCGTTCTCTATGGCCATTTCTTAAACCATTTTTCCTCTTGTTCTTCTGAATATAATCGAAGTGTTCTCTCAACGCCCTTATGGCATTCTGCACATCAAAATTCTCTAGAATTTTTACTTCGCATTCCTCATTTGTGTCCTATCCAGGTTCAATGTTGAAACCATGGGCTTTAATCTTTAATTTTGTCCATTTCGACAACAATTATTTTCCAAAACTTTTTCTCCAACTTCCACTAACATGGCCCATCCAGGCTCAGTGTTGAAACCTTAGATCTGATACCATTCTGTAATGTCCCCAACCACCGAAAGGCCTAGCAATGTCACTTCCTGAATGACTATCCTTTCTATGATACCATTTTGTAATGTCCCCGGCCACCAACAGGCTAGGCCATGCCACCAAATAAATTTGCATGAATAATCATATATAAAATTTAACAAGAAAATAGAGATAACATTTGGTATTTACACACACACACACACACATATATATCTAACATGATTAAACCAACATCAATACTCTACTCATACACCTGTTCATGCAGAAGCAACATTAACTCATACATGCAACATATGTACACATGCATTACTCATTAATTATAATACAAATACAAATATAGATACACAACATACAATGAACAAAGATTTGGCACTTATATTTTAATAGATGACCACCAACTGCGTGCAGACCTCCCATGAACCTCCTAACCTTATACCACACTGTTTATCATGCTTAGCAGTGGGTCACCCCCAAGCTGGGACTAAACTCCATCAGGCAAGGGATTCCTAGGCTTGTCAAGGTCAACAAGAAAGTCGCAAAAATCAACAGGAATGGTTTTATCCCAAGAGTTATCTCACACTAAAATCCTACAACCTCTCATTCCCCACATGCCTGTACCACCCCAAGAAGTGTTCCCCTTCTCTACTCAAAATTCCTTTGGTTTCCCCACTTCCTTCCAAGGATTCAACAACAGGTCGGATAGGAATTCTCAGAGAACTATAACTATCGTTGGGATCCCTCTGGAAACATCACTTCCCCAACAACCTCTCTCACCTGGAGAAAGTTGTTTACAGGCATGAAAACCTTCTTATTCAATCCATAGGCCTGACAACCTGCTTCTTCAATTCAACTTCTAAGTTAGTTCCATTAAGGCGATAGCAACAACACAGATCAGTATGGAACAGATGATGGCAGCAAGCCACACTCAGGAAAGGAACTGTGTGGGATGTAACAACCAAAGATTAAGACATAGTACAGGATTAGGTAAATACTGGGTGCATCAGGATTCATAGGAAATTACATAGGATAAGTCAAAAATACGACTGCACATTTCCCAGGTGTGTACTTGTTCAAAGGTCAATGATGGAGAAAATAGTTCAATGCATGAATTAGTGGTTAAATCGGGAAGGGTGGTAGATTTCCAGAGAATTGTGAAGGTCATGAGAATGGCAAGGCAATGTGAGACTTGCAAAGCCCTCCAGAATGGGAAGTGAACCCCCAATGAGTGGATTTCATAGCTATAAACTGCATGCGCCCAGGTTGACACATGTCTTCCTGAAGTTGCATGAGCTCCACTTAGCACTCATTCCTTTTCCCAGGAACTTAGGACAACACATGTCATGTCAACCATAACCATTTTGGAAGTAATAATATAATATTATTCCTCTAGAGGTAATCCTTTTAGCTTACCCCCTATTCCTAGACACTTATCCCCTTCCCTTACCCTACCTAGTGGAGCTTAGTCCCCCATAACGCTTTCTTTGTGGTCGGTCTACACAAAGCGATGTGATTTTATTAATAATGTGAGTGTTTACATATACAAAAATAGGCTCATTGGCCTTACGCACCTGGCTCTCCGACCTAATAAACATATAAGTCTTCCAGCTTATAAACACTTGGCTCACCAGCCTATAAACACAATTACAATTCTGCATGGGCTTGGCCTTGGGATGTTACAATTTCAAAATCATAAACCAATATATTGGTCACCCATTTTTGTTGTTCTTCTGAAGATAGTCTTTTCTCCAAGAAATATTTAAGACTATCATGATCTATTTTGACCTTAAAGTGCCTACCTATTAGGTAAGGGAGCCATTTCTTCAATGCATGTAGTATTTTCATCATTTCCTTCTCATAAATGGGTTTTTGTAAGTCCTTTCCCTTGAGTGGCCGAATTTCAAAATCCAGGGGCCTTCCTTCTTGCATTAGGATAGCACCAATGCCATTACCCGAGACATCACATTCCACAAAAAAGGTTTTTGTGAAGTTTGGTGTGGTCAAGACAAGTTATTTGCACATCAACTCTTTAAGTTTTTCAAAAGTTTGAGTTTCCTCTTGAGTCCATGAAAATGCATCCTTCTTAGTTAATGTAGTTAAAGGTGCTTCTATTCTTCCATAGTTCTGAACAAACTTGCGGTAGTAACTTGTCAAACCCAAAAATCCTCTAAGATTCTTCAATGTTTTGGGAATCGTCCAGTCCATCATGGCCTTAATCTTGTTAGGGTCTACCTTGAAACCTTGATGAGATAAAATATGACCCAAATACTCTACCTCCTTCACCCCAAAGAAACATTTGGATGGTTTGGCATATGGTTGTTGCTCCTTTAGTAGTTGCAACACCTTTTTAACATGTCGCACATGATCCTGCCAAGACTTGCTATAGATTAGTATATCATCAAAAAATACTAACACAAATTTTCGAAGGAAGGTCTTGAAAATGGAATCCATCAACCCTTGGAATGTGGAAGGTGCATTTGTAAGGCCAAAAGGCATGACCAAAAATTCATAATGGCCTTCGTGAGTTTAGAATGTTGTTTTTGGGATATCTTCTTCCTTCATTCTAATCTGATGATGCCCTAAACGAATATCCAACTTTGTGAAATATATTGCTCCATGTAGTTCATCTAACAATTCATCAATAAGGGGAATGAAAAACTTATCTTTAATAGTGATCTTGTTGATCTCTCTATAATATGGACACATATGCCATGATCCATCTTTCTTGAGTACCATTACCATCGATGCAGAGTAAGAACTTTTTCTAGGTCTAATAATGCCAACCTCTAACATTTCTTCAACCATACGCTTAATTTCACTCTTCTGGGCATAAGGGTATCTGTAAGGCCCGATGTTAGGAGGAACACTCCTAGGAATTAGGTGAATAACATGATCATGATTTCAAGTGGGTGGAAGAACTTTGAGAATATCTTCAAATACTTTGGAATGCTTATCAATGATCCCTTGGAGATCTAGGGGAATATATGGCTTAGATGTTTGAACATCTAGTGAGCACAGTTGTGCAATTACACCCTGATGCCCCTTTTGCAATAATTGTTTTATGCCATTAGAGCTTATCACCTTACTGGGTTTCCCTGTGATACCTCTTAACTCAATTTATTTTCCTTCCAATGAAAATTTCATGAAAAGTTCTTGAAAATTAAAATCCAATGTTCCTAATGATTGTAACCATTGGATTACTAGTATGACATCAGCACCACCCATAGGTATATAAATCATTGGACTATTCATTACATATTCCCCCATAGTAAGATTGATATTATTGCATTTTCCTGAGAAATTGATAGTTCCTCCTTCTACAATCATTACTTGAAACTCTGGCACTAGATATACAAAGCAATTGAGAGCTTTAGCTAATTTATAATGAATTAAATTATGAGTACTACAAAATAAATTATGACTATTACCTTTTTATTTTTGGCATATCCTTCGATCTTGAGGGTTTGAGTAGTGCTAATTCCAACCAATGCATTACACGATATCGTGGGATTCAACTCTTTAGAAGAAATCGCTTCTATGTGTTCATCTTGATATGGTTCTTTTTATTGTTCTTGTTCTTGTGCTCCTTCCTCTTCACAATATATGTAGAATAATTTCTTCTCACCACACTTATGTCCCTTACTATACTTGTTGTCACATTTAGAGCATAAAAGTTTTTCTTTTCTTTCCTCCAATTGTTGAGGTGTCAACCTTGTAGGTTGAGGTGTTTTAGAAGAAGGAACATTATTCTCTTGATAGATGTTAGGAGTGGTCCTTCTAGTAGCCATAGCCATATTTTTACTTTCAACATTTCTTTTAACCCTAAATGCATTCTCCAATGATTTGGGTTCCCAAAGGCGAACCTCATGTTGAATGTTATCCCTTAAATTTCCTATGAATACATCAATCAAGTGCTCATCTAGAATATTTGTTACCTTTATATTCAATCTTTGGAAGTTCTCAATTTTCTCTGTAACTGAACCCTTTTGCTTGAGATTTATCAATTGGATAAATAAGATATTGCTCCTTGTATCCTCATTGTTTGCTATCATTTCTTTCGTGAAAATTTTCCAAGTGACGATTAATTTGTGAGAAAAAGCCATTGATACCACACAAATTGATTGGGTTCTAAATATAAAGAATCAATTTGTACCTTTTGTGTATGTGGCACATCATGTAGATCAAAGAATTGATCCATCTGAATTATCCATGTGATTGGGTCCTTGCCATCAAAATTCCTCATATCGATCTTAGGAAGGTGATTGGTCTTCAACCCTGTTATCACACAATTTGTACTTGTCCAAAAGGGAAAGGCTAATAGAGGGAAAATTGGCATAACAGGAGGTTGTCCTGTCATTGTCACCATAATAAGACACCTCTTTCTATTTAGGGGTGAAATCCCAGGGTAGACATCCCTGGTGACCTGGGGGTTTGAGAAGGAAAAGGTTGAGGTATCAAGAAAAACTATCCCCTCTCACAAGTCACACCGATCAGAAAGTCCCAAATTTTTAACAAAATGAAGCAATGATATGCTTAAGTGTACCTGCCTAGAACAATAAAACAAGAAAACACTATTTTTGCAAGTACAATTGATGTTAGTGCTTCATAAGACCTTGGACTTGTCAATGAAAGAAATAAGTTGATATAAGATGAAGCAAGAAGGAATATATAACAAAAATGTATATATGATGATGGCTTCGCAATCAATGCCTTAAATAAGCTTCAAAATGACCCAAAATGATAATCTAACAATAAAAATATTCTAGCACTTGTCAGAAGCTAATGAGGCAATGTAAAAATCAACTTTAGTAATTTCTTTTAAGATCTTTTACTGCTATAATAAGTGGCTATAACTTACTTTTGTAACAAAAACAAGAATGTTAGTATATTATTCTAATCTAGGGTTAGGAAAGGTTAGTAAATAGCTTGAGGTATAATATTTAGGGGTTGTTCTCATCAATCAATCAAGTATAAGATTTAGTTCAGTGTATTTAGGGCTAATGGAGTCACAATTTGTAGAAACAATATTGAAGGAAACAAATGATAATGTGTGAACTAAGAACAAGAGGGATGATGGTTGAGGTGTTGGTAACCCAAGGCCTCAATCAACAAACCCTAGAAGGGAAACGACTACTAGGAAGTAGGTAACCCTAGGCCCTAGTGGTTTTCCTTCTTCTTTAGCTCTAGCTTGAGGTAAAGAAAGGCTTGATGAAGAAAATGATGCTAGGGTGATACAATGGTAGGGCTCTAGCACATGCTTCAAAGGATAGGTTTTCTAGAAAAATTAGTAGGTGAAAAGATATTGAGACAAGGACAATAACATGTGATTAATCTCTTAGGGTTTTAAGCTAGCAATTTCATGATCTTAGTAAAATGCAAAGTAAATATACTATAACCATTCAAAGGAAAGAATAATTGCATAAATTCACTTACATTCACCAAGAATAATCTAGCAAATACCCTAGTTGAAGACTTTTCACCAAAAAAATGCCAAACAACACCAAGATAAGCCTTCTCCAAGATTTGTGCACCATTTAATTTCTGCCAATAAGCCTTAAAGAGGCCGAATTTCAGACCTCACTTCTGTGAGTGAAAGAATGATGAAAAGATACAAGGGAAAAATCCCTTATTTATACAATCAAAATGACCTTTAATTACAAAATTAGGTCAAAAAGGTCGACATGGCCAGTTTACATGAAAAATCCAATTTTACACACATTTGTCAAATAAAACCCTATATTTATATTCTTAGGGTGACATCATGCCCCTCCTAGGGTGACATTATCCTCCTTGCTAGAACGTTATCCCTCCAAGTGAAACATTGGGGCTCAAAACCCCTCTGGAACTGCCACACATGCCAACCAAAGTTGTCCTCAAGTTGGATACCTCAATTGGGTGAAGTCAAGGCTCTGAATGATCACATCAAGGGCATTCAAGGGCCAACATAATAGTGGGAGGGAAATACCCCCTTAGTTCAAGGCCTGCCAAGTTGTCTCTGGTGGAACATACTCCTCTCTCTCTGGTGAAAGCCTATGGTATATGTATGCCCCTGGTTGGGGTCTCAACATCCATCTGGTGGGATTTTAGCCCTATGGAGGTCCTAGCTAATCATCTCCCCATATGTACTTGTCCATCGAGCATGGTCCTGCAACAACAAAAAGTGCAACCTCCATGGGCTCATACGTCACAAGGATCATAGAAATGTCAATCACATCTAATAAACAAGTTACCCAAACATGTGCATGAAACCCCCCTTTCCAGACAAGTTCTCAAAGACGTTATGATATTCTACAAGCTAGGTTTGGAGAGGGTTTCAGGACGTTCTATTGGGCTAATTATCCTTAGTTGTGGGATGTTTCCAGGTGAATACCAATCTAGGTCATGTAAGTGCATGAGATGGTATGGGGATGTTTGGGCAAAGGGTGCAATAATGACATGGAAATGTAGGGCTTACCTATGGGTCCCTATGAAGAGGGTGAGTTGCACCTTGTCATGGATGAAACTATTTCCTAGCCCACTCAATGCCTTTTTACTTTTTTATCTTATTTCTTTTTCTTTCAAGAGAATAGCTAAGGGACACTGCCCTAGAGTGGTGACCAATGGTGAAAATTTTACCCACAAGCATTTCAGGGAGATGAGAAAGTTGGCTCGTGATGAGACCCCCTTTCTCTTGGTTATGCTTCCAAGAGCCACTACCATGGCATGGTGACCAACTGAATAGTAGTGTCATACTGCTACATGGCCATGGACCTAATAGGATGGCTCATGATGAGACCCCCTATCCACCAACTAAGTCTTGATTTTTATATTTTTATGGGTATCCCCTTTTTCGTGCTGAGAAGTCTTTTATTTCTTTCTCAGGGATCCCTGGGCGAAGCATCTCAATGTTTGATCTTTTGGCTTTTATCTTTTTCCATCTACTTTTACCCTCTAGGCCTTTATCCCTTTCTTCCCATAATGAAAGGTGCAAACCTTTAATATCTTGGAAAACCCAATGCCCGAACCAATGTAGCGGATAGATTAGAGGGAAGATGATGAAAAAGATATAAGTATGGTGGGAATGGAAGATGACCTTGCATAAACCCACCTAGTGGAAACTCACTCCTAAGGGAAACAACTTGTTGGGGCATTCTGTCATCCCCCTAGGTATGGACAAGTCAAAAGGCATAAATTCCAAGCACACATCATGAAGCAAATGAGAATTAAATGCACATATTCAAATGTTTTGAGAATCATAGTGACACATACCATGATACCCGGACTCTTTGTAATCCCCTCATCCCTATTTGAATAATGCACATATCATATCATAATACCATAATGCACATATCATTGCTTCATTTTGGTAAAACTTTGGGACTTTCTGATCGGTGTGACTTTTGAGAGGGGATAATGTTTCTTGATACCTCAACCTTTTCCTTCTCAAACCCCTAGGTCACCGGGGACGTCTCCCCTAGGATTTGACCCCTAAATAGAAAGAGGTTTCTTATTAAGGTGACAATGATAGGAAAACCTCCTATTATGCCAATTTTCCCTCCATTATCCTTTCCCTTTTGGACAAGTACAAATTGTGCGATAACATTTTGGTGCCTTTTCCATGGAACAATGATTCAATTCTCCTCAAAGACAAGACTTTTTTCGGTAAGACTTTCTCAAAAGCCTTTACTTTACAAATCTTACCCGACAACTCCACTGAGTGTGATCCCCTCATCCCTTTGATATTTTCAAGAAAATTATCTAGAAACTCCACTAACCTTTTCCAAGATGCCACCTTACTATCAATTATGTGATATTTCCAAGTTATGGGATCATGGCACCCTAGGAACAAGTTTATCTTACTATTGATTTCAAAAGTTTTCAAGGATAGATGAATTATTTTGATACAAAATGGTCAAGAAAATATCCAAGATTTGAAGGCCTCCCAATTACTCACATTGTAGAATTATTGATGTATATAAGCGAGATAGAATTGAGAGGGGAAGATGTTCTGGTAAAATTATTCATACTTTCTCTGCCATCCTTTTTTCAAGATTGGTTTAAGAGTTGTTGTGAAGATAGGGGTATTTCATCTTTATTAGACCTCATCAGTAGTTTTATTGAGTTTGTGAAACCACCATTCCTGACATATGAAGATTCCCTTAAGAATATCGCAGTAGCCCTAGAGGATGAAGGATTCACCACTGAGATTGTGGTATATTTCATGGATTTGTACCTTACTCAATGCCAAGAACCCTATGATATAGAAGGAGAAATTTATGAAGAAAATTACCAACCCCTTGAAGAGGAGAAATATTTTTCCCATGATTCGATAGAATGTAGTAAATATTTAACTAGATAAGTGAATTATGAGGATGAAGCACTGGTAACCACTCCTCTCTCTGATGATTCTCTCCAAGAAGGTGAAGAAGTAAAGGAACCCTTGGAAGATTTAGCTCCTCCATTTTTCGATGAAGATAAAGAGATGAGTCTTATTGAAGTACTGGACCATCTTCCATTTGATGAAGTCATCCAAGCCAATGATGCTCATACAAAACAAGAAGTGAACATGGTAAGTTACCTCCCTTTCCAATCTTTTGATGATGCTTTGTTTTATGATTTGGAAAGAGAAAAGGTACTAGAGGAGCCCTTGGATGCATTAAATCCTTCATGTTATGATAAAGGTAGTGAAATTGTTGATAATATTGATGAGTTCATACATGTTGGAAGGCATAAGTGGGATGTGATTGGTTCTAATGAAGATCCCATTTATGACATTGAGGGTCATTTCCAAAAGTTTCCTTTACAACTATAATATGAGGTTACTAATTTTGAAAATTGCAAACAAGGATATGGTATGATTACAAACCTTTTTCAGAGACCCAAGGATGACCTGGTGCTACATTCTCCTTGTGATTTTTGGTCATACCTTGAGGATTTTGACGATCATTCCTATTAGAACTTGGATTTATTCCATGAAGAATATTATCAACAACCATTGTGATAAGATATTGATAGAGGTAAGGACATCATTTTCCCGGAGAAGGATCCTTGTGATAATGTTTTCCATCTCCCTTTGACTATTTTTTCTTGCTATGTCATTAAAGGTGTAGTTGGGAAGAATTTCCTTTGTTTTAAGTTTCCTCCGAGGAAAAGCCTAGATTTCAAGGGTTGGTTGAATACCTCAAGAAGAATTATGGCATCTCAGTCTTTCAGCCTTCCCTTAAGAATTTTTAAATCATCTTCTAGGTCCTTGTTGGTCCCTTCCTAGACCTCATATTATGAATACGTCCAAGGTAAACAACCTTCAGAATCTTTGAGTCCGTCTATTGAACCTTTGATTTTTCACGATCCCTTTCTGAAATGGATTGAGCACTTTCCTAAAGGTGTGAATTGTCTTGATTTTTTCCCTCCCTCCCGCCTCCATGAGATAGACTTTACAATTTCTGATGATACAATACATTCTCAAACTCATGTTATTTTTGTGCTTGAATTATCTTTGTTTTGGTTTATGATGAAGCATAGAGGCGGGTATCATGAGACATTTCTAGGATGGTTTCACTAGATATTTTACTACACCTATCATTCAACCAACAGGTAAGTAGAGGTAAGTAGGTAGGAATTTTCATTCATTGTATATATCATCTGCATCTCATGCTAGAGTATTTATATTTCCATTTGTATATATGTTTGCTTACTATCATTTTATTGTACCATATATGAGACAGGGGTGATATCACCACCCAAAATGATTAATAATAAATTATTTTGAGATCTAACAGGTCACGGGTCATACCAGAGATGTTGAGGTTCTCATGCTCTCTATGGTGAGCACATGTCCCTGAGTTGGAGCCAGCTTTTATCCCCTACCCTAGGGATAACTAAGTATATTATGTCTTGAGGTCCACAGGTCCTAGACATGGAGTACCGAGAGACATATTGACTTGAGCCTAGCCCTAGAGGGCCCATCCTTATTCTTCAATGCCTCCATCCTGTCAATAGTAGCAACATCCATCCCATCAGCCTGATCCTGAAGTAGTAGTGGGTCTTGTTCCATGAGGTAATGAGTTCGGGTATCATGGTATGTGTCACTATTATTCTCAAAACATTTGAATATGTGAATTTAATTCTCCTTTTCTTCATGATGTGTGCTTGGACTTTATTCCTTTTAACTTGTCCATACTTGGGGGGATGAAAGAACGCCCTAGAAAGTTGGTTCCCTTAGGAGTGAGTTACCATTGGGTGGGTTTATGAAAGGTGATCGTCCATTCCTACCATACTTATCACTTTTTCATCATATTCCCTCTCATTTATCCCATGCATTGGTTTGGGCATTGGGTTTGCGAAGCTAGTAAACGGTTTCACCTTGCCTTGTGGGAAGAAGGGGCTAAAGGCCCAGAGGGTAAAAGTAGTTGGGAAAAGATAAAATCCAAAAGATCAAACCTTGAGCTGCTTCGCCCAGGGATCCTCGATAAAGAAACAAAAGGCTTCTCAGCAAGAAAAAGGGGGGACCCATAAAAACCTAAAACTCAAGACCTAGTTGGTGGATAGGGGGTCTCATCACGAGCCAACCTATTAGGTCCATGGGAATGTAGTGGTATGACACTATGATTTAGCTGGTCACCAATCCAGAGTAGTGGTGCTTGGTAGCATAGCTAAGAGAAAGGGGGTCTCATCACGAGCCAACCTTCTCATCTTCATGAAATTCTTGTGGGTAACGCTATCCCCAATGGTCACCACGCAAGGGCAGTGTTCCTCAACTATTCTCTTGAAATAAAAATAAATAAGATAAAAAATTAAAAAGGCATTGAGTGGTCTAGGAAAAATTTGCATCCATGACAAGGTGCAACTCACCTTCTTCAGAGGCACCCACAAGTAAGCCCTACATTTCCCTGTCATCACTGCACCCCTTTCACAAATATCCCCATACCATCTCATGCAATTACATGAACAAGATTGGTATTCACCTAGAAAAATCCCACACCTAAGGAGAATTATCCCAATAGGACATCTTGAAACCCTCTCCAAACCTGGCTTGTAGAATCGCATAACATCTTAGAGCACTTGTCTGGGAAAGTGGGGCTTCATGCACATGTTTGGGTAACTTGATTATTAGATGTTATTGACATTGATATGATCCTTGTGACTTATGATCCCATGGAGGGTGCACTTATTGTTGTTGTAGGACCACGCTTGATGGACAGGTACATATGGGGAGATGATTAGCTCAGACCTACATATGGATAAAATCCCACCGGATGGATGCTGAGACCCCAGCCAGGGGAAGACATATATCATAGTCTTGCACCGGAGAGAGAGGAGGATGTTCCACTAGAGATAGATTGGCAGGCTTGGACCTAGGGGGGGCCTTGCCCTCCCACCATGATGTTGGACCTTCAATTCCCTTGATGTCATCATTCAGAACCTTGACATCACCCATTTTAGGTATCCATCTTGAGGATGACTTTGGTTGGCACACGTGGTCGTTCCTAAGGGGTTTTGAGCCCCAACGTTTCACTTGGAGGGATAACGTTCCAAAAAGGAGGATAATGCCACCCTAGAAGGGGCATGATATAACCCTAAACATATCAAATTAGGGTTTTATATGACGATTCTTTGTAAAATTGGATTTTTCATGTAAACTGGCCATGTCGGCCCTTTTGACCTAATTTTGTAATTAAAGGTCATTTTGATTATATAAATAAGGGATTTGTCCCTTGTATGTTTTCATCATTCTTTCACTAACACAAATGAGGTATGAAATCTGACCTCTTTAAGGCTTATTGGCTGAAATTAAATGGTGCACAACTCTTGGAGGAGGCTTATATTGGTGTTTTTTGGCATTTTCTTGGTGGAAAGTCTTCAACTAGGGTATTTGCTAGATTATTCTTGGTGAATGTAAGTGAATTTGTGCAATTATTCTTTCCTTTGAATGGTTATAGTATATTTACTTTTCATTTGACTAAGATCATGGAATTTCTAGCTTAAAACCCTAGGAGATTAAGCACATGTTAATGTCCTTGTCTCAATATCTTTTCACCTACTAGATTTTTCTAGAAAACCTATCCTTTGAAGCATGTGCTAGATCCCTGCCATTGTAGCACCCTAGCATAATTTTCTTCATCAATCCTTTCTTTACCTCAAGCTTGATCTAAAGAAGAAGGAAAACCACTAGGGCCTAGGGTTACCTACTTCCTAGTAGTCGTTTTCCTTCTAGGGTTTGTTGATTGAGGCCTTGGGTTACCAACAACTCAACCATCATCCAACAACTCAACCATCATCCCTTGTGTCCTTAGTTCACACCTTATCATTTTTTTCCTTCAAGATTTCTACTACAAAAAGTGACTCCATTATCCCTAAAGACATTGATCTAGATCTTATACTTGATTGATTGATGAGCACAACCCTTAAATATTATACCTCAAGCTATTTACTAACCTTTCCTAAACCTATATTAGACCAATCTACTAACATTCTTGCACTTGTTACAAAAGTAATCTACAACCACTTATTGCAGCATTAAAAGATCTTAAAATCAATTACTAAATTTGATTTTTACATTGGCTCATTAGATTCTGACAAGTGCAAAGCATATTGTTATTGTTAGATTATCATTTTGGGTCATTTTAAATCTTATTTAAGGCATTGATTGTGAATCCATCATCATATATACATTGTTGTTATAGATTTCTTCTTGCTTTATATTATATCAACTTATTGCTTTCATTGAGAAGTGCAAGGTTTTATGAAGCACTAACATCAATTGTACTTGCAAAAATAGTGTTTTCTTATTTTATTGTTCTGGGCAGGTACACTTAAGTATATCATTGCTTCATTTTGTTAAAACTTTGGGACTTTCTGATTGGTGTGACTTGTGAGAGGGGATATCTTTTCTTCATACCTCAAACTTTTCCTTCTCAAACCCCCAGGTCACCGGGACGTCTGCCCTGGTATTTCACCTCTAAATAGAAAGAGGTGTCTTATTATGGTGACAATGATAGGCCAACCTCTTGTTACGCCAATTTTCCCTCCATTAGCCTTTCCCTTTTGGACAAGTACAATTTGTGCGATAACAGGGTTGAAGACCAACCACTTTTCTAAGATCGATGTGTGGAAGTTTGATGGCAAGGACCCAATCACATGGATACTTCAGATGGAGCAATTCTTTGATCTACATGATGTGCCACATACACAAAAGGTATGAATTGATTCTTTATATTTAGAACCCAATCAATTTGTGTGGTATCAATGGAGTTTTTCTCACAAATCACTCGTCACTTGGAAAATTTTCATGGAATAAATGATAGCACACTATGAGGATACAATGATCAATACCTTCTTTACCCAATTGATAAATCTCAAGCAAAAGGGTTCAGTTACAGAGAAAGTTGAGAACTTCCAAAGATTGAATATAAATGTAACAAATATTCTATATGAGCACTTGATTGATGTATTCATAGGAACTTTAAGGGATAAAATTCAACATGAGGTTCACCTTTGGGAATCTAAATCATTGGAGAATGCGTTGAGGGTGGAAAGAAATGTTAAAAGTAAAAATGTTTCTTCTTCTAAAAAACCTCAACCTATAAGGTTGACACCTCAACAATTGGAGGAAAGAAAAGAAAAAGGTTTATTCTTTACTTGTGACAGAAAGTATAGTAAGGGACATAAGTGTGGTGAGAATAAATTATTCTACATAGATTGTGAAGAGGAAGAAGCACAAGAACAAGAGCAAGAACAAGAATAAGAACCATCTCAAGATGAAAACGTATAATCGATTTCTTCTGAAGAGTTGACTCCAACGATATCATGTAATGCATTGGCTGGAATTAACACTACTCAAACCCTCAAGATCGAAGGATATATCAAAAAGAAAAAGGTAATATTCCTAATTGATTTTGTAGTACTCATAATTTCATTCACTATAAATTAGCCAAAGCTCTCAATTTCTTTGTATATCCAGTGCCAGAGTTTCAAGTAATGATTGCAGATGGAGGAACTATCAATTTATCAGGAAAATTCAATAAAATCAATCTTGCTATGGGGGGATATGTAATGAATAGTCCAATGATTTATATACCCATGGGTGGTTATAATGTCGTACTAGGAATCCAATGGTTACAATCACTAGGAACATTGGCTTTTAATTTTCAAGAACTTTTCATGAAATTTTCCGATGGAAGGAAAATAAATTGAGTTAATAGGTATCATAGGGAAACCCAGTAAGGTTATAATCTCTAATGGCATGACAAAATTATTGAAAAATGGGCATCATGGTGCAATTTCACAACTATGCTCACTAGATGTCCAAACATCTAAGCCATCTATTCCCCTATATCTCCAAGGGATCATTGATAAGAATTCCAAAGTATTTGAAGATATTCCTAAAGGTATTCTACCCACTCGAAATCATGATCATGCTATTCACCTAATTCCTGGGACTGCTCCTCCTAACATTAGGCCTTACATATAGCCTTGGCCCAGAAGAGTGAAATTGAGCGTATGGTTGAAGAAATGTTAGAGGATGGCATTATTAGACCTAGCCAAAGTTCTTACTCTGCACCAGTGGTAATGGTACTCAAGAAAGATGGTTCATGGCGTATGTGTCCATATTATAGAGAGATCAACAAGATCACTATTAAATATAAGTTTCCCATTCCCTTTATTAATGAATTGTTAGATGAACTACATGGAGCAATCTATTTCACAAATTTTGATGTCCATTCAGGGTATCATCAAATTAGAATGAAGGAAGAAGATATCCCAAAAACAAAATTCTGAAATCATGAAGGCCATTATGAATTTTTGGTCATGCCTTTTGGCCTTACAAATGCACCTTACACATTCCAAGGGTTGATGAATTCCATTTTCAAGACCTTCCTTCAAAAATTTGTGTTAGTATCTTTTGATGATATACTAATATATAGCAAGTCTTGGGAGGATAATGTGTTAGTGATACCATAACATTCATATCATAAACATAATCACCCCCTAAAATCATATTAAAATCTAACGGGCCTTGCACCACTATAACATCGAAAAGGACAGTATTCCCTCCTAACAAGATAGGTAACTGAGGAAGAATCCCTAAATATTCACTAGGATGTCTGTCAAAATCCAACAACTCATGCGAAGCAGTCACAAGCTCGAGAGAACCCAAATCTTTCCAAGTCGAGGAGGATAAAATACTTTTGGAGGCTCCTTCTTCTACAATACATTAGTAAATGTTTTTTGAATTCACTTCAACCCTGATTAAAAGGGTGCAGAAGAAGGAAGACAAGGCTCAACATGGTCTTTCTAATCAAAGGAAACCATCCTAGGACTTGGAGGGGGTGTGCTTGAAGTGAGCGGACTGCCCACTTGTTATAAAAGTAATGAACTGGAAATGCTAAAAACATAGTCGGTAGAAAAATCACTCCCTAAGAGAAGAGTGGGATTAGCCGAAGATTGCATCGCTGTGACCACTATGGTAGACTCGACACTCTCCTAAAGAAGAGTGGGATCAACCGAAGATTGCATCAACATTACCACTTTGGTAGACTCGACACTCTTTGAGAGAAGAGTTGGATCAACCGAAGTTTTCATCAGCATGACCACATCTTTAACCATTGGCTGAATAGGATTTGAGATAAATTGGTCTGAAGGCGCATCACCCCCCAAAAAAGGAGTGGGATCGGCCGAAGATTGCATCAACATGACCACTTCCTCAAGCATTGGATGAATAGGCTGTGAGACAACATGGTCTGAAGGCACATCAACCCCCAAAAGGGAGTGGGATCGGTCAAATATTGCATCGGCATAACCACTTCCTCAACCACTGGCTAAGTAGGTTGTGAGGAAACCTCATAATACTCATAATCAGAATAGCTTGCAGAGATGGACCACAATCTTCGTGCCTCTAGAAGGCCAAGGCATAAATGAGTAAGGTGATCTCCCTTGCAAAGATTTCAAGGGAACTTAGGCTTACATCCTATCCATCTAGGTTTCTCAACAACATCAATTCCACCAACATGACTAGCAGTGGTTGGTTGCTTGTACCCAACATGACTAGCAGAGGTTGGTTGTTTTCCCCCAACATGACTTGTAGAGGCTAGGTGTTGGTATTCAACATGACTTGCAGAGGTCGACGACTTATCTCCAACATGACTTGCAGAGGTTGGTGATTTATTTTTCTTATTCTTTCTCTTTCTATTTCGTTTAGACATTCGATTACTAATAGTTGTACTTTCACCAGAGAATGCAGAAGGGACATCAAATTATGCACATGACATAAGGTGCTTAAGTGAGAAGTGTCAAGAGCATTCAGGATATTTAGAATGGTACCCAACCAAAATGGTAGTCCCACATTCAACCCAGGAATGTACAAAGTGGCCATCAAAGGGACACCAACGTTTCCGAAGAGAGCAAAAGAACAAGAATTCCCTTGAGAATGGGTTGCTTGGCTGGTATCGTTAGGAAATTTATCCATGAAGATATTATGCACAGGTTCTTCCCTTGCGGGATCATTCAAGTCTGTAAAAGTCTCACATACCGACTCTAGTGAACCAATGGTATAAAAAAAACATTTCCTATAAAGAGGTGGCTCCATGTTTCTAAGCGGAATACCAAAACGTCCTCACGACTAGTGGAGTGGGAGGTCTACCAACTTAGGTTAGAGACCCAAAGAAATGACTGACTAAATCACTATGGAAAACTAGGGAGCACATAGCACACCACTAAGAATAAAAGGATAAAAATATACAAACCAAACAAATTACCGTTTTGAATACTTCCGGCCCAGGGAGATGAAGTCTTGATCGTCCAAATCATTCACAGAAGAAAACAACTAGCCAGGAGAAACAATTACCTAGATCTTTGACCGACTGACCCTTTGGGTGTTTCCCAGAGAGTACAGAGTCTCCCTCAGGTACTACAATACACCCCTCATAGTCACCTGTGTGTCAACCTATATAATGGAAACTAGGCCACCAACTTGTAATCAATAACTAGGGGGTACAGTCGATAGTCGGGTGAGTGTATGGGCATGGTAAATAATCCCAAATATCCTCCTGAGGCCTAAAACACAACAGGTCCAGAATCACTCTTAGAGTACCTTGGACGGATCCAAGTGTCTCAGGGTTTTGACACAAGTCAGGCTAGTAACGCTACATGATTCACCCCCAATACACACTCTCCCAAACTCTTTGTCGAGATCAAGAGTGGATATCTCTGTCACCGTCCTCCACGCGGCCTTGTTTTTTACTCCGGTGTGAGAGGAGCTTCCCAAATTGAGTAATTATAAGGTGGATTTTTCACACCCTAGCACAGACACCTAAGTTATGTTTTGGTTGGCCTTGGAGAGTTTTCCTCTCCACACCTAATCCAAGGCCCTAGCCTAAGCTATTGGTGAACCCTAGAAAAAGTGTTACTAATATATTTTAGATTATCACATTCGTTTTAGGGGATTTTCTTACTCGAGGAACATAAGTGAAACTGATGTTGTTTGAGACTATTGCAAAAATGAAACTTATTAGAATTCCTCCTTTCCATGCAAAATGCACAATGCTAATTTCAAGTGAAACAAAAGAGAAAATGAAAGGATTTTTTTTCTTATTTTTTCTTTTGAAATGCTTTCAAGATGAGAAGAAAACACACCACTATCCTAATTCTTTTTCTTTTCAAATAACAATGCAAAGAAAATGCAAAGAAAGAAAGAGATCTAAAAAAAACAAGGTTTTTTTTTTTTGTCTTCCAATCCAAGTAGAACTAACAAAAGATGCTAAAATAAACTGTAGAATACACGATTCAAAATACAAATAATTTTTCTTAAAAATTCAATCTAAAAATAAGCCAAAAATGATAGGAAACACAGAGATACAAGAGGATTTGTTTTTTTGTTTTTTCAAAACATAAAAAAGGATAAGAGAGAAAAGAAACCAAGATTGAATCAAACCCTAGGTCAACTACGTAAACGCATGGACTCAAAAGAACCCAAAGGAGGATCTAAAACTTGAAAGTTCACTCTAAACCTCTAAGGAAAACAAAGAAAACCAAGAAAAAAGTTGTAACCAAATCTTTAACCCAAGCTAAAACCACTAACAGAGACTCAGTAAAGTCCAAGAAAGGCCTGAAAAGTCCAAGGCTTCTGGAAGGAAAGAGAAAAAAATCTCTTTTAAAAAAAAAAAAACCTTTCACGACACAGAGATGTGGGTTGTTCCACCAACAACTTGTGTATGTATGTGTCGTGTCTACTGTGTAGGTTGTTCATGTACATGGGTTGATCCAAAGCAGAGCGCATACACATATGATAATTTTCGAAAAGAAAAAGACTAAGAAGACTGACTGGGCATGGAAATATAGTAGGCACCTTGAAGGTGACCAGAGACCCTTAAAATACTCAAAGAACTTGATAAAAACTTAAAAGGAAATAAAGAAGCCAATTAAAACCCAAAAACCTCCCTCTAAAATCCTAGAGAGACTCCCAAGTGGAGTCGCCAATTCTGCTAGTGGGGAAAATACCCCTATTACTATACTAGGGTCAAAATATAGGCAGAGCTATGATCTCCCTTAAAAGAAAATATAATTCCTAAACTACCCCAAACACTCTAAATATATGAACAGAAAGAGATAGGAAAGTAGGCTAGAAGTAGTACATTTGGTCCAATGTTCGATGTAGACCACCTCCAGCTTTGTAGCTCCTAAGCTAGAAGTCTCCTCCCAAAGCTGACCTGCAAGAACACTTAGGAAAAAAACACTACAAATATTCTATATCTAATCATCAATATTAGGGTTATATATAAAATATTATGCATAAATCAAATAAAAAACATAAAGATATCATTTGTGACAGGAAAAAAGATTCTTTTATTCAAGTCCAAAGATAAAAAATTACAACCTTTGTAGGTTGATGCTCCGTGAATCTAGTCCGGGCTCCTCTTAATGTTTCTCCAAGTGCACTATCCCAATCATTTCTCTCACAATCAGTTGATCACTTCAGGGGAAGGGAATGGATTTTATAGGAGAAAAGGCTAGAGAGGGAATGTTGAGGAAAAAACTCAGAAGGGGTTGCAAATACTTGGGCAAGGAGGGAAAAGGGATTTGGGAAGAGTTTCACTATTCTAATTCTTGATGTTGGAATGGGACCACAAGACCTCTTTTTATATGAAAAAAGGATAGCTATTTGGTTTGGGGATGGGCTACAGTACGTGAATTGGTTGGGAAACCTCCAATAGCCTATTAACTCTGTCGAATTCCTTGCAACTTTTGTCGATAAACGCGGTTTGTTTAGTATGAAACCAGTATATGTATGTGGGCCTTCTAGCATGAAAAAAGCATATGTATGCGAGAATTAGTGCAACAGGGCACGTACATGCTCCAAAAAATGGTTTTTAAAATATATTTCCTCAACAGTAGTTCGGAAAATTGTGCAAGTAGAAAGGACAATGCCATGTATGCATAGGTAGAGCATTTTAGGGCTATAACACCTGTGCAAATCTAGACTGGTACTTTTGGTATTGGTTTTGGTTTCCTGGTACGAGTCAAAAATAGGGTTTTACTTTTCGAAGAATCTAGCCACTAAAAAGGTTCGCTCAAGCTACCAAAAGATGCACTAGGGAAAGGAACACTTCCCAAGATAGTTTTTGGTTAGAAATTCCTCTTCATTAAAAATACCTAATTTCCTTGTATGAAAACAATGACATTTTTAGATACCCAGTATAAGGTGATCTATTCATCCAAGATCTGATACCATGTTATGTTTAATGTTGTTATTAGGTTATTTCAATTTTCTCAATGTATTTCCAAAAACAATAGCATAAAGAGGATCACTGAAAGAAACACAATTGAAAGGTACACCAAATTGTATCCTGAGAAAACCTCATGGGGGAGAAAACCCCAAAAAAACTTCCTCAATAATATATTTCCAATACAATGCCAAGACTAAGACCAAAAACTCCAAGAATAAACTATGACTGAGCATGTGCCTCTCTTCTCCTTCCTCCTGCAACTGAAACTTCCTTCAAAAGATGTGCACTGGATGAGTGAGTGAGTGAGTGAATGAAAAAGTGAGGTTCCATCCTCACTTATAAATACTTGTTGAGGAGGTGCTAGGGTTGTGTCTCTTCACTTAGTAGGGATGAATTCTTGCAAGAGTGGTTAAAACCATTTTGTAAACACTAGGGGGTGAATTTACAAATGCCACTACATAAATATGATTTGACCAATCCACAAAAGGGGATTTGGTCTTATAAAAGTCCCAACATGATCAATCCACAAAGGGGATTTGATCTATAAGATAATAAATCAATTAATTAGAATATTCTTCGATGTTACAATATTTCAACATCCTTTACATGTTCTTGTTTTCTTTTCCAAACCTCCTTATATCCGATATCAGTGTTCTCTTTCATAGAAGTATCCATCATGCTTCTACAATCATGATATATAT
>ML801399.1:238731-263884 GCA_009831015.1 Picea engelmannii | reverse complement strand
TCTGAAGCTAATACACATAAAGGATATGGTAAAAGGTTTTCCATTGATTGAAAAACCAGAAAGAATATGTGAAGGTTTTATTTTTGCAAAACAACATAGAGAATCATTTCCAATTGGAAAGTCATATAGAGAAAAACATCCACTGGAAATAGTACATTCAGATATTTTTGGACCAATGCAAACACCATCTATAGGAGGAAGTACATATTTTCTGACATTTATTGATGATTTATCAGGAAAGACATGGATTTATTTCCTAAAACATAAATCTGACGCATTGCGTTTTTTTTTTTTCTGTAGTTCAAATCACTTGTGGAGAAGAAAAGTGGTTATTACATCAAAGTTCTAAGAATTAACAAAGAAGGTGAGTATATTTCAAGAGAATTTCAGAACTTTTTCAAAATTCATTACATCTACAATCAATTTACTGTGCGATATACACCACAACAGAATGGTATCACATAAAAAAAGAACACAACCATCGTGGAAATGTCATGCAATATGTTGGCATCCAAACATTTGTCAAATGAGTATTGGGTTGAAGCAATAGAAACTGTAGTATACATCATGAACAAATTTCCGACAAAAAGTGTAAAGAACAGAGTTCCTCAAGAAGCCTGGACTTGTATGAAACATAATGTGGCGCACTTAAAATTTTTTGGTTATGTCTCATATGCACATGTTCTAGATGAGCTGAGAAAGAATATAGATAACAAAGGACAAAAATGTATATTTGTTGGATACTCTAAAGTTACAAAAGAATACAAACTGTATGATCCTATTGCAAGGAAGGTCATAATTAGTCGCGATGTTCAATTTGTGGAGAATAAAGCATGGGATGGAAGCATAGAAAAGACAATCAGGATCATCGATGCTATTGAGCATGATGAAACAGAATAATAAGTGGTTCAAACACCATGTACAAGTGAGTGTGCAGTTCCTTCTACAACTGTGATGCAAATCCCAACACAAATTGCTCCAGTGAGATCAACAACTGCGTAGTCTACACCTAGAGTGCAACAAATTCCAGCAAGCAGTCCAAGTAGTTCTACATCCCCGGATCCAACATTAGCAAGTTTGTTACCAAGAAATACAAGAAGTCGGCATGACAACTATAATGAGGACACAACAAATTCATTTTTCATTTTTTTTTGTGTTTTTACAAATAGATGATCCATTAACTTTTGAAGAAGTTGTCAAAGATGATGTATGGGCTCAAGCCATGGATGAAAAAATCAGATGCATAAAGAACAATCAGACATGGAATTTGGTAGATGTACCTGGAGACAAGGATGTGATAAGTATCAAGTGGATCTATAAGATCAAGCAAGATGTAGATGGAAATGTGCAGAAGCACAAGACAACGCTAGTTGCAAGAGGTTTTACATAACAACCTGGAATAGATTTGATTGAAACATTTACACCAGTTTCACACATGGAAACAGTTAGAACTGTGTTAGCCATTGTCGCGCAGAACAAATGGTATGTTTATCAAATGGATGTAAAGTCAACATTTTTGAATGTACTTTTAGAAGAATAAGTATATGTGGAACAACCACAAGGATATGAGGCTCTAAGACAAGAAAACAAAGTGTACAGATTGAAGAAGGAATTGTATGGGATAAAGAAAGCTCCCAAAGCTTGGTACAGTCACATAAATTCCTACCTCACATAGAATGGATTTCAAAGAAGTGAATGTAAGCCAAAAATGTACATCAAATCAAATCAACAATGTAACATGATAATTTTTTTTTATGTCTGGCAGAATCAACAACTAGGTTGGCTCATACCCACGTGACATGGGGTTGATTCTGACCGCTACCACTATAACCTCCGGATGTTTTGCGGTGCCCACTACGCAACACAAAAGATAAGGCGGGGGTTTCAAACTTGTAACCTCACATAACAAACTTCCTTTTGAAATGACTTATTTGGGGCTTCTGAGATATTTTCTAGGTATTGATGTTCACGAGTCCAACTATGGTATATTTATCTCAAAATCTAAGTATGCGCATGAAATTTTGAAAAGATTCAACATGATAAATTCCAAAGCAACCCCAACACCTGTCATAACAGGATTGAAGTTAAGCAAGGAAGATGAAGGGTCCAAAGTGGATCCCACACTGTTTAAAAGAATGGTAGGCAGTATTATGTATCTAACTACACCAAGGCCTAAAATTATGTATGGAGTGAGTCACATTTCAAGGTTCATGGAAAGTCCAAAAGAATCACATTAGAAGGAAGGGAAAAGGATTATGAGATATGTGAATGGGACAAATGATTTTGGTATTATGTATTCAACCTCAGAAGATTTCATACTTATTGGATACACTAACAGTGATTGTGGAGGCAACATAGATGACAAGAAAAGTACCTCTCTGTACACATTTCATTTTGAAACAGGTATTGTATCATGGGCGTCAAGGAAGCAACCCATAGTAACTAGCAGCTACAAGCGCAGTTTGTCAAGCAATTTGGATCAGAAGAATGTTAAAACATTTGTGTATGAACAACAAGAACCAACAATAGTATTTTGTGACAATAATTCAACCATTATGTTATCAAAGAATCATGTGTTTCACTATAAAACCAAGCATATTGATACAAGGTATCGTTTTATCATAGAATAGATAAATAACAAAGAAATATGTTAAGAGTTTTGTAGGTCAAAAGAACAAGCCACATATATTTTTACAAAATCGTTAGCAAGAGATGCATTTTATCATCTGTGCAACAGTCTGAGAGTCTATGCAGTGACAGATGATTGACAGTTTATGTAAGATTCAATTTTTTATGTAAATTTTTGTAAACCCACCTACTTATAATTAAGAGGGAGTGTTGGAAATAGTAATTACAAGTTGGTGAGTTTTATGTCTCCGTCAATTTTTCAGTCAGTCAATAAGTCTGCAAATACAATTTCGCAAGTTTACACAAACTCAGTTTTGTCATTCGGCAAGTAGGGGAGTTATTTAATGAACTCGATATTTATATTTCTCAATCGTAGAAAGAAGTAAGTCAAATTTATTGTTGTATTAATGTTTGAGTCAGTTTTCTTCTACATAAAGATTTTGGTCTCAGTCTATATATGTCTGAGTATTTAGTTAGTCGATGCACACATAGAATGCAAAGAAATAATAACAATAGCTGAAGGAAGTTGAAGAAGTCTGAGAGCTCAATCTTTGTGTGTAATTTGCAAGTTGCAGAAATAGTTCATAAGTTGTTGGAGTCGAAGATCAACACAATATTGTATTATGTATTAGCGCGCAGTGCTGAAGTTCTCAATATATATCAAGAATTTTGTGTGTTGACAAATTCATGTGTATTATGAGTTCATATGTTAAAGATTAGCACACTGTGAAATTATTTTAGTAAGTGTTATTTTCACATTGCAGTAAATCATGTAGTAGGTGCATTGAGCGATAAGTCTTGAGAGTTCTATCAAAAAAATTTGTGGCACACAGTACGACGCTGTGCGCATTGTAGATACGAGAAAAACCTCATAGTGGAGGTTTCAAACCCCATACATAGTTATTATGGAAAAAATAATTCTCTAACATAGTGAGAATATATAGTTTATATAAGCACTTATTGTGAAATTGAAGGGCTCGTGTTGGTGTTGAAATTATCTAGGATCATGTTGGAAGGCTATGGGAGCAAGATATGAAATAAAAACGGGAGAAATTTATTTGTGTCAGGGATTGGAGGCTCTTGTGGGAGTGGGAGGTAGCTAGGAAACACCTCTGTATATAATCACAGTTTAATGTGTAATTCATATCTCGGAGGTTCTTGTTGGTATTGAAATTTCAACACGACAGGGAATGAAGACTGGGAAATTGACTTGAAATCCAATGCAGTATAGGATTGTGAATTTGAGTTGAAATCCAATGCAATTTGTGACTTGGATGGGGAAAGAACAAATATAAGAGGAAGCGATGACCTATTCTACACTGGAGGTCACGACTGGCTTCGTATTTATTCCTGGAAGAAGGAAAACCAACCAGCTATGCAATGTGTAGGAACAAGACTGAGACAAACCCACCCGCCAACCACTTGTGGAAACAATGGCTCAACATTTTTATAAGTGGTATATTTACAAACATGGAAATTAGTCCTTCGTGATTGAAGACTCTGATTGATGGCTCTGAGGTTTGTGTAGAAAATTCAACACGCCGGGGAACTGATAAATTGTGAAGCAAGAAATGCAGAGAGAAAGATTAGAATAGAAAACAGTATATTAGAATATAAGAAGAAGAGTACAAAACGAGTACATGAAGAAGTTCATGAAGAAGTACTATGAAAATGGAAATAGCTGAGCTAAATAGGCTCAATCAAAACAAGAATAGAAAGTATAGCTGGCCAGGACAACTGGCAGGGTACAGTCATCCTGTTGAGGTTACATTATATTTAACACTCCCTCTTAAACTCAACAGTTACAAACATCAGCACTGATTATGCCTAAGTGTTGTCTTTGAAAATAAAAAATCAATTTTCCCAGTGGCTTTGTAAAGATATCAGCAAGCTGATCTCGAGAACCACAAAATTGTAGTACAATATCACCATTATTGACTATCTCGCGTATGAAATGAAAACGTGTGTCAATGTGTTTTATTTTCTTGCGAAACACGTGATTTTTAGATAAAGCAATTGTTGAAGTATTGTCAAAGAAAATAGGAGTTGGATCCTTTTCTATATGTGACATATCTTTCAATATTCTTCTCAGCCAGACAACTTGACAGGAAGCTGAGGTAGCAGCGACATACTCTGCCTCTGCAGAAGATATTGAAACAATTGGTTGCTTCTTTGATGCCCATTAGATCAGGTTTGTGCCCAGGTGAAAAACATGTCCAAATGTGTTTTTCCTGTTATCTAGGTTGCCTACAAAATCACTGTCTCTGTAACCAGAAAGTTGATTACTATCAGATTTAGTGTACCATAAGCCAAAATTGAGAGTTCCTGCAACATATCTCAGAATTCGTTTTGCCATTTTCCAATGAGAATCTTTGGGGGATTCTATGAATCTGGAAACAAGGTTGGTTGCATACATAATGTCAGGCCTAGTTGTTGTAAGATACAACAAAGTTCCTACTAAAATTTTGTACATGGTAGGGTCCACTGTAGGGCCTTCATCTTTCTTGCTCAATTTTGTACCTAGAGGTATAGGGGTTTCTGCTGGATTTCATTCTTCCATGTGAAATATTTTGATGATGTCTGCTGCATAATTTTGCTGACAGACAAAGATGCCTTTGGTTGATTGATCAACCTCAATCCCTAAATAATATTTCATGATGCCAAGATCTGTCATCTAAAACTCAGATTGCATGGCATGTTTAAAATTTGTTAACTCAAAATTTCCAGTATAGATCATGTCATCAACATATAAACATACAATCAAAATTTTATCATGCTGATCTGTTTTGGTGTAAAGAGTTGGCTCATTTTGGCTTCTGCTGAAACCACTTTTGATCAGATAAGTGTCAATTCTGTTGTACCAAGCTCTTGGAGCTTGTTTTAAGCCATACAAGGCTTTCTTCAACCGATATACTTTGGTTGGCTACTCTTGGACTTCAAATCTAGGTGGCTAATCGACATAAACTTCTTCTTCTAAGAAACCATTCAGGAATGTTGACTTGACATCCATCTGGTATACTTGCCATTTGTGTTGGGCTGCTATGACCAATAGAGTCCTTACAGTGTCTAGTCTTTCCACTGGAGCAAAAGTTTCACCATAATCAATACCTGGTTGTTGTGAGAATCCTTTGGCAACAAGTCTTTCCTTGTGTTTTTCAATCTACCCTTTTTCATTGAGTTTAGTTTTGTAAACCCACTTGACACCAATACTTTTCTTGTGAATTGGTAAATCAACAAGATCCCATGTCTTGTTCTTCTCAATGGAGTCAATTTCTTGGTTCATGGCTTGAACCCAATGTGGCTCCTTAGCTACTTCCTTAAAGGTTGTGTTGTTCAAAGTCATCCAACTGCTGATGGATTTCTCTCAAACTTCGAGTTCTCTAATTTTGTGGTTCAGAGAATGATTCTCTGTTGGAAGTTGAGTTATCCTGAGAATTTTCAAGTTGTCTTTGTGCCTGCAATCTTGGAAGGACAAGTTGAGGTATTTGTTGTTATGAATTTTCTGCATTTTCAGAACTTGGCAGAAATGGATTTTGACTGTCCATCTGCTGATTTTTTGAAGCATTCCAGAATTGATTTTCCAGAAATTTTACATCTCTGCTAAGAATTAGTTTCTTGGAGATTGGATTGTAAACCCTGTAAGCTTTAGATGTTTCACTATATCTAGTGAAAATACATTTCTTACTTTTGTCATCAAGTTTCTTCCTTAATTCAAAAGGTATGTGAGCGTATGCTATGCATCCGAATGTCCTTAGATGTGAAACATTTATCTTTGTCCCACTCCATGCTTCTTGGGGGAATTTCATCTTCAGACTTGTGGTTGGAGATCTATTCAAGAGATAAACTGAGCATGCTACTTCTTCAGTCCAAAAAATATTTGACAAACTTTTCTCTTTGAGAAGTGTTCTTGCCATATTCATTATTGTCTGATTTTTTCTTTCAACCACTCCATTTTGTTGTGGAGTATACCTTGTTGTTGTTTGAATGATAATGCCTTGTGATTTGTATAAATTTGCAAATTCTCTGGAGTTGTATTCTCCTCTTCCATCTGACCTGAGTGCTTCGATATATTTTCCACTCTGCTTTTCAGCTTCTGCCTTGAATTCTTTCAATTTTGCAAAAGTTTCAGACTTTTGTTTGAGAAAATAGATCCATATTTTTCAGTTGAAATCATCAATAAACGTTAGAAAATAAAATCTACCACCTATGGACTCTGTTTGCATTGGTCCACATAGGTCAGTGTGAACAAGTTCAAGATGTTGTTTGGCTTGATTGGAAGACTGTGGAAAACTAGTCCTCTTATGTTTTCCAAGTATGCAAGACTCACATGGGGGAATTTTCTCTTTAAAGATAGGAAGACCTTTGACCATGGAGTTCTTCTGAAGAAGACTTAGACTCTGAAAGGGTGGATGTCCAAATCTTGTATGCCAAACCATAGTTGCATTCAAGGTTGATGCACTTTGTGCATATGGTTGAATCAGATTTGCAGTTTTGGGGGTAAGGGGAAACATCCTATTCAGAGTCATATGGATTTCAGAAATCAATTTTCTGCTGGGGTTTTTGTCATATATTTTGCAAGATGCTCCCTCAAAAAATACCTTATAGCCATGTTCAATGAGTTGTCCTACACTTAGCAAATTATGTTTCAGATCTGGAACATGATAGACATTGTTTATGTCTTTCTTTACATTCTGTTTAGTAAGAATATGAACAGTTCCTTTTCCTTGAACTTCGACTAAAGAATCATTTCCAAGTGTAATATCAGATGAGAGTGAAGAATCAATGCATGAAAGTAAATCATTGTTACCTGTCATGTGATTGTTTCATCCACTGTCTAGCAACCAAAGATCTTTAGGTTGTTGTTCAGTCTTGTGGCACGAACGAAACATACCTCCTGAGTTTTCTCCAGTATGATTTGACACATGTGCTCTGCCTGAGAGATGATCTGCTTGCTTCTTCCTGCATCCAGATTCATAGTGCCCATACTTTTTGCAGTAATAGAATTGTATGCTTGTTTTGTCATTTGATCTTCTCCCTCTTCCTCTTTGAGGCTGGAAATTCTGATGTTGATTTTGTTGATGTTGTCTTTGACCTTGGAAATTTTGATTCAAATGTTGTTGTATTTTACCTCCACTGGAGGGAGGGTTACCTTGATTGCTCCCTCTTCCTTGGTGACCTCTGCTTCTTCCTCTGCCTCTCCCTCTGTTGAAGGAGAATTGAGTTTAGAAAGCATTGGATATTGACTCATCTGTGAGATGCAGTCTGGTCTCATGTGTCACCAGAGAACCAATTAATTCATCTATTGAAAAACTTGATAGATCCTTGGATTCAAGGATTTTTGTTACAACCATTTTGATTTTCTTGGGTAAAATTATGAGGACTTTCTCAACAAGGTGTTGATCAGTGATGGCTTTTCCAGTCAATCTGATCTGTTTCACAATTCCCATGACTCTAGTCATGAACTGATCCACACTTTCAGACTCTGTCATCCTTAGAGTCTCGAATTGCGTCCTCAGGGTCTGTAGTTTAACTATTTTGACCCTGTCATTTCCTTGATAGGAATATTTAAGGATGTCCCAGGCCTGTTTTGAAGTACCAGCGCCTGTGACTTTTGAAAAAATCGAGTCATCCACAGAATTTTGAATCCAAAATTTATCTTTATTTTCTCTATTTATCTGAGTTGCCTCAGCAATTTTCTGTTAGTTTGTCATGGTGGCAAGGTCTGCTGGATCTCGTTCCACATATCCATGATCCACTGGATCCCAACACTCTTGTGCTTGCAAGAACGATCTCATCCGAAGAGACTAGAACTCATAGTTCTTTCCAAGAAGAATCGGACCCTGAGTTGGTCCTAAATTGCTAGACGATGCCATATTTAAAGAATTTAACAAAACAGAAAAAAAAATCTTATTTACCTGTTTCTCGCGTGTAAAACGAGGTCTGCTGCTTTCTTGCAGTGATTTTGGAACTTGGCAATTCAAAATTTCACGAGTTTCGACTTCGCGAGTTCTGGCTTCACGATTTTGACTTCGGAACTTCGTTATACGAGTCCTCCAATCTCTTGTCTTTCCAACTTTCGATTGCCGAAATGCCAATTGCCGATTGCCGAAGAGACCTTATCGGCCTTGAATTGGCCCTTAGTCTCCGTTCAATGTGACCACGCGCCTAAATGTTAAAGTGTTGCTGGATTTTTGTGAATCGGGGAGTCGTGATGCCTTCGCCGGTTCTTTGTCTCTCAATTTTTTGAAATTTCACCTTTGGACAATTCAACGGTCTATATCTTCCTGTGATCTGATGGTCCAGATCCTTTCAGGATTTCGTGATTCGTTATTTCACGAGTTTAGAACTCTTGTCCCAGAGTTTCGAAAATTGCGAACTCTGAGATGTCGATTTGTTGAAATGGCTTTAACTTCAGTTAGCCCCTTGGGCTATACCGTTGGTGCACATGACCTCTCCTGATATGACCGTAGTCCCTTTCAGGGTTTCGTAACTCAAACGTGTGAACTCTTGGTCTCTCGACTCCCGAAAAGTCGATTCCTAAAATGTCGATGGCCTTTCCTTTCGGGAATTTCCCCGAAGGCATAGATAGTTTCCATGCATCCCCTCAAGATGGACGATCCTCGATGTTTCGCGATTTTCGAACTTTCGCCGTGGAGTGTACTGACCTTCGTCAACAAGACCTCCGATATCCCGAACTCTGAAATGCCAAAATTGTGTTGGCGCTTGGATCTGCTGCCACCTGTCCTCTGAGATGGATGGCTCACAATCCTCTCAGGATTTCGCGATTTTTGATGTTGGGATTTCGCATATCGGGGTTTTGGAGAGTAGTCTCCTTCGCTTGTCCAACTCATGATCCCTGATTTTGCGATCAGATCAGATTGACGGCTCACGATCTATCTCGATCCAACTGTCCATAATAACTCATGATTTCACGATTTGCGAATTCTCACGTTAGTCTTCTGACCTTTACACCTTGTGAGTCAGTGAAATGTCGAGATCTCGCCACGTGTCTCTTGATGGACAGTCCATATGATTTATAAATTTCACGACTTCACAAGTCAAAATTTCTCTTGTGTGCTCCAGAGGACTAAACCTCGTGCACTTTCTCGCGGATCCAACGGTTGTCGGGCCTCTGCGCAAGATCTAACGGCTGAAATTCTTTCGCCTTTTTCGCGCTCTCCTTGTCCCTTCTGAACTGGATTTCCGCCTCGGAATTGGTTGCAGGTCGGATCTTACAACTTCAATGGTTATTCTTTGCTCCTTCGACGTGTTCTTTGTGGATTTTACAAATATTGACCGATCTTTCACCGATTTGCAAAGATTTGACGAGATTTCTAAACATTTGTTCTCTGCAACAATCTTTGAGAGATTTGAGAGAATTCCTGCAATTCTTTAAACGCCTCTTTTTTCTGTAACAATCCTTCACGAATTTGAACAAATATCCATGAAATCTTCAACATTTCTACCTTCTGAAGGTTTTCTTCGTGAATCTTTGATGAATTTTGAAAATTGTACAAGAAACTTTACTGTTTCTCCATCTGCAGTCTCCATTTCCTCAATCTTTTGAGCGTATAGCGCTCTGCTTCCTCGCGCGAACTTCTTATGCTGATCTTTTGAGAGTAAGAAAGAATAGCTCTCCAAGCTTTGTGAAAAGTCTGTGAAGCATTCTCTCGTGATCTGTGTAAGCTCTTTTCTGTGAGGATCTTGTTGCTCTCCAGCTTGTGTGAAGAGGCTTACTACTAAAGCTCTGATACCATGATAAATTGTGAAGCAAGAAATGCAGAGAGAAAGATTAGAACAGAAAACAGCATAGTAGAATATAAGAAGAAGAGTACAAAACGAGTACATGAAGAAGTTCATGAAGAAGTACTATGAAAAGGGAAATAACTGAGCTAAATAGGCTCAAGCAAAACAAGAATAGAAAGTACAGCTGACCAGGACAGTTGGCAGTGTACAGTCAACCTCTTGAGGTTACATTATATTTAACAGGAACGAGGGCTATGACTAGCAGGTAGAAAGTTACTTGGAATATGTTTGGTTGAGATCCAATGCACTCCTTGACATGGACGCTTAGGGATTATTATAAGAGGAAGTGATGAATTCTTAGAACAATGTGCCTGGTGCTAATTCCTTCCGGAGGGCCATTGAATCATCCATGAGATATGAAGAACTAGAAGACAAACCCAACAACCACTTGTCTGGGGTGGGGCAATCAAGAAATAGTCACGAAATCCATTTGAATGAGCCGATAGGGGAGAGTACCCGAGTGAAGGGAGAGACTCAAGGTATGGGGTGGAGAACCAGGCAGCATAGCTGATAAGGAAGTGTAGTCGAGTGAGGAGGAAGACTCAAGGAAGTTAAATGACCAGGAGTGTTGGAATATATAAGTTCTACTTATCTAATATGATGTATTAAGAAGTAGAGTCAAGTGAGTTGTGTGATCTTATTATTAGGAGTTTGTTAGGGAGTTGGATTTATGAGATCCTAGATTCATGTTTATGGTTGAGATATTTTCTCAACCTCTCATCCTATAATTGGAATAAGTTAGATCTGATAACTATCAGTGAGCTCTATATAATGAGCCACAAATGTATTGTATAAGGAATCAAGTAATCAAGTAATCTAATAGTGTTGTGTGATAATGTCTCTCTCATTTGTTAACTTGGTATCAGAGCTTGGATAGGCCTAGCTCTCTCACGAGAGGGCCTGTATTATGAGAGAGAGAATGATGTGTGAGCCACGTTCTGTAGAACGAGAGAAGATCCGCCACCTTAGAAGAAGTCGCTAAAGGAGAAAATTTGCAGATCGTTGCGGTTACTATGGTGTGTTAATGGTTTTCACTGGACAGACAACAATTTGGTAGAGGCTTGCTGAAATTGCTGCAATCTTGTTTTTTCTGCTGTGGCCTGAGAAACACTACAAAAAGAGAGAAAAGTGGCCTGCTAATTTGTTGGACAGAATAGATCACTGGTGATCTAGTTTAAGACAAGCATTTAGAAGTAGAGGGGATGGCCAATTATAGGAATATCTGGCCAAAAAGAGAACGAATACCTGAGTAGAATATGTATGAGGTAATGATGATGGATAATCCATTATATATGGATTAAAGGGTTTTTTATGTGTAACACACCCTGTAGAGAAAGACGTTTTATTACAAATTCATGGGGAAGAAACATGGTAATAAGAATTTTTATTACAAATTCATGGGGAAGAAACATGGTAATTCTCTGTACTAGAAGTCTTTCATATGAATGAAAGATTGAAGGTTCTATGTGTTTAAAGGGTTTTGGTCGAGGGTATCTTTCTGTGAGAGAAGATTTATTGTTAGATGTCTGTAATGTGGAAAAGGATAAGCATATATATCTCAGTTGAAGAGAGACATTGAACTCATTAATGAATGATGCCTTTGTGTGGGAGGACAGGCATCAGAGTCTAGTTACAGACTCATTGTGAAGCACGTTTGTGAAAGTACAAAAGACAGAGTTAATCTATGTGAATTGAAGACCTTGCATGATCACAGTAATGCGCTGAGAATTGTGAATAAATATGCTTACTAGATCGAGAGTGAGAGATTGAACAAATTCACCCTGCGTTGATGATTGAAGGAATTCTAGGCATTAAGAACAAGTAAAATAACACCAGTTGGGTCCTTCCTGAAGGCAAATCGTGATGGTCAATTCAAGGTTCCACCGTTGTTTTCGATCCAGTTGCAATTAAAAGTGTGATGTCTCAGTGTGGTCGTTGGAAAGAGACGACCTCTATAGAAAAATTTGTGTCTCCAGTTTTAATTTGGATGACAGCCAAATTCTTTAAGAAGGCGATTGTGGTTAATATTCAGTGGTGAACCCGACGTGAACGTCTTTGTTAATCAACCTCTTTGGAGGGGAGATGGACGTTGAACCCTCTACAGATCGAATCCCGCAGGGGAGATGGACGTGATTCCCACTCTACAGATCGAATCCCGCAGGGGAGATGGACGTTGAACCCATACGCCCTCGCCATCCTACGATCACAGGCATTCTCTTCTGCTGTTGCAATGGATTTGACGATGAACGCTCACTCCTTCGGCCCTTGTGGTTTCATAAGGTCAAGTGATCGAATCCCGAGGCGGATCCGATGGACGGGGATCCTCACAACTGGTGGCGCAAGGGCTGGAGCAGCATCAGGCGTGCCGGAGAATGGTCGGAAGCCATAATTGAGGACGCTGGGAACTGCTGTAGCGGACCCAAATTGAAGTACTTTTCCTGTAGGATGAAGAACGAAGGAAAAACGATTTGCAGTTCCCACCCGTCGAGGTTTCATTGTGATCCTCTCAGTTATGAGCTCAACTTCGACCATGGCTCTCGGCAAGTTGAGCATTATTAGTACCAGAGGTGGAAAAAGGATCCATCTTTCATTAGTTGCTAATCCCAGTCACTTGGAAGCAATTGATCCAGTTGTGGTTGGAAAAACTAGAGCAAAACAGTATTATTCAAATGACAAAGAGAGGAAGAAAAACTTGGCTGTATTGATTCATGGAGATGGAAGTTTTGTCGGGCAAGGTGTGGTCTATGAGACATTGCATTTGAGTGCTCTTCCTAACTACACCATTGGAGGGACTATTCACATCATGGTCAATAATCAGGTTGCATTCACAACTGATCCCAAATCTGGAAGATCTTCGCAATACTGTACAGATGTTGCAAAAGCCTTGGATGCTCCAATTTTCCATGTGAAATGTGTGTTGTTCGGCGTGATGGTTTGTTGAGGTCGTCACCGTGGAAACAATGACACCTATAAAATGTGTGTTTGCAGTCTCCAAAGACAGAGAGATCGCTTCCAGCTAGAAGCGAGAAACAAGTCACAAAGGAAGAGGAAGCCCGAGGAGAGGACTAGGTTGAAGGGTGTGTGACAAACCGTTGTCCATGATATTGCAGAGGACTCATTTTTTTGAGTTTTGGAGAGGAGCTGCAATTGCTGAGTAAAGGAGTCATAAAGCGAGAGGCTGCTATTGTTGGAGTTTGTTATTGTTTGCGCCATTACATGGAGGTGTTATAGCGAAATGAACTGAGGTGTACGTACTCATTCCGTTGGACTCACAAAAGTAAGAAAGTGAAATTGAGTTGTGCTTATATTTCTTGTTTGAATGTGTGATGATAGTTATTCAAGTTGTGTGAAGTGGTTGTGTGTCTTGGTCAAGAATGATGATGAGATGTAAATGGACATATGTAATGGGCTTGTAATATTCGGCATATGATTGGTAAGAGTATTGTTGATATTTTATGTACCTGATTGAATTATTGTATGGGGTGCATGATCCGTTGTACACGACACCCCAGGTTATGGTCCAAATTGTAATGCTTATCCACTGGCAAGATAAATTCCCCAGGTTTGTTGTAAGCCCTGTTAGTAAGGCATAAATAGGCATACGTGTTGTAGTGCAGAAGTGCATGTGATCACAGGATGTGACACTCTTTCATAGGCAGAGAGGTTGTTGTATCAAGTTGTGGAATTCACCACTAGGGTAGGTATGAGGGTGGCAGGTGTACTCGTATGCTAGCTTGATGTTGAATCAGAGACTTTGGATCTTCAATTCAAAGTGGGGATGTGAGATGGAAGAATCTCAAATTGTGAGACCAAGTTGTGAGTCTCAGAGTGTGAGGGACCAAGTTATGTTTAAGTGAGAGTTTAACATTGATGAGCTATGTAGCTGAAAACAATTCCTAGAGAACTAGCGGTTACAGCGGCAGATGACCCATGTATTCCGGTAGATGGATTGTGTTTTATATGGACATCAATAATTATATGCAGGTACAAGATGCAAGAGGAAGCAAAGAAAGTTCAAGGATGAAGCCCATAGTAAAGCAAGCTCAAGTGAAAAATTGAAGCCATGACAGTGACGAAGATATTTAGATAAGTAGTCATTAAGGGAGAGTGTTGGAATATATAATTCCTACTTATCTAATATGATGTATTAAGAAGTAGAGCCACTATAAACCCAAGAGTATATCCAAAAGCCAAATATACCAATAATTTGTGGCTCAACAAGACGTCCCTACTTCCACCGGAGTGGAAATATATCCCATAGATCATTTACCCTTCGACCCTTATCACAACGGACCAATATCTCATGATGTTTGATCCTGGTGGGTTGGAGAGACTACACTTATCATGATTCAAGGTGAACTTATTTAATGGTATATGGAATTGGATTTTAAGGCTCTTCATCTATCCCCACAATCGTTTGTGTGAGTAAAGTATTCAATCATTCCCTTGGTCCCTGATCAGTACTCCTTACCCCCATGACATTTGTTGAACACCTTTCGACTTCTTTCAATTGCTCTTGTCAAGTAAGGACATCAAATGTTGTTGACTCTAAGGGAATTGAACCAAGGCCATGAATTACTAGAAAAACAAATTATGTGTGGACTTTGCTTGTCACCGAGACAAGAAAACAAAGGATGTTGTAGAGAAAATAAAACACATGTCAACTATTCTCAAGTCTGTCCATTCCTTCAACTATTGCATCTTTATTCTTAATTCCAAAAGAGATATTCTTAATTCCATTCCTTCACATATAATTTCAAAATAGAATACTAGTAGTTTAAATTTATTTTTTTTATCTATATACTATTAACATTAATTAAATGAATAAATCTAAGAATAAAACAACTAAGAAATTATAATCTTAAATTTTTATAATTTATTTATTTTAATAATTTTTAAAAACAAAAATTTAAGATAAAGGAAATTGGGTCAAGTAGAATTAAAATCACACTAAAATGGGAGACAACATCCATTCTCTAGAGTGATGGAAGCACTCCTCAAAGGATAAGAACATATAATGGAGGAGAGTGTAGAAACCGCACCAATTAAAAGGGAAGTGAGGGAAGGCTCCCCATGTTCCAATGTCAAATATAGGGGAGCCTATGGAAGTTTTACAGAGTAGTTTCATGCATGTTTTTTACTTCTCAACCATTATAACGAAGAAATTGGGTCAACTTCATTCGTCAGTTTCAAACCTAAGTGCCATATATTTGTATGTAAGAATTAATGCTTACTTTAGTAAATCATGGTTTTCTAATTGTATGTGGGTTGGTTCTATGGTGTATTAGCTAATCTTAGAGATCTAGATCCACTATTCTCACATCTAGAACAAGAATCTATTCCTATAAATATGTAATTTGTTTGAAGCAATAATATCAAGTGTAAAGTATTATGTTTGAGATAAAATGTCTTCTCTCTCATTTTCTTATTTGGTATCAGAGTAGGTATGCGATTAACTCCCTCTCGGGATGATCCAAATTAGATCCGGCGTGAACAATTTGCTATCGGAACAAGACTCAAAGATGAACAACACATGCATTATTAAGGCTATGGGCGATGAAGGAGATCGACTTGTTGACGTGAAGGGCCCTGTGTCATCATGATTGATGTCCAATTTTGTATGTAACGTATGTAAAGTCAGGCAGTCAATAGTTGTATGAAAATGAATAAACCCACATTGGATAAAAGACAAATAAATAAAGAAATGGAGAAGAGATGAACTAGAGAGAAGTTGAAGTGTTGGAGATGCTTGACCTTTCAGTTATCATCTCAGTCGACTCAACATTCTATATAATTTATCCCCACAATGAGAAAGGGGTTATTTGGTTGTGAATGATATAGAGAGGTTTCCTAGATGTTACAGAGGAGCATAGACATGTACCATAGAGCCTGTAACGTGCCCATTGTTGACGAAATAAGAGCCTAGTCGAAGAGAAAAGAATGTTGGTTTTCCGGATTAGGTTTCCTGCATAAACATCTAAGTCTATGTGTGATGATTGTCATGGTTTATGTTTTCTTAGGAATGATTAATGTATGCATTGTATTTAATGGTCATTTTTGTATATTATAGAGACGAGGAATCAATGTTTCTATTGTATGAGCTTGTTTCATATTAATTTGGTTCTCAGTGGGATAATACACTAGAATAATGACTCCTTAATTATAGTCGTGCAATGAATTCCAAGGTTGGAAATCAATGACCCTCCTTCCGGAGCCGTTGTTATTCATTCGAGAGTTCCTAATCTTGTTTTTAGTCATTGAGCTCATAACTGACCTCATCGGGTGTTCTCCTCCGTCGTCATTTTCCGAATCTACTCCCCTACTTTTCTATGCATTGTGGATTACCCAAATTCATGCCAAAACGTTTTCTGACACTATTGCCGAGTAAATTGAATCTCAGACATTCTTCCTAGCTGTTGGTTATTAGAAATTAGACTTGGTTTCCTTTCGGTCAAATTTCCTTCCCTAATCGATTGATAGACATCTCTCGATCGACTCAACTTAGAAGAAATACGACGTGAGTAAATCCGACTTGGGAAATTCTAGCTTTCCTCGACTCAACTAAATTTCTTTGATTTGACTCGACTTCCCTTAACTCAACTGACTTGGTTTGACCTAACCTAACTTGCCTCAACTTGACTGACTTGTTTCAACTCGACCTTACTTGCCTCGACGCGACCAAATTTCTTTGACTCAACCCGACTTGCTTCGACTTGTATTTCCCGACTCGACATGACTCATTATTTTTTTCCAACTCAACTTGGGACTTGATCGGTCGAGGTTTTTTTCGACATCTGCACAACAAGAATTGTAATTATTTTAACAAAGAATTTTGTGTTGGTGAGACAAATAGGTTATAAGCCTCATGTTTACAGATAAGGTGATATCAAAGGGGATGTCTGAATACAATCTGTCAAACCTATATGGTAAGTACCCACAATGATTACAAAATAAAGGGACAAGAATTGTTGTCAGAGCTAGAGTGAAGTAGAGCATCAAGAATGTCAGGGGAACATTATGAAGGCGAAGAGGAAGAAGATTACATGGTTAGGTTGGATCATTTTAAGCATATTTTAGCTACATTGAAATCAATGGTGTCACAACTATTGGAAGCAAAGGTCAAGGGAACACCATCTGTGGATGATGGGCATGAAGGCCCTAAGAAGGAAAAAAATAAACCAGAGATAGAACGTAAGACTAAGCCATAAATGGAAGAGTGTGGCTACATCAAGACACATCTACCTTTTCATGTAGAGGCTAAGGTGGACATAAATCCTTGTGTTGGATAATTGGATGCTATTAGGTTGAACCAATGAATACAATAGTTGGAAGTGTACTTCAACGTTCATTAAGTAATTGGAAAAAAAAAAAATATTGCTTGGTTGAAGCTTGAAGGCCATGCTTTGACAGGGTGGGAGAGTGATGAAGTAAGAAGAGCACTAGGAAATGAGCCACCAATGAATAATTGGGAATTATTTAAGAAAATGATCAAATATCAGTTTTATCCAATAGGATATGAGGAGCAGCAGCAAATAGTATGGCATTACTTTAGACATAGACAAGGACAATCAGTTTAGGAGTTTATGATAGAAGTTAGGAAGAGAGCAATCTAGATGGGGGTCTCTCTCAAAATTCTAGACATGTTGGTCAATTATTTGGGGGAATTTTTTCCTCATATTCACAGGAAATTTATGTTCTTCATACCAAATAATATTGATGAGGCTAGTATTCAAGCACAATACCTTGAGGGAGACAAGTGAAAGCAACAAACAAATCCTCACAAGAAAGTAAAACCACAAGACAAACAAAAAATAAAGACAAACAAGAAGAAGTGGAATGAGAAGAAGGTTGTGGCAGAAACACAATAAGGAACACCTGCCATCCAACAATGTAAAGGATATGATCGCAAGGGACACATGGAGGAGAATTGTTGGAAATTGAACCCTGAGAAGTACTCAAAATATTTTCATAAAAAGAAGAAGAAAGCATTAATATCAGTGGATGTTGAGGAATGGGTGAATAGTACATCAGACCTAGAAGAGAATATGAACTACACTAATCTTCATAAAGAGGTGGAATTAGTTGGTTGTAATCACAAGGAGGAGAAGGCAATGATTGGACTTTTTTGTATTAAAATACACATGAAGCAAAGCAAGGTGGATTGTTTGTTCGATCTAGTTTCACAATCCAACTTGATATCTATAGAATTGGTTGAGAAGATCAGATTGGATACCCAAGATCATCCACATCCATACCCCCTAGGCTGGGTAAGGCAAGATGTGGAATTGAAAGTGAGAAAGCAATGAAAATTTAAGTTTTCCATCAAACATAATTTTGTGGATGAAGTAGTTGCAAATGTGGTTCCTCTAGACATATGTGGAGTCATCTTGGGAATGCCATATTTGTATGTGAGGGGTGCCATTTTTAGAAGGAGAAAAAACCAGTACATGCGATTCAAGGATGGAAAATATTACACCATAAATTCACAAATGGATAAAGCTAAGCTCTCTTTGATCAATGCTCATCAAGAAAGAAAAATTATGGGCAACAAAAATAGAATCTCCTCTAACAACTCTCCTTGAAAAAAATGTTTTCAGTTGGAATCTCGCTGCTAACCTATCCTTCCAATCCTTCAAAGACGTTATGTGTACTACTTATGTAATGACCCTACCTGACTTCACCAAGACCTTTTTTCTGGAATGTGATGCACTAGGGAGAGGAATCAGGGAAGTCCTTATCTATTGATCCATTCGATTTATGAAAAGGAAATGATGGCTATTTTTCATGCATTAGATCTATGGCGCCATTATCTATTGGGACATTTCTTCCAAATTAAAACAAATCATAAAAGTCTCAATTACTTCCTGGAACAACGAATTTCATATACGGAGCAAAAAAAATGTGTGACCAAGATGTTTGGATATTATTATGAGATCATTTACAAGAAGGGAAAATAAACTATGGTGGATAATTCTCTTTCCAGGAAATATGAAGAATAATGGTCCTTCTTTTCCCTCTCATTCCTTGTTATTGAGTGGCACCAAGCTATTCATCGGGAATGGTTACAAGACACCAAAATTTTTAGCGTAATCCAACAAATGCAAAAGGATCCCCAATCTGATCCAAGGTACTCTTGGAACAATAAAAAGTTTCAATATAAAGACTTCATATATTTAAGCAAACAATTGGAGCTAAAATCCATGGTGCTCTCTGAGTTTCATGCTTCACCTAGCATGGTTCATTAAGGTTTTACCAAAACTTATGAATGGGTCAAATGTTATTTCTTCTGGGACAATATGAAATAGGAAATCCACACCTTTGTGACTGAATGTGATACTTGTCAATGCAATAAGGGTGAGACTATCAAACCTCTGGGCACACTTCAACCGCTTCCACTTCCACCTACTATTTGTATGGATATTTGTATGGATTTCACTATTGGCTTACCCAAATTAGGCAATAAGTCAGTCATCATGGTGGCAGTTCATCATATTTCCAAACATGCTCATTTTTGTGCTCTTCAACACCTGTTCACAACATCCACAGTGGCTCAACGTTTTATGGATAATATTTTCAAACTCCATGAAATACCTCATTCTATGTTAGGGTCCTAACCTGCACATAGGTAGAACAATATATTCGGATGTAATAAAGGTCAATATTAATAATGCCTTGCAATAAAATAGAATAAGTTGAATGTAATAAGACCTAATAGAAGCTTCGGCTTCTAGAAGGATCTTCCTCTAGATGCTTCTTTTGATAGACATATTTAGTATAAATAGGAGTCGAGGGTATGAGAACCCTAGCTTGGATATTATTGTAATACAACTCTGCTTTACTAGAGGTTTCCCCCTCGAAGAGGCCCATGAACCTTGATTTCAGAATCAAAGTGTTATTTTTGTTGTTATTCTTATATCATTTCAGTGCTATTGTGGTGATTGTTATGGTTATATTGTTGTTATTCTGCCATTCTAGCATTTTATTTTTGTTCTGCATACTTTTCATATCTAGTATATTACAAGTGGTACCAGAGCACTTTCCTTGGCAAAAATTCTAGGTAATTTTTTTTTCGGGGTAGATATGTATTCTGACGTCTTTAAGCCACAGATATCTTTCATTACGCGCATAAACCCACGGTTGAGGGATTCATACACACAGGGAATACAAGTGGTTTTTAAGATCACATCTGTTGGCCACCCTTGTAACCCATGTTGGTACCCCTTCGAGTGGTAGTGCATCAGACAAAACCTGTGTACGGATCAGACTAAATTTCCTGAAGCCCTCTTTAGATAAACCGATCATCCTCTTAACTACTATAATACCACCGAGAACAACACTTGGGAAGATACTCTCTAGTACCTAGGTAGTCGGGTAGTACGACTAAGGGTATGGTCTATCTTCTTTAGTTAGTGCCCTGAGATATTGGGTCGAGTACTACTGTTGGACCCTGCACGTATATCAGAGAGATATAGCATAGGGAAAACCCTTGTCTGTATAACCCTTGAATACCTAACCCTTGGGAATAGAAACATAAACAAATTAAAATAGACAAGATCTATTGCCACACAAATGTGTTCTGGTTGCCAAGTAACTAAACTTTTTTTCCTGGTTAAGCATTTGGGAATTTCATCACTACAGATTCTTCAGACTGGAGTATAACTCCACAGGTTAATAAAAATAGCTAAAGAAGAAAAACAGGTTGTATCTTCTCAAAACCGAAAACCCGCCTTTATCCCTCTCCCTAAACTAGTAAATCCCACTACTCCCTCCACTCCACTAAAGATCCAAAACTTGACTAGGGCTGAAATGGTTGAACACCAACTCAAATGCCTTTGTTATAATTTTGATGAAAAATATTTTTAGGGCCACAAGTGTAAGGAGAAAAATCTTTTTATGGCCATCTCCAAGGATATATCCGAAGAGGATGTTGAAACTCCCCTTATGTCTGAGCCACCTGAAACCACTGACATAACCCCTCCCTCAGACCCTCCTAAATTAGAACCAGTCATTTTTGTCAATGCTCTCACTGGCTTTTCCCCTCCCAAAACCCTCAAGCTAATTGATTACATCAAGCATCGAAAGGTCATCATTCTGGTTGATAGTGGAAGAACCCATAATTTTATTCATCACAACATTTCCCAAGAAAATCATTGCTACATCCATGCTGTCAATAATTTCCGAATCATTATTTCCAATGGCGGCTCTGTGAAATGTGGAGGGCATTGTGAAAATGTGCATCTCCAAATTGGTTAATACCACCTGAAATATCATATGTTTGCTATCGATATGGGCGGTTGTGAAATTGTGTTGGGTGCAGACTGGCTAAGGACTTTTGGTCCCATTCTCATGGATTTCAAGGAATTAACCATGCAATTTGACCAAGAGGGCCACCAATATAATTTCCAAGACATCATCGTCGGTTCACTTGAGATCATTAGTTCCCATCGCATGGAAAAGTTGCTCAAAAAATGTCATTCTGGTGTTATTGTACAACTCCATGCCATACAAGCAACAGAGACACCCTCGGTGCTGCAAGACCTCCAAGCCATCCTTTGTAAACATCAAGTGGTATTTTCCACTCCCCAGGGACTCCCTCCTTCTCGTGGTGTTCATGATCATTCCATTCCCCTTGTACCCGAAAGGCTTCCTCCCAATATATGTCCATAACGTCACCCCTTTTCCCAAAATAATGAAATTGATAAAATGGTCCAAGAACTCCTTAATGCAGGCGTTATCTGCCCTAGTACGAGCCCCTATTCTTCTCCAGTGGTCATGGTCCTGAAGAAAGAAGGTTCTTGGCGAGTGTGTCCTAACTTTCGTTCCCTCAACAAACTTACCATTAAAGACAAATTTCCCATTCCTTTCATTGATGACCTCCTAGATGAATTGAGTGGCACCCAATTCTTTACTAAACTTTATCTTCGTTTAGGCTACCACCAAATACGTATGAAAGAGGCAGACATTCCCAAGACTGCCTTTAGAACTCATGAGGGCCACTATGAGATTTTGGTCATGCCCTTTGGCTTGTGTAATGCCCCCTCCACCTTCCAAAGCCTCATAAATCATGTCTTTCGTCCTTTTCTACGTCATCTTGTCTTAGTTTTCTTTGATGATATCCTCATCTATAGAAGAACCTGGACAAACCATGTTTCTCATGTGGATCGATTTATCCATCTACTCTCTCAGCACCAAATTTTCGTTAAATAGTTTAAATGTGCTTTTGACACCTCAGAAGTAGAGTACTTGGGTCATCTGGTTGACTGGCCTCACGCAAAGACTCTCAAAATATTCCGTGGATTTCTGGGCTTAACAGGTTATTACCACAAGTTTGTTAGGAATTATGGAAAGATTGCAGCACCTCTCACTGCTCTCCTAAAAAAGAACTCTTTCAATTGGACCCCAGCCACTGCTCAATCTTTTCAAACCTTGAAGATGGCCATGTGCACCACTCCAGTCCTGGCCCTTCCTAATTTCATATATACCTTTGTCTTGGAATGTGATGCTTCAGGGAAAGGAATTGGTGTTGTCCTTATACAAGAGGGTCGACCTTTGGCCTTTACCAGCAAGAAACTATCTGAAATCAATCTATGAAAAGGAAATGTTGTCTATTATGCATGTCGTTGATCTGTGGCGCCCTTATCTATTGGGGCAACGCTTCCAAATTAAGACAGACCATCAAAGCCTCAAGTATTTTATGGAACAACACATTTCCTCCCTCGAGAAACATAAAATGGGTGACTAAGCTCTTTGGATATGATTATGGGATCATTTACAAGAAAGGCAAAGATAATGTGGTTGCGGATGGAATTTATCGAAAATATGAAGACAAAGGATCCATTTTTTCTCTTTCCTTCATTGTACCAGATTGGCTCCAAGCCATTTTCCAGGAATGGCTACAAGATCCAAAAAGTTTGCATTTGATCCAACAATTACAGTCCAATGCTCTAGCTTCCCCAGGGTACTCTTGGCTCCATGATGAGATTCGATATAAAGGGTGTTTGTATTTAAGAAAACAATCAAAGAATAAATCCACGGTACTTTCTGAGCTTCATGCTACACCTACAGCGGGGCACTCAGTGTTCACCAAAACCTATGACAGGGTCAAACGTTCGTTTTTATGGGATGGTATGAAACAAGAAATTCATAATTTTGTCACTGAATGTGATGTGTGTCAATGCAACAAGGGAGAAACAATCAAATCTCTGGGCACACTACAACCGCTTCCGATTCCACCTGCTATTTGAAGGGAGATCTTTATGGATTTTATTACTGGCTTACCCAAATCGGGAAATAAATCAGTCATCATGGTGGTTCTTGATCACCTTTCCAAGTATGCTCATTTTTTCACTCTTCAACACCCGTTTACAACATCCATGGTGGCTCAAATTTTCATGGATCAGGTCTTCAAGCTTCATGGCATACCACACTCTATTGTTTATGATCGCGACCCAACTTTCACAATAAATTTTTGGCAAGAAATGTTCAAGCTACAAGGAACCCAATTGCATCTCAGCATATCTTATCATCCACAGACTGATGGTCAAATGAAAGTTGTCAAAAAGTGTTTGGAAACATATTCGAGGTGTTTTGCCTCGGAAAATCAAAATCAGTGGGCTCAATGGTTAACCCTAGCTAAATGGTGGTACACCACTTCATACCATATAGCTACACGCATGACTCCTTTTGAAGCAATATATGGATAGAAGCCACCTTCAGTTCTCTCATACCTATTGGTTGTCTCGAAGGTCCAGGTGGTCGACCAAACACTTACAGTTTGAGAGGATATTCTCCGTACCCTCAAAGATAATTTGTTCATGGCACAAAATCGAATGAAGAAACAAGCAGATCAAGTTCGCTCTAAACGTCAATTTGCAGAAGGGGATCAAGTGTTTCTTCGACTGCAACCTTACAAGAAAAATTCCCTCAAGGTCGAGCATTGTCATAATCTAGCTCTCAAATTTTATGGTCCTTATACCGTTCTCAAGCGTGTGGGACAGGTGGCCTATCAGTTAACTTTGCCCAGTCATTCAAAGCTACATCCTATTTTTCATGTTTCATTCTTAAAGAAGGTGATTGGAACTAAGTGCCAAATTCAAACCAACCTTCCCAAGTTAGACGAAGAAGGATACATTTGGCTATAGCCACAAGAAGTTTTGGACCAGCGTGAGCGTCTCCTGTGTCAGAGAACCATCAAGGAAGTCTTAGTTTAGTGGAAAGATACAACTCCAACAAATGCCAATTGGGAACCAACTACCATTTTGCAACAATTTCCACCTCTCAAGCCTTGAGGACAAGGCTATTTTTAAGGGGGAGGACTTGTTAGGGTCCTAACCCGCACATAGGTAGAACAATATATTCAGATGTAATAAAGGTCAATATTAATAAGGCCTTGCAATAAAATAGAATAAGTCGAATGTAAGAATACCTAATAGAAGCTTCCACTTCTAGAAGGATCTTCCTCTAGATGTTTCTTTTCATAGACATATTTAGTATAAATAGGAGTCGAGGGTATGAGAACCCTAGCTTGGATATTATTGTAATAGATCTCTACTCAACTGGAGGTTTCCCCCTCGAAGAGGCCCATGAACATTGCTTTCAGAATGTTAAGATCCTAACCCGCACATAGGTAGATCAATGTATTCGGATGTAATAAAGGTCAATATTAATAAGGCCTTCCAATAAAATAGAATAATGAGGATGTAAGAAGACCTAATAGAAG
>ML801399.1:197380-232478 GCA_009831015.1 Picea engelmannii | reverse complement strand
TGGAAACATATTTGAGGTGTTTTGCGTCTGACAAACAACATAAGTGTGTTCACTGGTTACCACTAGCTGAATCGTGGTACAACACCTCTTACCATACTTCCATTTGCATGACTCCCTTTGAAGTAATGTATGGACAAAATCCACCATTGATTCTTCCATGCATGCCACATGTCTCAAAGGTTCATGAGGTTGACTGAAAAATTACATTATGCATGGTCATTCTCTATACTTTTAAAGAAAATTTGGTCATGTCTCGGAACTGCATGAATAAATAGAAAGATCAAGATCGTTCAAAATGTAAATTTATTCAATGGAACCATGTGTTTCTCCATATACAACCATACAAGAAGACTTCACTAAAATCCCAACAGTGTCATAAAATTGTTGTTCAAATAATGTAATTGAAAAGTGTATTCGTATTATTATTTGATATATTATTCATTGGATCAATCTCCATTGTGGATTTATCATGTCAGCTATTGTAAAAGGACCCAATCCCCTTTTGTGGATTGGTCATAATATAATTGTAATAGGCAGAAAGAGAAGTCGGCCCCGGAATATATCAAAGAGGCGCCAAAATATAATAAAGGTGGTTATAACCACACAGTAGAAGAAGTCGACCCTGCCAGTGAAGGGACACTCCCACACGTGCCAGTCTTGTATAAATAACGAGGCTAGCACCTCACTTGGATACACTTCACTTTCTCATTAAGAGACAAGTTTCAGAACTTTAGTTGGAGAAGAGAGGGAGAGAGAGGTGCATCTTTAGGAGAGTACTTTATGTATTTTCTTAAGTTATCTCTTGGCATTGTATTGGCTATCTATAATAAGGAAGTTCTACTGGGTTTTCTTCCCCTAGAGGGTTTCCGAGGATAAATGTTGTGTCTCTTGTGATTGCGTATTTATTAGTGATCTTGTCTTATGTTGTTGTTATCTATTGAAATGTAAAGAGCTATAATAATGGCTTAAACATTAACATGGTATCAGAGCCAAGCTGAAGAAAGCATCTTTCACAAGAATGAAAAACGTCACTCTTGCCGTACATGCAAATTAGGGCTTTTTATGGTGAAAAATTTCATCCCTAAAACTATATAGAAAAGTGCACCCTCCCCCAAGGATTACTTTGGCACTCTTACTGCACCTTTTCAGTGGCTAAATCTATCGAAAAGTGAAACCCTAGTTTCACAAAGTACCAGAAGTACCAGAAAACCAGTGTACCAGAAGTACTAGAAGCACAAGAGTACCAGAGGTACCATAAAACTAGAAGCACCAGTCTAGAAATTCGTAGATCAAGTTTGGAGGAGAAAAATTTGGATTTTCTCAGATCCAAACACACCAGGCTACTCACCTCAACCAAGCGCACCTCTTGGTAAGTACAGAATTTGATTTTAAGCATTTTCATTTTTCGGTCATTTTCCTAGCTCCAGGTAAAAGATGTCTGCAAGCACTGAGCTTGTTGACAAGATGGAAGATGTGGAAAACTTTCATACCTGGAAGTATAGGATTGGACTCGTTCTTGAAGGAGAAATTTTGGAACCCAACGATGCTACAGAAAAATCCAAGCATCAAAAGGACACAATCAGGGCCAAAAGAATCATTGCAGATTCAATCAGAGACCACCTGATTCCTTATGTGTCATCTAAGAAGAATCCAAAAGAAATGTTTGATTCCTTGACTAGACTGTATGAAGGAAAGAACATAAAATGGAAGATGAATCTAAGAACTCAACTGAAGAATACAAGGATGCATAAAGGAGAAACAATTCAGGAATATTTCTCCAGAATATCAGAATTCAAAGAATAGTTAGAAGCAATTGGAGATACCATAAACAAAGACAAACTCATAATGACGACCCTAAATGGTCTCACAGTACCTTGGGATGCATTCATCCAAACGATATGTGCCAGAATGAAGAAACTGAAGTTTGATAGTCTATGGGAAGAATGCATCCAAGAAGAAACAAGAGTAGCAAACCATGAAGCGCTACTGGAAAGAGATGATGATCAAGCCCTAGATACTCATACCAAAAGAGGAAGGAATAAAACCTACTTCCAAAAGGAGACTCATAAAGATCCTCAACCACCAAACAAATTCAATACTAAATAATCTCATCCAAGGAGATTTCAGAAGAAAGGACAATGAAAGGAAAGAGATTACTCATCTATACAATGCTACCATTGTGATAAGATGGGACACATTCAAAAATTTTGTCCATCCATATGAGAAGAATACAAGAGAAAACATAAGAGGCGCCATGCCCATGTAGTCAAAGATGAAGAGCCACCTGCAAAGATGATAAGAGAGCAGATCAAAGACCATGTCTTAATCTCGACCCTCTCAGGATCTGTAACACCTAGAGAGGACACTTGGCTCATTGATAGTTGTGCATCCAAGAAAATGATGGTACAAAGAGAAATTCTCTCTTGTATATCAGAAAAGAAGTTTTCTCAGAAAGTGACACTTGGAGATGATTACCAATATCCCATCAAGGGAGTGGGAGAATCAAACTACAAACTGAATTCAGGGAATTCACTAAAAATGAAGGACGTACCATATGTATCAGGTTTGAAAAGAGCCTACTCTCCATTTCATATTTAGAAAAGAAAGGATTCATAGTTTCCTTTATATATGGAGAAGTTCTTATGTGGGCTAAAGGAGAAACCTTAAATGAAGCAATCATCATTGGAACTGAAGAAAATGGCTTGTATAAACTAAAGGCTCACACAGAGGCTACCATGACCCATGCCATTAAAAACTCATGTGAACTTTGGCATAGAAGATTAGCTCACATCAAGTACAAGGTGCTACCATACATATGCAAAGAAGTCACATGTTTACCAGAACTCAAGGTTGACCATAAAGGCGTATGCAATGGATGTGCACAAGGGAAGAACATCAAGAAACCTTTTCCAAAGAGAGACATCAAAGCAGAAGGAGTCCTAGAGCTCATTCATTCAGATGTATGTATCCCGATGCCATCGTCCTCCATTAGTGGGTATGTATATTATCTATCATTTATTGATGATTATTATCGTAAGCCCTGGGTATATTTTTTTAAATCTAAAGATGAAGTGTTCAACAAGTTCAAGGAATTCAAAGCCTTGACATAGAATCTTTCTAAAAGAAAGATTAAGATACTCAGGTCATATAATGGAGGAGAATATACCTCAAAAGAGTTTGTGAACTTCTGCAAATATGTTGGGATCAAGAGGGAACTCACTACTCCCTATAATCCCCAACAAAACGATGTAGTTGAATGAAAGAACAAAATGATAATGGAAGTTGTGAAGACTATGATCCATGATCAAGATCTTCCTATGTGCTTATGGACAGAAGCAACAATGGTTATTGTATATGTGAAAAACTAATTGTCCCATAGTGAACTTGGGATCAAGACCCCAGAAGAGATGTTCACCGGAAAGAAGCCATAGGTAAGCCATCCCAAAATATTTGGCTACTTAGTATTTATTCATATATCGAAAGAGAAGAGAAACAAGATGGAACCTTCAGGAAAGAAGGGAATATTTGTGGGATATTGTGAGGTCTCCAAGGCCTTCAAAATCTATATACGAAGTCACCGTCACATTGATATCAACAGGGATGTGACCTTTGATGAAGATGAAACACTCAATAAATCGAGAAGATGTCATCTTGAAGAAGTATATGAAGAGGAACCCATAATCCCCATAACTACAATGAGGGAGGTTCCTAGAGATGGAGAACTAGTGAGGGAAGTCGTAACTTCCCCTGATGAAGAAATTCTAGAAGACCATGATATATTAGAAGTTCAAGAACCTCCTCAGATGACGATCCTCATAAAAGAAAGCCAACTTGGGATAAAGAGCTTATCCAATATGGAGAGAAGTATGGTGTTCCCGAAGGAACTACAAGATAGGTGAAAAGACCAAATCCATTCTCCAGTTATACAACTTTGATGTGTGATCTTCTAGAGGAGGAGCCTACCTGCTTTGAAGAAGCCATTCAAAGGAAAGAATGGGCAGATGCCATGACAAAAGAATACCAATCCATAATAAAGAAAAAATTATGGGAAATAGTTCCCAGACCAAAGAGTAAAGATGTGGTATCCTCCAAATGACTCTTTAAAATAAAACATGTTGTTGATGGAAGTATTGAGGAGTATAAAGAAAGATTTTTCACTCGTGGCTTTTCTCAAAAGGAAGGCATTGACTATGACGAGACATTTTCTTCTATAGCCAGATACACTTCGATCAGAACCATCAAAGCTCTTGCAGCTAAGATGAAGTGGAAGTTACATCATATGGACATGAAGACATCTTTCCTAAATGGTGTCATCGAAGAGGAAGTGTATATAAAGAAACCTCAAGGATTTGAATATGAAAACAGGAAGTATCATGTCTGCAAATTGAAGAAAGCCTTATATGGATTAAAGAAAGCTCCTAGAGCTTGGTATGGCTGTATAGAAAATTTTATGATGAGCTTAGGCTTTACCAAGAGTAAAGAAGATTATAACCTCTACTTCAAGGTCATGAACGATGAGCCAATAATACTACTATTGTATGTGGATGACTTATTCTTAACTAGAGAAGAAAATCTCATCACTAAATCTAAGAAGAGACTCGCTTCAGAATTTGAGATGAAAGACCTCGGACTAATGCACTATTTCTTAGGTCTTGAGGTATGGCAGAGTCCAGAGAGAATCTTCCTTAACCAAGGGAAGTATGCAGTCAAAATATTGAAGAGATTCGACATGTTAGAGTGCAATCCCATGAATACACCCATGGAAGTGAAGATGAAGTTGTTGGTCGATACTTCGTCAGAATTAATTGATGCCACACTGTATAGACAGATTATAGGATCACTGATGTACCTGACGAACACTAGACCAGACATTTGTTTTTCCATGAACACCTTGAGTAAGTTTCTGTTAGAACCCAGACATTTTCACCTTGTGGCTACAAAACATGTGATGAGGTACCTTAAGGGTACATTAGATTGTGGTCTCAGTTATGATGGAGATCATGATTTCACATTGAGTGGATACACTGATTCGGATTGGGCAGGAAGTGTTTCTGATGGGAAAAGAACTTTTGGATGTTGTTTCAGTTTGGGATCAGCCATGATCTCATGGAAAAGTAGGAAGCAATCCAACATTTCTCTCAGCACATCAGAAGCAGAATACATTGTTGCATGTTCTGCCATCTGCAAAGCTATATGGCTTCGAAAGTTGTTGACCGGCCTATTTGACCTAGAAATGAAAGAAACCACAATCCTATGTGACAACCAGAGCTGCATAAAGATGACAAAGAATCCTGTATTCCATGATAGGTCAAAGCACATAGAGATTCGATATCATTACATCCATGACATGGTGCAGAAGCGATCCATAAAGCTTTAGTACGTTAGCACGAATGAACAGGTTGTTGATGTGTTAACCAAGACTTTATCTAGTGTAAAGATTGAGCACTTTCTAGATAAGCTTGGTATAGTCCGAAAGGACCTTCCTCGAAAGGGGGAGTAGTTGTTGTGATGAGACACCTCTTACTTCCAGCTTCATTGCCATGACACAAAGAAAGAAGATGTGATGTGACTAGTACTAAGCTTCCGGCTTGACAGCTGTGATGGAAAGCCAGTCTAGTATCTTGCTTCCAACCGGATGGTTGTGACGTAAATCAAGAAGATGTGATATGACTAGTACTGAGCTTCCAGCTTGACAACTGTGACACAAAGCCAGTCTAGTATCTTGCTTCCAACCATATGGTTATGACGTAAAGCAAGAAGATGTGATGTAACTAGTACTGAGCTTCCAGCTTGACAGCTATGACATAAAGCCAGTCTAGTATCCTGCTTCCAGCTTGATTACTGTGATGTAAAGTGGGACGAGCATCTTGCTTCTAGCTTGACAACTGTGACGTATAGCAAGACGATGAGATGAGACTAGCACTGTGCTTCTAGCTGGATAGCTATGACGTAAACCTAGTCTAGTATCCTACTTCCATCTTGATTGTTGTGACATAAAGAAGGACAAGTATCTAGCTTCTAGATTTATTGTTGTGACATAAAGCAAGACTATAAGATGAGACTAGAACTGTTCTTCCGGCTTGATAACTGTGACATAAAGACAGTCTATTATTATGATGATGAGCCAACCTTGTGCTGTGATGATGATATATTAGTTTTATACTAATACATATTGATGTAGATGATGATTGCATTCCTTTGAGAATGATGATGTTGCCGATGAAGAAAAATTTCGGTGATTTATAGATACGCCAGTCAATGTTCCAAGATGATATTGATGATGATGTCCTCCTGATGATGTTGATGATAAAAGTCTCTCTCTCCTCTGATATTGTTGAAGAATACCCTTCTTGTTAAGGGGGAGTGTTGAAATAATGTAACTGCAAAGTGTATTCTTATTATTATTTGATATATTATTCATTTTATCAATCCCCATTGTGGATTGATCATGTCGGCTATTGTAAAAGGACCAAATCCCCTTTTGCGGATTGGTCATAATATAATTGTAATAGGTAGAAAGAGAAGTCGTCCCCAGAATATATCAAAGAGGCCCCAGAATATAATAAAGGTGGTTATAACCACCCAGTAGAAGAAGTCAGCCTTGCTAGTGAAGGGACACTCCCACACTTGTCAGTCTTGTACAAATAAGGAGGCTAGCGCCTCATTTAGATACACTTCACTTGCTCATTGAGAGACAAGTTTCAGAACTGCAGTTGGAGAAGAGAGAGAGAGAGAGAGAGTTGCATCTTTAGGAGAGGACTTTCTGTATTTGCTTAAGTTATCTCTTGGCATTGTATTGGCTATCTATAATAAGGAATTTTTGTTGGGTTTTCTTCCCCCAGAGGGTTTCCTAGGATAAATGTTGTGTCTCTTATGATTGTGTATTTCTCAGTGATCTTGTCTTATGTTGTTGTTATCTATTGAAATGTAAAGAACTATAATAATGGCTTAAACATTAACAATTGCCCCCAAATTTTATGGTCCTTTTACTATTCTCAAACACATGGGACTAGTATCATATCACTTATCCTTGACCAATCACTCCAAGCTACATTATGTTTTTCATGTTTCATTCCTAAATAAAGTGATTGGCACCAAGTGTCACACCCAGAACAATCTACAATATTTGGATGAAGAAGGTTCCATTTGGTTGCATCCACAAGCCATACTGGACCAACACGAGCGTCACCTCCATCAGCACACCATCATGGAAGTTTTAGTTCAATGGAAGGATACTCTGCCAAAATATGCCACTTGGGAGCCAACTATCATTATGTATCAATTTCCTCATCTTAAGCCTTGAGGAAAAGGCTATTTTTCAAGGGGGAGGGAATGTTATGGACCTAACCGCCGTAACCCCACACGTAGATAAAATAAAATATTTTCCATGTAATCGAGGCCGACATTTGTCAATAAGGCCTATATAGTAAATATGAACAAGTCAATGTAAGAATACCTGATAGAATCTTCCACTTCTAGAAAGATCTTTCTCTAGAATGTTATTTAGAATGCAAAATTGGTATAAATAAGAGTAGGAGGCATGAGAAAGTTTTTTCTTGAGAATTTTTTTAATAGATCTCTTATTTGTTGGAGGTTGCGCCCTCAAAGACGAAAGTCAACATTTCTTTCTTTTGATAAAGGTATTATTTATGGTATTTCTCTTCTCGATATTTGTTTTTCCCTTGATATGTGATGAATATTCCTATTTTTGCATATTATATTACATCTGGTACTTGACACTAGATGAGACATTTCATTTGTTGTTGGGATTCTTTCCAGCTTCATGCAAAATCCTTGTGAAGGACATTGGTCTGTTGCAAAAAGGGTTCTAAAATACTTGAAAGGAACTCAAGCTTTTGGACTCAGGTTCTCTAAGGTGGATGAACTTAACCTGATCAGATATTTTGATTCAAATGTTGGCGGGGATAAGAAAAAATGAATATCAAATTTAAGCTATCTCACTTTGGATCAGTAGTAATCCCCCGTAGGTAATGAAAATAGTCAGTTCCAGCAGATTCCACAACATGGGCATAATATGCGGTAGCTTCAGAAGTGACAAAAGAAATTGTGTGGATCAGGAAAATACTTAAATATTTGTAGGAGAAACAAGTGAATTGTACTCCTCTTCTAGTTTATAATAATTCTGCAACCAAGTTGGAAAAGAATCCCAGATTCCATGATCGAACTAAGAACATCAATACAAAGCATCACCTGATTCAATATCATGTAGAGGCCAAGACTATTCACTTGAGACATTGTTCCACAAACGAGTAAATTGTGTACATCTTCACCAAAGCACTTAGAAGAATTTTTTTTGAAAATTTCAGAATGATTCTTGGACTCACACACACCCCTTCGAATTAAGAGGGGGGATGTTAGACAGATAATCCTTGGGATTTCATTACTGTAATAATATTGCAAATATGAAGATTCATACGTGATAGGAAGAATCATCAATTTGAGAAGACAAATGGTCACTTAGATTGTATTTATGCACCTCTCATATCAATGCGATACACATCAATCTGGAGTTACAGTTTTTTCCAATGCCTGGACTAACAATTAGTAAGATCAACATATTTGTAATCAACCTCTAACGTTTCCCACAATTGTATTGGATTATCTGAATCAACAAACAGTTTACTAAGATTGGGGCTTAAAGACTTATCTATGATTCATCTTGCTTGCTCAAGCTTGGTTCTTCATATCGATTTTTCTCTATTATTTTGTTGAGGATGTGAAACATCTTTGTTAACAATCCTCCATAATGTTTTTTTCTTCAAGTGTTATTCACTACAATCTTCCAATCTAAAAATATAGTTCCATCAAATATGGGTAAGACTTCAACATTGGTAGAGCCCCTGATATTAGAAACAATATGATCAATCCATAAGGGAATGGCTTGAAAAATAATATATCCAAATAAACAATCTAGTTGGATGCAATATAATGAAGTAGAACATCAACAATTCAACACAACAAACCAATTTATAAAACCATGAAAGAACTCATAAAAAAGAGATACCAAGAATTGAAGTATATTGTAGAAATGGTAATTTACAAAAAAGGAAAAATCATATTTACAAAGATTGACTCTATTCATCAAAATGAAGAATATAATCCTCAATATATACATAGATCTATTGTTAAATCTAATTATAACTTCCTAATCTGATCATCAAAACCTCTATGTCAATAGGAAAGGCTCCTACATATTTATAGTTGTAGCTTATAAATTTATTCAATTAATTTAATATCTTCTAGAAGATTCTAAAGTGTGAAAGCTTCTAATATTTTAGAGAAATCTCATCTATAAAATTCCAATAGTTAGCTCTTACATTACCTAACATTCCAAATAGTTATCTCTTACATTACCTAACATTCCCATGTTACAACGCTTGTATATCATACTATTACCCATGTTAGAGAGTATGACAAGATTGTCATAAAACATTGTTTCAAGTGAAGGATCCCTATCCAAACTCAAAATCTTGAAGATATGTGATTGGCACTGATTAAAGAGACTACAATAGGAAATAATAAATCCCTTTCCTTTTTTTCAAACATATCTCTTCATGTATATGACTGATGCAATTTAATAAGGTGAGATATTTCCTTCTTCCTTTTCGAGATTATGACAATTATTGAGAGAATTATTTTTTGCATTTTCATGCACAAAAGAAATGTTTGAAGATCTTCCTCCACCTAGGCTATATAGTGTCTGGCTTCTTTGCACACAAAAACATTCTTAATTATTGGGTCTTTAACGTTATTTGTAAATGGTCTTTAGCAAAGAATTTTATTATGTGGAATTTTGCAATCCTACTTCAAACATTGGAGTCGCTAATTTATTGTTCAAAATTAGTGATTGATTCATCACAGAGAGAAATAAAACTTCTTTCTAGTTAGGTTACTTTCTTTTTGTAATGTCAATGAGGTTTAGCAACACTACAGATTTGAATAAGAGGTTTTATGTTTGATCTATGCTAAAATATACTCTCTCAAGTGATAAAGGGTTTGAAGATGGGTGTTTATGTTGAAAAAAATCTATGTCAAGGTGATTGAGGAATTGTTATGAACCTCTTCATGTATTCACTGTTGCATGGAAATTTAATGATTGGATTATATAATGCTTGTAATTCCCATCCAATATATTTTATCACTTCTAGAATTGACAATATTAGTGAGCAAAAAGATATTAGTTCTCACTGTAATAGTCTTCAAATTTTATCACACAACAAAAAATGTCACATAAAAATACATAGCCAAAACCTTTTAGATTTAGGTGTAGTATTTCACAAACAAATGTTGAATCAAGTCTCTAGGCCATGTGAAAGAATATCAATGGTATGCCATTTGGAAGACAAAATAAGCACACTCAAAAAGGGACATTAAAAGTGATCATAGGGTAAATAGAAGGAACAAATTCAATGTAAAATTTATGGAAGTATGGATTGATAACCTTAGTATGGTATAGTCATAATGTGGGTTAAATTCAATGTAGATTTTATGGAAGCATGGATTGATAAAATTAATATTGTATAGTCACAATATGTAATGTATTTCAATGGTTTAGAGGGAAAAATCATATTTTGACTATTTATGTGTCATTATTCTTCATTTGCAACAAAAGTAATTATTGTTTTGTTTTTTCAAATATTTTTAAGGATAATAAAGCTTTTAAGTCAACCACATCACAGAGTATTGTGCATTGGAATAATTGATGTTGGGATCATGAATTATCTTATTAATTAAAAATTGCATACATTAACTGTCAACCCAGGGTTCAAATGCTTGCAAGATTCCATGCACTATATGTACATGTTACAAATTCTTAATTTGCATTATTTTATCTAATATGCTCCTACATAAAAAGAGAATCGAATCACTACACTTTGTTCATGCAAAGCTAGCTCAATCCGTATGGCAATGTTTATGTACTTGAACAATGATCATGCTGATGGGATCTTGTTGTTACGAGGTTATCTCCTTGCATGATTTAGGTACTTCTTTTGTCTATAAATCATAGCTCTCATTGCTTGCAAGCTTTGTTGAAACTAGTCCATGAATTGGAACGCTATTGCAGAAATGAAGATACTCGGCACATGGGAAGAAAATAAATCACATTTGCAAAACAAGAGTTAAAACACACAAGAAAATAAAAGAGCATTGCTTTGCATAACACAATATTATGATGGAGTGACCTCTATCTCCTAAGAATAGAGCAACAAACTGATTAAACTACATCAACATAAACTAATTGAGAAACTTAAAAATTAAACTAAAAATCAAATATTTACTGTAGGATGCATTTGAATGTTAAATTCGAAATAAAATATGTGGGTTATAACAGCTTTCCCAAAATACATCCCAATTGATTTTTAAGGGTGTTCACTTCTTGGATCCATGATGTTTTCAAATATTGTTAAAAAAACTAATCTACACTCATGTCTATCAAAAATTTGCCATCTTTATCTTCAAACAATTAAAACTATAATTTAAAATAAAAGACAAATAAATTGTTCTAAATTAATTTAGAACATATAAAAATGTATAACAATGGATTTATACTTGAGTGGGTTTATAAAAAATCCCAAGCTTCACAATTAAAACCATACCATTCATCTTTGAATATCTATTCCATGGTGGTGGTTGTTGATTCCGACATTTGCAAGATGTGGATCTAAGGGGCATCCATGGCCGTGCCTTTTATTCCTCGAGTCATCCAACGCCTGCGAAGTGTACATGGGAGAAATTTATATTCTAAAAAACAATATATGAAAACTAAGTCAAGAAAGAAAAACGGGAGAAATTTATGAATGGAGGGATTGAAGGGTCTGAGTGGGAGTGAGAATATAGTTTATATTGTGAAGTTGAAGACTAATCGAGTTGGTGTTGGAATTATCTATGGGAGCAAGATATGAAAACTAACAAGAATAACAATGGGAGAAATTTATATGTGCGGGGGATTGGAGCCTCTGAATATGAGTGGGAGTGGGAGGTAGCAACGGAATATAATAGCAGATTAATGTGTAATTCAGAATTCAGAGGTTTTTGTTGGTATTGAAATTTTAAGATGATGGGAATGAAAGTTAGGTATAGGATTGTGAATTTAAATTATATTTTTGAATGTATGTATACATTTTTATAAAATTCTCAATTTATTTGAATTATACAAATTCAATCATTCAAATTTAAAATTTCAATAATTTTCAATAATTTTTAACCAGATTTCAACAAAAATTAATTACAGTAAAAATTAAAAAAAAGGAAAGAGGAAACATTTAAATTACACGGCCAGGAAATAATCACGAAATCCATTTGAATGAGCCGATAGGTGAGCGTACCCAGTTGAGTGGGAAAACTCAAGGTCTGGGGAACCAGGCAGCAGCCAGGAAACAATGACGAAATCCATTTGAATTAGCCGATAAGGAAACGTAGCCGAGTGAGGAGGAAGACTCAAGGAAGTTAAATGACGTAAGTCAGGTGTCAGCACAAGCGAAGCTTCTCCAGAGCTTGAGGGTTAGCACCGGACTTTTCAACAGTATAGTTCCAGTTTTGTTTATGCTGCAAATCAATTCCGATAAACTTATTAAAATAATTTTGACCCTTACTCAAATTCAACCATGCTCCATTCAACCTCGCAAATCAAATTCCTGTAGTCGACTTCACTCGAAAATGATAAGAGGCCACTGCATAGCAGAGCTGACCCATGTCTGTTGTTATCGCGTTTTATGCCATCATTCATACTATCTTTATCTTTTTTTAAGGGATTATTTGAGCATGGTTCAGGTTCAAATCCACTGGTTGTCACTATAAACCCAAGAGTATATTCAACCGCCCGTAAGTCAGATATACTAATAACTTGTGACTAAATAAGAGGAATAGAAATCTATCTATCCCAATGATTGCCTACCCTTCAACTCTTATCACAACCAACCAATATCTCATGGGGTTTGATCCTGGTGGGTTGGAGAGACTACACTTATCATTGTTCAAGGTGAACTTAATGGAATATGGAATTGGCTTTTAAAGCTCTTTATCATTCCCTTGGTCCTTGATCAATACTACCCACGACATTTGATGAACACCTTTTAACTTCTTTCAACTGCTCTGGTCAAGGAAGGGCATCAAATATTTTTGACTCTAAGCGAATTGAACCACGACCCATGCAATACCGACAAATCAAATTATGCGTGGACTTTGCTTGTCACTGAGACAAGAAAACAAAGGATGTTGTAGATGTTATCGGACTTATCGGTAAGTGCGGACACAAACTGATCTCCCTAGTTTCACTACAAAACTAGAACAAAACAAGACAATACACTACTATTTCCTTAAATTTCTATTATCAAATGAGAAATGGATCTAGAACATACCTTTTAAATATCGAACATCTGACTTCACCAATGCAATCCAAGCTCCATCGCAAGGCTTATGGAGAAATATATGCAAATAAACACAAGCCAATGAAGACAAGAATAATACAAGAAATATTCGATACGAAACTATGTATGTGATAAAGGAATCATACAATATGGACAAATAAGATTCATATAAGAAAGAAAAGCGCATCTCTATTAAATAATAGAAAGAGAGATTACAACCAAAGCCTTGATGTCGTAAGGTTCGTTCCAACTGTCCCTCATTTTCCACACACTTCTTCTCCACGGATTCTGAGACTATAGATATGAAAATCACTCACAATCTATCTTGACAAAGCAAAGCTCAAAGCCAATCTAATCAAGCTACCAATCTCCAAAAACTCAAACTCAATCCAATCTAACTTTCTCCATGCGAGCTCCTCCTCTTTTATAAGTTGAAGAGGATAAGGTGAGGAGGTTAGGATAATCCCACTAAATAAGAAAAGCGACTAAGATACAAACCGATCGGAGGCCACCTTACCATAGAAGCTTCTCCTTCTAGAAGCATCGAGAAGATGCTCGTTTTTACCACGTACGGAAATTGTCACACCCCTAGAACTAGGCAGAGCGCGACGACGTCGCAGGCCAGGTATAGTACAGCATGCGACGATGCAGGATCGTCGTACCCCCAAAATAAAGCAGGGTGTGACAATCCTCCTTGCTAGGGTTTTTACAAAGGAAAATATGGTTTCATCTCTCAAGTAATGTTCTTCTCACTTCTTTCCTCAGGAATTTAGGCCACTGATCCTTTCGAAGAGAAAAAATAGGTTTACATCATTAACGGTCATAGGGATGACGAAAATAATGTGTAATAGAGATCCTCCCAAAGTATGAAGTTAGAACAGAGTGATAGCTGAAATACTTTGTCGAGTGTGTGTAGGGAACAAGGAACAGTTGGTCGGAAACCTCCCAACAAACAAGAAAATACAGTACAATAATATATCATCACTGAGGTAGGCATTCCCATACTCAGAATACAAATGACTCAAATCATAAAATGCTAACATGCAAAGATCCATGTCAAGTAATCTAGGTCATGACCACCAAACATACACTGTGGATCCATGCCATTATTACTCAAATCTGAACATAGCCAACAAAAATACACTATGCATCTATGTGTTAAAGACTCAAATTTGAACATAGCCACGAGACATACGATGTGGATCTATGCACCAGTACAATTTGAATATACTCCAATGCAACCTGAATCTATCAGAAAAGATCCAGGGTCTTCATCTCCACCACTCTATAGTACGAATCTAACCATGTGAATAGATGTGCTAAAGTCGAACATGGTATAAACCACTTGATTACCGATCATTAATGAATACTGTTAACAAGTGCGAGGAAAATCACCATTAATCTCAATGACTCCCAAGGTACACTAGTACAATCCAACGAGTGTGAATTTATGAGCTGAAGTCGAACACTCGGCGAAATCTCTTGATCAAGGTCCAATATTGAAAACCCATTTTCGAAAGCGAGGAAACATGTCATTGAAGCATGTGAGTTCCAAAGTACCAATTAGTTTCTAAGTCTAATTCCTAGGTAATGAGTTGAAATTGATAGGAAAAGACTCGTCACAGAAGGGCCTTAATGTATCCCCCATCATTGACAAGAAACGGGTAAAAAATTTGAAGTAGATCAGAGTAACAAGTGATTCAAGTCTAACTCAGGGATGGTCGACGCAATAGAAGGCTTAAGGACTGTAAAAATGCCCAACGCAATAGAAGGATTTACGGGTTGAACTTCTCTTTGAACATATTTACGAAACTGTCTTGGAAAAAATGACTCAACAACAAGGATCACAGACCAGATTGTAGTCTTATAAAGGGGTATTATCAAGAGACAAGGATATTTTCCAACCTAGACACAAAGTGAGTGAAAGGGTGTCATGTTAAAAAATGACTCTTCCATAGAATACAAGTTTAGACACATTTAAGAACTCGAGGGGGTTCCTTTTTCGTATAACCTTTACAAGTCTGAAAAAGTGATAAAAGTATACTCAGTTACATTCTCATTGATTTACGAACACGAGAAAAAAAAAATACTAAGCTCGGGATTGTTTTTATTTTTACGCAAGCTTAAAACAAAACAAAACTATGCTTGGGATAGATTTTATTTTTTCACAAGCTTAAAACTAAACAAAATTATGCTTGGACCTGGTTCCATTTTTACACAAGCTTGAACCAAAGGAAACTATTCTTGAGGTAGGTGGTTTCATTTTTACACAAGATTGAACGAGAGAAAACTATGCTTGAGGTAGGTGGTTTCATTTTTACACAAGATTGAACCAGAGAAAACTATGCTTGCGACTTCCCAACGCATTATCCAGAGATGTTTGGTACTTTCTCCCGAGCTTAAGAAGCTAGGGAATTAACTTCAACATGAATTCCATAGGCTCTAAGAAAACTCCACCCAAGCTTCATTTCGTCCAACTGCAAAGGCGAATGAAATGAAGCTTCAAATACTAGATAGAGGAATTGACTCAAACAGAGAGGGGGGAAAATCTATTTCATTTTTTATCGAGCTTGACATAGGAATAAAAACTATACGCATAACCTCTGTTTCATTTTTTAACGAGGTTTCCACAGAGATGCTAAAACTATCCTCATAGCTGGTTTCATTTTTTAACGAGCTTGAAATCAAAAAACCATGCTCAAGAGACTCTTCTTAATCATGGTTTCCAAGAGGACAATGCTCCGAAAGGACACCATGTCAAGAGAAAAAACTCGGTCATGGCTTCCAAGAGATCTTCATTTGACGAAATAAACACACTCTCGAAGGAACACATTTCGAGGGTCCGACAGAGGTAAGGAGATCAGACTCTAAAATCCCTATCAAAGATGCCACCATGTCAACTACCGGATCTAAGTCATAAGTGACTGAGCTTACAACAAGAGGTTCATCTTCATCGGCCGGTGAACTCATGGGAGACAACGCCACATAATTGACCTGTGGTGAGGGCGATACCATCAAACAGGACGAATGCTCAAGATCTATATTACAATCCCCAAAACATTAAAAGCAATTACATCTTTCTAGCTACTACATTAATATGTTTGCTTTCAAAATTTCATGGCATCTACAAGAAATTTACCCCATGATACACACCAAAACAAAAATGGTTTCATAGAGAGAAAGAATAGAACCATCATGGAAATGGCGCACAGTATGTTACCAACAAAACATTTTTCAAATCAGTATTGGGTTGAGGCAGTAGAAATTACAGTATATATATTGAACAGATGTCCGCCAAAGAGTGTGAAGAACAAATTTCCTCAAGAAGCCTGGATAGGATCAAAGCATAATGTGGTGCACTTAAAATTTTTTGGTTGCATCACATATGCACATGTTCCATATGAACTAATAAGGAAGTTGGACAACAAATGAAAGAAATGTATATTTGTTCGGTATTTTGAAGAAACAAAAGGATACAAGTTGTATGACCATGTTGCAAGGAAATTCATAATCAATCGCAATGTTAAATTCGTAGAGAATGAAGCATGGGATGGGAGTGTAGAGAAGACAATTAAGATCATTAATGTTATTGTGCATGATGATACAAAAGAATAAATTGTTCAAACACCATGCACAAGCGAGTGCATAGTCCCTTCTACACCTGGCACTATGACACAAATCACCACGCAGAGTACTCTAGTGAGAATAGAAGATGCGCAGTCTACACCTAGAGAGAAATAGAAACTAGCAAGCAGTCCGAGCAGTTCTATATCTCCAAATACAACATTAGCAAGTTTGTTATCAAGAAAGACAAGAAGTTTGTGTGACATATATAATGAAGATGCAGCAAATTCATTTTCAATTTTTTCTTTGTTTTCACAAATAGATGATCCATTAACCTTTCAAGAAGTTGTCGAAGATGATGTATGGGCACAAGCCATGGATGAAGAAATCAAATTCATAGAGAGAAATCCAACATGGAAGCTAGTTGATGTACCTGAAGATAATGATGTTATAAGTGTCAAGTGGATTTATAAAACCAAGCAAGATGTAGAAGGAAATKTAKAGAAGTAYAAGKCAARGATAGTTGCAAGAGGCTTTACACATCAACYTGGAATTGGTTTCAATGAAACATTTTCACYAGTTACGTGCATGGATAYAGTCAAAACTGTGTTATYAATTGTTGCATCGTACAAGTGGTCAGTTTATCAGGTGGATGTAAAGTCAACATTCTTGAATGGAAACTTAGAAGAAGAAGTATATGTTAAACAACCACAAGGTTATGAGGTTCCAAGACAAGAAGACAAAGTATACATATTGAATAAATCATTGTATGGACTAAAGAAATCTCTGAGAGATTAGTACAGTTCCATTGATTCCTATCTCACATAGAATGGATTTCAGAGAAGTGAAAGGGAGCCAACATTGTACATAAAAGCAAATCATCAAGGAAATATGCTAATCGTTTTTCTATATGTGGATGATTTGATCTCTATAGGTAATTTTGGCATATAATAATTTAAGTCAGTCATGAAGGATGAATTTGAAATGATTAATTTGGGGTTAATGAGATATTTTGTGGGAATAGAAGTGCACCAGTTGAAAACTGACATATTTATCTCACAGTCTAAGTATGTGCATGAAATATTGAAAATATTCAATATGGTGAATTCAAAACCAACACCAACACCTGTCATAACAAGATTGAAGTTAAGAAATGAATATAAAGGGTCCAAAGTGGATCCCACATTGTTTAAAAGACTGGTAGGAAGTCTTATGTATCTCACAATGCCAAGACCCGATATTATGTACGGAGTGAGCCTAATCTCAAGGTTCATGGAAACTCCAAAAGAATCACATTGGAAGGCAGGAAAGAGAATCCTGAGATATGTGAATGGAACAAAATATTTTGGCATAAAGTACTCCACTTTAGAATTTTTTAGATACACTGGATACACTGATTGTGGAGACGACATAGATGACATAAAAAGTACCTTTGAGTACACATTTTATTTTGTAACAGGTATGGTATCATGGGAATTAAGTAAGAAGCCCATAGTGACTCTTTCTTCAACAGAGGCAGAGTACGTCGTAACTACAAGCATAGCTTGTCAAGCAGTTTGGATGAAAATGATGTTAAAAAATTTGTTGGAGGAACAACAAGAAACAACAACAGTATTATGTGACAACAATTCAACCATCATGTTATCAAAGAATCATGTGTTTCACAAGAAAACCAAGCACATTGATACAAGGTATCATTTCATCAAAGAATTGGTGAATAACAAAGAGATTTGTTTAGAGTTTTGCAAGTCAAAACAACAGATCACAAATATTTTCACAAAGGATTTAACAAGAGATGTATTTTATCATATACATAGTAGTCTGGGAGTTTGCGCAGTAATAGACGAGTGAGTAAAATTGTAAACTCAATTTTTGATGTAATTTTATTTTGTAATTCCACCTACTTATAATTAAGGGGGTGTGTTGAAAATAGTAATTACAAGTGAGCGGAATCTTTATGTCTCTGTCGATTTGTCTCTCAGTCATTCTGTCAGTAGCCAAACTGTCACTGAGTCAGTCTGACAATCTGCAAGTGAAAATTTGCTAGTGCAAAGTCACACGTTTACTCAAAAGTCAGTTAGCAAGCAAGAGAGATACAAATGGAGTTGATCTCTATATTCTTGAGTTCAATTAAGTGGTTGAAGAGTTAGTCATGCTAATTATAGTGTTTAGTGTTGAGTGCTTTAGCTTCTGTAGGAAGTCTCAGTCAGAGTCCATATAAGTCCAAGTCATTTAGTTAATCGATGATGCTCAAGAGAAGAAATTGAGAGCATACAAGAGAGGTAGAGAGAATAGCCAAGAACCGACCACAACTAAGAAGTAGAAAAAGTCATTGGAGTTGAAGCTCATCTCTGTCATTGTATTTTGTATTCGCGTAGTGCACCGAAGTTCATTAATATCAAACATGTGTGTATTGACATGTTTCGGTCTTATTTATGAGTTTATCTACTAGGCATGACATTGTGTTATTCCGCATTCATAAATCATTTCATTAAGTGTGTGTATTCACAACGTGCAACAAACTCAGAGTATGTACATTGTGCAGTGGTCTTGAAAACTCTGTGGCATAGCCTGTTTGCTATGCAATATTTGAAACTATGTTGTGCAGAATAGACTATGCAGAGTGTGATCCACTAACAACCTTATTGATATTTATATAGTGAACACAACATTATTGATATTTATATCTATGTCTGTGAATAAAAACTACATTCCAAATGTTTCAAAAAACCATTCTCAAACAATCTAATACAATACCCACTTTATATTTACACCGAAAGGTGTATACCTATTGACAATGGGCAGATTTAATAGGGGCTTAGTGCTTAATAAGTTTTCTATGGACAGGATTAAATATGGCTGGAATATTCTTAGTAGTCACACAAAATAAATGGCTGTGATTTCAATCATTAGCTTCCTAGCTATTATAAAGACATCCGTTTATGTGTTTACTTTTTTACATTTACCTAATTATATTTAAAAGTTACTTTGATAGCTAACTAATTGCCACGTAAGTGATTAACATAAATTAAAATATTAACACCAAATAAATGAAGCTCAACCGTTTATTTGTTAATCAATAATAAAATTTAATATATTCTTTTAAAGATTCTTTTCATCTTATCAGCCTTTCAACATTGATCAGCCACAATTATGTGGCTGTGCTAGTCTTATTTCTGTTACATACTCTTAAAAACGAAAACACAAAGATTATACAGTGGCATGGCTTTTGTTCTTTCTTTATATAAAGAAATACAAATTTAAACATTGACTTTACATTTCAATTTTAATTTGTTTTTTTTTTTAGTAATACAAGATAAATTTATCTACAGTTATTATTTCATTATTATAATTATTATAACAGATTGGTTTAGAATTCATTTTTTCTTTATATTTTCAATTTCCATGCTTTTTCTTTGGATACAATAAAAGAATAATTGCCTGAGAACTAAAAACATTGAGCATTTGGTAAGAACTAAAAACATTGAGCATTTGGTAAGAGTCAAAATCTACACATTACAAATCACTAACAGATTCTTCAAACGGTTGAATTTATCGATCAAATCCTTATGGTTTTCTTCCAGCGTCATAAAATCGTTTATGATTTCGTCTATGATTTTAAGGAGTGGAATAATTAAACTGCTGGCTACCTCGACTGCCACTTGGGATCCAATCGCACTTGCGGCAAGTCCATGGTTTTTTCGATATTTCTGCAGACAAATATATGAAAACCATAGTTATCATATACGAATCCGATTCGTAAAAAGAGATATTGACAACATTCACTTAAAAAATTTACGAGAGTATATCTCACTAGTAAACTCACTAGTAAACACGCAGAGCACTTATTTTCAAATGGTTTTCAAAGCTCCAACTCCAACTAGGGCAGGCACTGGCAAGGTCCTGAACAATCACACAAAAATCGTTTTCTTTATGGAATTAACTTTTTTAAATAAAGAAATTAACATTTTCAAATAATGAAAGATGAGTAGGTTTTTTTTTGTTTGCTTTTTTTAAATCATCTATTTTTGGTAAACTAATTCTATATAGCTTGAATAATTCTATATAGCTTGAGTGGATTTAATGATTAAAGACATATGTTTGTTCATAAAAGATCATAAATTCATCTGCTGTATAGCTTGATACATCTGCTGTCATTTGCACTGCAATTCATTGCCGTTTATTCACGCTCACTTCAAGAGTTAACAATCTGCATACGCAGACTGTACCATTTTTATTCTCAGCCATTGCGCAGGGTGAACCATTTTTATGGTGACTATTTGTTTATGCAGAAACTCTAAGGACAAGGAAATGAGGCACTCATTGTGAGATGTATTTTATTTTATGTATAGGATTTTTTTTTCAAGTGTGTTGATTATGCTTTAAATGCCACATACAAGATAAGTTGTAAGTTGAGGTTTTGAACACGTGACTTCACATAAAGAAGTATTTTAACCGTGCACTCCATCTCCTACATAAAAATGAATTATTAGTTAGCAAATTGCTATGCTATTAGTTATATATTAGTTATAGGATCAAAATCAAATTTAATATAATCAAATCTTTTATAAATTTGAGATGTAAGTGTTTTTCATAATATATAGATGTATGCATTTTCACCATCAATGTAAGTTGTTCAATCTAAGGTAGTGGTGAGACAAAGTCGTGTCACCTTGTGTGCATGAAACCCTTGTGCATTTGGTATCATAGATAGACTTGTTGTCGACCATCATAAGTCAAAATAAAGACTTGTAGCCACCATCACGTCCTTGCCTCCATATGTTTCTCTGTTTGTGTCAGTGGGAATAACCGAATGATACATGCTTGTTTCTATGTTTGTGCCAATGGAGATTAACCCAACGTTACATGCTTGTTCGTGGACACCATTGTTAAATGCAATCTTCAATTGTCAACTCTGTGAGAACTTGCCCACTATTGGAAATAGTAATTACAAGTCGGTGAGATCTTTATGTCTCCGTCGATTTGTCTGTCGATGAATCTGTCGGTAGTCGATTTGTCAATGTGCAAGTGCAAAGTCGCACATTTACTCAAAGTCACTCGACAAGGAGGAAGTTATAAATTGAGTCGATTTCTATCTTCTCGAGTTCAGTTAGGTAGATGAAGAGTCAGTTCAATTAATGGCAGTCTTTAATGTTGAGTCGGTCTTAGCTTCTATTGTAAGTGTCAGTAGTAGCTCATATAAGTCCGAGTCTTTAGCTAGTAAAATATGATGCTGAAGAGAAGCAATTGATGCAAAGTAGAAAAGAGAGGTAGAGAGAACAACTGAGAGCAGTAGCAACTAAAGAGAAGAAGAAGTCTGAGCAAAAGCTCTGTGTCCATAAATTGAGTAGAAGAAGTAATTGGAGCCGAAGATCATCTTATTTATTGTATTTTATAACCACGCACAGTGCGGCAAAGATTATTAATATCGAGCAATTCATATTTCTGAGTTTATTTGCTAAGCATATCATTTTATTATTCTGCATTTATAATTTTTTCAAAAAATGTTTTATATGACAACGCACAACATTTTCTGTAGTCTATGAACTATGCGACAAGTCTCGAGAGTTCAATGACGAAGCTTGTGGTGCGTAGTATTTTGTCACTGGGTTGCGCACAGTTTCCTTGCACAGTGCAGATCCAAGATTTGATCATTGTGCAGCGGATCCAAGATCTGGTATGAGAGCCAAATTGATCATAGCAGGTTGATCAAGAACAAGTTTATCAGAGAAGAAACTCTCTTGAAAAGTGAAAAATGTCTTCTACCTCAAATCTGCAACCTCCCACTTTTACAGGAAATAACTATGAGATGTGGTCATTGACCATGAAGGCATTGTTTCGAGGTCAAGATGTATGAGAGATAGTCGAGAAAGGTTATGTGCAACCAGTAGATCGAGAAGCATACAATTTCCTCACAGAAGATGATAAGGATTCCTTGAATGATCAAAGAAAGAAGGATGGAAAAGCGTTGTTATACATACATCAAGCCATGCTTGAGAGCATACTTCCAAGAGTTTCATCATAAAAGAAAACCAAGGATGCATGGGACATATTACAAACATCTTATCAAGGTATGGACAAAGTAAAGACCTCAAAACTGCAAATTCTTAGAAGAGATTTTTAAACTATGTCAATGAAATATTCAGACATAACAGATTCCTTTTTTACCCATCTCATTAGCCTAATAAATCAGATTAAGTCTCATGGTGAAACCATAGAAGAATTTTTTTTTGTTGAGAAGGTACTTAGGAATCTTCCTCCTAAGTTTGATACCCTTGTTGTGACACTAGAAGAGAACAAAGACTTAAGTTAGTTTAGTCGAGATTAACTACAAGATTCCCTCATTAATCATGAACACAGATTGAATAGGTCAAGTATGTCAAATGATGAATGCATTTTTAGTGCATTAATCTATAAGTCATGGAAGAGGAAGGGGGAGAGCTAAGTCTAGAGGTAGAGAAAAAATTTATGTCAGAGGTGGACATAGTAGAAGTCTCGGAAATACCGGTGGCAGAGGTCCAGACCCAAGTACCAGTCAATCAAGTTGTCATAGAACTGACAAATCAAAGATTCAGTGCCATTACTGTAAAAAGTATGGACATTATGAAAATGAGTGTAGAAAGAGATAGTAAAATCAAAACAAGCAAAGTCAAGATCTTTCAAACAACGCAAATAACCAAACTCACCCTATGTTTATGGCGTGTGTTGTAGAAATTCCTATAGTATCACCAGTTGAATGCAATCTTGCTCAAGAAAGTCCTTGTGACATATGGTATTTAGATTCAAGCTGCAGTAACCACATGACAAGAAACATAGAATTGTTTTCTAGTTTGGATGAGCTAGTCCAAACCAAGGTTACACTTAGAATAGATATCCAAGTCACTGTCTTAGAAAAAGGTAGTATGAACATATTAACCAAGAAAGGAGAAAAAAAGGTTATGTCTGATATATATTATGTTTCTAGTCTGAAGCATAATTTGATGAGCACATGACAACTGTTACAAAAAGGATACAAAATCTACATGGAAGATAATCACTGTGTGATCATGGATAAATACCCAAGCAATCTACTTATTGAAAAAATATAGATGACAAGTAACAGGATGTTCCCATTGACTTTCAAGCCATCCAAGAAAAAGAATACAACGCTAGTTTTTGGTAAAGCAAAATATGTGTGGTTATACACTGCATTTATAGCAGAAAGTGTGCGGAGTATCAAGAAAGGAGAAAATGGCGTAGAGATAAATGCAACATTCCAATTTGAAATATAGGATGATTCTTGGTTATGGCATTTCATATTTGGACATTTGAAATTTGGAGGTCTGAAGCTGCTACACACAAAGGAAATGGTAAAAGGTTTTCCATTGATTGAAAAACCAGAAAGGATATGTGAAGGTTTCATATTTGGCAAGGAGCACAGAGAATCATTTCTAGTTGGCAAGTATTAGAGAGAAAAAGATCCACTGGAAATTGTACATTCAAACATTTGTGGATCAATGCAAACTCCAACTATAGGAGGAAGTACATATTCTCTAACATTTATTGATGATTTCTCAAGAAAGACATGGATTTATTTCCTAAAGCATAAATCTAACCCATTGAGTTGTTTTCAACAGTTTAAATCACTTGTGGAGAAACCGAGTGGTTATTACATCAAGTGTCTAAGAACTGACAGAGGAAGAGAATACATCTCAAGAGAATTTCATAATTTTTGTAAAGTTCATGGCATCTACAAACAATTTACTACACGATATACACCACAGCAAAATGGTGTAGAAGAAATAAAGAACAGAACCATCATGGAAATGGCACACAGCATGTCGACAACCAAGCATTTGTCAAATGAGTATTGGGCTAAGGAAGTAGCAACTGCAGTATACATATTGAACAAATGTATGACAAAGAGTGTGAAGAACAGAGTTCCTCAAGAAGCTTGGATGGGTTCAAAGCATAATGTGGCACACTTAAAAGTTTTTGGTTGTGTTGCACATGCACATGTTCCAGATGAGATGAGAAGGAAGTTGGACAACAAACGACAAAAATGTATATTTTTCCTTTTTCTGCATGCTTCTTTTCCGCCACCTATGGTGTGTGCTCCAAAGATAGACCTCTCTCTCCAAAAATAGTCATGCACCCAAAATATACTTTCTTCTCCCCAAAAATAGGCCTGCACCAACAAGATGTTTTTATTAAGGTGAAATCAAGGCTCCAGTAATAGGGAGAATGGCCCACTAAGAGGATATAAAACTACAAACAAACCTGGGCAAGTATGTTTTGTCATATGGCCTCTGAATATAATGATTTTTAGGGTGCATGTGTCTTTCCTTCAGAAAACCTACATATATATGTGATTGTCTCCACTGAGACCCACATAGATGTACATAAACTTTTGAATGGAGTTATACTTTCCTCTAGCTTATATCAGTTGAAACCCACTTGCGACTTCCTCTGCTCTCTCTTCTCCTTGATCTGTATGACCTCTAGATAAAAATCCTTCTCCACCTATCCAATATCTTTAATAATGCTCCTTTGTGATCCAACCCTATCTTCATAAACACTTAGATGAAATCTCTTCACCTGACCGGTAATATGTCCTCACTCTAGTGTAAGGAAAAATCCTTGTATGCTTCTACACTCTCCACACTAACAAAATTCCTTCTTTTCTATCCTCCAACTTGGAATCTCACCAAACTTATTGACCTTGATCTCTCACCAAAGTCTATCACAATTGTATTTCACACAAGTATCGACTGTGTCGATTCCCTCAACGTAAGTCTCTTCCTCATTCACCCTAGTCTTGCTTTTATAATCATGAGTTAAAATCTAAACCTAATCTCCAAAGTGATTGACAATTGAGATTACTTCTCACACCCACTTTATATTTACATGCTTAGATTACATGCTAATTACTTTTAGCACTTTCCTTAAAACACTCAACTCACTAGTAAAAACACTAGAAATATATCTTACCGATGAAGATACTTCTCCCACCTGGATTTGGCTCTATCTTCGATACCAGATAAGCTACCATGCCTACTCTCCAATCCACCTGATTGGAAACTCTCTCCGACACAAAAACTATCCCTTCAATCATGCTTTCACCTCTCTATGAAGACTCACTTCATCTTAACATTTTCTTATAATCCTACTTCTGAGCATCCTGCATGGCCATTTCACACCATGAATCCTTCTCAACATAATTGGAAGCCTACTCCTTCCCACCTAAACCTGAAGGTTGATTCCCTCTGAGATTCTCAACCTTCATATCTACCTACTTCATGTCTTGTGCCATTTTTCTACTAGCCATTTCTCACATAGGCTGGCCCTTTAGCCTATATAAGTTTCTCTCTCAAACTCCTAGAAGAAATTTTGTTTCTGAGATAGATCCTCTAGGATTGATCATCACCTTTCCATATTGACACAAAATGCAGAGAAACAACAACAATAGTTGAAGGTAGTCGAAGAATTATGATAGATCAAGCTTTGTGTGTTTATCAAGTTGCAAATATAATTCAGAAGTTGTTGGAGCTGAAGCTCGACACAATATTGTATTTTGTATTAGTGTGCAACGCTAAAGTTCTCAATATATATCAAGTATTTTGCATTTTGAAAAATTCATGTGTATTTCTGAGCTTCTATTGGGTTTATGAGTTCATGTGTTAAAGATTAGCATAGTGTGAAGAAATTATTTCATTAAATGTTATTTTCACAGGGAACAATAAATCGTGTAGTCTGTGCACTGCGCGATAAGCCTTCATAGTTTCGTCACAATGTTTTTTGGCATGCCATATTTACAACTGTGTTTGGTAGAGTCTCTTTGTGCATTGTAGATATGAGATCAAGTATCAGAGTAGGTTCTATCAAAGAAATTTTTATCATAGTAAGTTTCAAGTGCAACAACTCTATGATAAGGTAAAATATGGCTTCTACTTCAAATCTGCAACCTCCCACTTTTATAGAAAAAAATTATGATTTATGGTCATTGACCATGAAGGCATTATTTTGGGTTCAATATGTATGAGAAATAGTCGAGAATGGATATCTAGAACTATTATATTAGGAAGCATATGCACTCACACAAGTTGAGAAGGATGCTTTGAAAGATCAAAGAAAGAATGATGGAAAGGCGATGTTTTAAATACTTCAAGCCATGCATGAAAGCATACTCCCAAGAGTTGCATCAACTAAGGAAGCCAAGGAAGAATGGGACATACTACAAACCTCTTATCAAGGTATGGACAAAGTTAAGACTTCAAAACTACAAATTCTTAGAAGAGATTTTGAAACTCTGTCAATGAAAGATACAGATTCAGTAGATTCCTTTTACACCCATGTTATTTTCCTAATAAATCAGATTAAGTCTTATAAGAAACCATAGAGGATTGAAAATTTGTTGAGAAGACACTTAGGAGAATCCCTCCTAAATTTGATACCCTTATTGTGACTCTCGGACAGAGCAAAGATTCAGTTTAGCCTAGATGAACTGCAATCTTTCCTCATTAATCATGCAAATAGATTAAATAGGTCAAGTATGTCATTAGAGAATGCATTTTTTGCACAGTCATCTATAAGTCATGGAAGAGCTAACTCTAGAGGAAAAGGAAGAAATTCTGTCACAGGTGGACGCAGTAGAAATCCTCGAAATACCAATGGAAGAGGTCAAAGTCAAAATAATAGTCAGCCAAGTAATCAGAAATTTTATAAATCAAATATTCAGTTCCATTCCTATAAAACGTATGGACATTATGCATATGAGTGCAGGAAGAGACAGTATAATCAGAACAAGAAAGGATAATATTAGTCGCACAACACAAATAGTCCCTCCAGTTCTATGTTTATGGTGCACAGTGAGACAATTACTATAGTCTCACCAGTTGAATCCAATGTTGCTCAAGAAAGTCCATGTGATATATGGTATCTATATTTAGTCTGCAGTAATCACATGCCATGAAACTTAGAGTTGTTTTCTAGTTTGGATAAGTCAGTGCAAACTAAAGTTACACTTGGAACATATATCCAAGTCACTTTCTTAGGCAAAGGTAGTATAAACATTTTAATTAAACAAGGAAAACAAAATGTTATGACTAATGTATATTATGTTTCTGGTCTGAAGCATAATTTTATGAGCACAGGACAATTGTTATAGAAAGGATGCATAATCTACATGGCATATTTAATCACTATGTGATTATGGACATATATCCAAGCAATTAACTTATTGAAAGAATCCAAATGACAAGAAACAAGATTTTCCCATTGACACTAAATCCATCCAAGAAGAAAAATATGGTACAAGTTGTTGGTAAAGAAAAAGATACACAGTTAGACACTGCATTTACAACAGAAAGTGAGCGTAGTTCTGAAAAACGAAAATATAGTGCGTGTAGTATCAAAGAAGAAAAATATAGTAGCGCAGAGATGCAGGAAACATTCCAATCTGAAGTACAGGATGATTCATGGCTATCACATTTCATATTTGGACATTTGAACTTTGGAATTCTGAAGCTAATACACATAAAGGATATGGTAAATGGTTTTCCATTGATTGAAAAACCAGAAAAAATATGTGAAGGTTTTATTTTTGCAAAACAACATAGAGAATCATTTCCAGTTGGCAAGTCATATAGAGAAAAAAATCCACTGGAAATAGTACATTCAGATATTTTTGGACCAACACAAACACCATCTATAGGAGGCAGTACATATTTTCTGACATGTATTGATGATTTATCAGGAAATACATGGATTTATTTCCTAAAACATAAATCTGACGCATTGGGTTTTTTTTCTGCAATTCAAATCACTTGTGGAGAAGCAAAGTGGTTATTACATCAAAGTTCTAAGAACTAATAGAGAAGGTGAGTATATTTCAAGAGAATTTCATAACTTTTAAAAAATTCATTGCATATACAAGCAATTTACTGTGTGGTATACACCACAACAAAATGGTATCACATAAGGAAAGAACACAACCATCATGGAAATGTCATGCAGTATGTTGGCATCCAAACATTTTTCAAATGAGTATTGGGTTGAAGCAATAGAAACTGTAGTATACATCATGAACAAATGTCCGACAAAAAGTGTAAAGAATAGAGTTCCTCAAGAAGCATGGACTTGTATGAAACATAATGTGGTGCACTTAAAGTTTTTTGGTTATGTCACATACGCACATGTTCTCGATGATATGAGAAAGAATATAGATAACAAAGGACAAAAATATATATTTGTTGGATACTCTAAAGATACAAAAGAATACAAACTGTATGATCATATTGCAAGGAAGGTCACAATTAGTCGCGATGTTCAATTTGTGGAGAATAAAGCATGGGATGGAAGCATAGAAAAGACAATCAGGATCATTGATGCTATTGAACATGATGACACAGAAGAATAAGTGGTTCAAACACCATGTACAAGTGAGTGTGCAGTTCCTTCTACAACTGTGATGCAAATCCCAACACAAACTGCTCCAATGAGATCAACAGCTGCGCAGTCTACACCTAGAGTACAACAAATTCCAGCAAGCAGTCCAAGTAGTTCTACATCCCCAGATCCAACATTAGCAAGTTTGTTACCAAGAAAGACAAGAAGTCAGCATGACAACTATAATGAGGACACAACAAATTCATTTTTCATTTTTTTTTTGTGTTTTCACAAATAGATGATCCATTAACTTTTGAAGAAGTTGTCAAAGATGATGTATGGGCTCAAGCCATGGATGAAAAAATCATATGCATAAAGAACAATCATACATGGAATTTGGTAGATGTACCTGAAGACAAGGATGTGATAAGTGTCAAGTGGATTTATAAGATCAAGCAAGATGTAGATGGAAATGTGCAGAAGCACAAGACAAGGCTAGTTGCAAGAGGTTTTACACAACAACCTGGAATAGATTTAATTGAAACATTTACACCAGTTACGCACATGGAAACAGTCAGAACTGTGTTAGCCATTGTCGCGCAGAACAAATGGTATGTTTATCAAATGGATGTAAAGTCAAAATTTTTGAATGTACATTTAGAAGAATAAGTATATGTGGAACAACCACAAGGATATGAGGTTCTAGGACAAGAAAACAAAGTGTACAGATTGAAGATAGAATTGTATGGGTTAAAGAAAGCTCCCGGAGCTTGGTACAGTCGCATAAATTCCTACCTCACACATAATGGATTTCAAAGAAGTGAATGTGAGCCAAAAATATACATCAAATCAAATCAACAATGTAACATGATAATTTTTTTTTCTGTCTGGCATAATCAACAAGTGGGTTGGGCTCATACTCATGTGACACGGGGTTGATTCTGACCGCTACCACTATAACCTCCGGGTGTTTTGCGGTGCCCACTATGCAACACAAAAGATAAGGTGGGGGTTTCGAACTTGTAACCTCACATAACAAACTTCCTTTTGAAATGACTTATTTGGGGCTTATGAGATATTTTCTGGATATTGATGTTCACGAGTCCAAATATGGTATATTTATCTCAGAATCTAAGTATGCGCATGAAATTTTGAAAAGATTCAACATGATAAATTCCAAGGCAACCCCAACACTTGTCATAATAGGATTGAAGTTAAGCAAGGAAGATGAAGGGTCCAAAGTGGATCCCACACTGTTTAAAAGAATGGTAGGCAGTCTTATGTATCTAACAACACCAAGGCCTAATATTATGTATGGAGTGAGTCACATTTCAAGGTTCATGGAAACTCCAAAAAAATCACATTAGAAGGAAGGAAAAAGGATTATGAGATATGTGAATGGGACAAATGATTTTGGTATTATGTATTCAACCTCAGAAGATTTCATACTTATTGGATACACTGACAGTGATTGTGGAGGAAACATAGATGACAAGAAAAGTACCTCTCGGTACACATTTCATTTTGAAACAGATATTGTATCATGGGAATCAAGGAAGCAACCCATAGTAACTAGTAGCTACAAGCGCAGTTTGTCAAGCAGTTTGGATCAGAAGAATGTTAAAAGATTTGTGTATGGACAACAAGAACCAACAATAGTATTTTGTGACAATAATTCAACCATTATGTTATCAAAGAATCATGTGTTTCACTAGAAAACCAAGCATATTGATACAAGGTATCATTTTATCATAGAATAGATAAATAACAAAGAAATATGTTAAGAGTTTTGCAGGTCAAAAGAACAAGCCACATATATTTTTAAAAAATCGTTAGCAAGAGATGCATTTTAGCATCTGTGCAGTAGTCTGAGAGTTTGCGCAGTGACAGATGATTGACAGTTTATGTAAGATTCAATTTTTTATGTAAATTTTTGTAAACCCACCTACTTATAATTAAGAGGGAGTGTTGGAAATAGTAATTACAAGTTGGTGATTTTTATGTCTCCGTCAATTTTTTAGTCAGTCAATCAGTCTGCAAATACAATTTCGCAAGTTTACACAAACTCAATTTTGTCAGTCGGCAAGTAGGGGAGTTATTTAATGAATTCGATCTTTATATTTCTCAATCGTAGAAAGAAGTAAGTCAAATTTATTGTTCTATTAATGTTTGAGTCAGTTTGCTTCTACATAAAGTTTTTGGTCTCAGTCTATATATGTCTGAGTATTTAGTTAGTCGATGCACACATAGAATGCAAAGAAATAACAACAATAGCTGAAGGTAGTTGAAGAAGTCTGAGAGCTCAAGCTCTGTGTGTAATTTGCAAGTTGCAGAAATAGTTCAGAAGTTGTTGGAGTCGAAGCTCGACAAAATATTGTATTATGTATTAGCGCGCAGTGCTGAAGATCTCAATATATATCAAGTATTTTGTGTGTTGACAAATTCATGTGTATTATGAGTTCATATGTTAAAGATTAGCACACTGTGAAATTATTTCAGTAAGTGTTATTTTCACATTGCAGTAAATCATGTAGTATGTGCACTGAGCGGTAAGTCTTGAGAGTTCTATCAAGAAGTTTTGTGGTACACAGTATGACGATGTGCGCATTGTAAATACGAGAAAAACCTCATAGTGGAGATTTCAAAACCTCATACACAGTTATTATGGAAAAAATAATTCTCTAACATAGTGAGAATATATAGTTTATATGAGCACTTATTGTGAAATTGAAGGGATCGTGTTGGTGTTGAAATTATCTAGGATCATGTTGGAAGGCTATGGGAGCAAGATATGAAATAAAAATGGGAGAAATTTATTTGTGTCGGGGATTGGAGGCTCTTCTGGGAGTGGGAGGTAGCTAGGAAACACCTCTGTATATAATCACAGTTTAATGTGTAATTCAGATCTCGGAGGTTCTTGTTGGTATTGAAATTTCAACATGATGGGGAATGAAGACTGGGAATTTGACTTGAAATCCAATGCAGTATAGGATTGTGAATTTGAGTTGAAATCCAATGTAGTTTGTAACTTGGACGTGGATAGAAAAAATATAAGAGGAAGCGATGACCTGTTCTACACTGGAGGTCACGACTGGCTTGGTATTTATTCCTGGAAGAAGGAAAACCAACCATCTATGCAATCTGTAGGAACAAGACTGAGACAAACCCAGCCGCCAACCACTTGTGGAAACAATGGTTCAACATTTTTATAATTGGTATATTTACAAACATGGAAATTAGTCCTTCGTGACTGAAGACTCTGATTGATGGCTCTGAGGTTTGTGTAGAAATTTCAACATGGCGGGGAACTGATAAATTGTGAAGCAAGAAATGTAGAGAGAAAGATTAGAACATAAAACAGTATATTAGAATATAAGAAGAAGAGTACAAAATGAGTACATGAAGAAGTTCATGAAGAAGTACTATGCAATGGGAAATAGCTGAGCTAAATAGGCTCAAGCAAAACAAGAATAGAAAGTATAGCTAGACAGGAAAACTGGCAGTGTACAGTCAGCCTATTGAGGTTACATTATATTTAACACTCCCTCTTAAACTCAACAGTTACAAACATCAGCACTGATTATGCCTAAGTGTTGTCTTTGAAAATCAAAAATCGATTTTCCCAGTGGCTTTGTAAAGATATCAGCAAGTTGATCTCGAGAACCACATAATTGTAGTACGATATCACCATTATTGACTAGCTCGCGTATGAAATGAAAACGTGTGTCAATGTGTTTGCTTTTCTTGTGAAACACATGATTTTTAGATAAAGAAATTGTTGAAGTATTGTCACAGAAAATAGGAGTTGGATCCTTTTCTGTATGTGACATATCTTTCAATATTCTTCTCAGCCACATAGCTTGACAGGAAGCTGAGGTAGTAGCGACATAATCTGCCTCTGCAGAAGATATTGAAACAATTGGCTTCTTCTTTGATGCCCATGAGATCAGGTTCGTGCCCAGGTGAAAAACATGTCCAGATGTGCTTTTCCTGTCATCTATGTTGCCTGCAAAATCACTATCTGTGTAACCAGAAATTTGATTACTATCAGATTTAGTGTACCATAAGCCAAAATTGAGAGTTCCTGCAACATATATCAGAATTCATTTTGCCTTTTTCCAATGAGAATCTTTGGGGGATTCCATGAATCTGGAAACAAGGTTGGCTGCATACATAATGTTAGGCCTAATTGTTGTAAGATACAACAAACTGCCTACTAAACTTTTGTATAGGGGAGGTTCCACTGTAGGGCCTTCATCTTTCTTGCTCAATTTTGTGCCTAGAGGTATAGGGGTTTCTGTTGGATTGCATTCTTCCATGCGAAATCTTTTGATGATGTCTACTGCATACTTTTGATGACAGACAATGATGCCTTTGGTTGATTGATCAACCTCAATCCCTAAAAAATATTTCATGATGCCAAGATCTGTCATCTCAAACTCAGATTGCATGGCATGTTTAAAATTTGTTAACTCAATATTTCCAGTATAGATCATGTCATCAACATATAAATATACAAGCAAAATTTTACTATGCTTATCTGTTTTGGTGTAAAGAGTTGGCTCATTTTGGCTTCTACTGAAACCACTTTTGATCAGATAAGTGTCAATTATGTTGTACCAAGCTCTTGGAGATTGCTTTAAGCCATACAAGGCTTTCTTCAACCGATATACTTTGGTTGACTGCTCTTGGACTTCAAATCTAGGTGGCTGATCAACATAAACTTCTTCTTCTAAGAAACCATTCAGGAATGTTGACTTGATATCCATCTGGTATACTTGCCATTTGTGTTGGGCTGCTATGGCCAATAGAGTCCTTACAGTGTCTAGTCTTGCCACTGGAGCAAAAGCTTCACCATAATCAATACCTGGTTGTTGTGAGAATCTGATCCGGATTTATGTAGGAACACAATGAAATACATAAATACACATAAACACAGAGATGCAGCGGAAATAAGACTTCATTTCATTAATAACAAATGACTGAAATATGCTTACAGATGGAAATAAACTAGCTAGGGCACTGGTAGCTTATCTCTGAGAAGAGATGTGGCTGCTACTCGCATCCGTGAGAAGATGATTACAATGAGGCTCTAGAGGCCTTTTTACAATAGACGATAATGTCAAAAGTCATAGACATCCAAAAACCTAACCCTAGGAGATGAAGCGCCAAAAGTCATGTGGGCCCCGTTTGGGTAAGTTAGTACATCAACTTCCCGGGGTCGTAACTTTTGCATATGATCTTCGTTTTAGGCGTGTGATAGCTCGTTGGAAAGGTATCATCGAGGACATTCATTTTGTGGGATCAATGATGCCTTTGGCTATCATTGAGAACCTCGATCTCAAAAAACCTTCATTTAAGCCCTCAAAATGGCCCCAGAGGTTAAAACCTACTAAAAATAGTAAATTGCCAAAATTGCTAGAAAAATGTTTTGAGCCAGTCGAAAAAGGTGGGTGGCCACCGATATCCACCTAGATCAATCCTCCCTCCTTAGGAAGCAATGGTCCCCATTGCGTTGAGTTCCTCCATGAGATGAGGAAACTTCTGCTGAACTTGGTCCCTGGTAATCCATTTGCCTTGGTGAAGGAGTTGGCCTGCTTTGACAACTTGATATAGCGGTATCCTTTGTTTTCGGGTGTGCTTGATCTGTGTATCCGTGATCTGATCAGTTCTGGCTTGTTCCATGCAGTCCAGATTTAACTCTATTGGTGTGAGTTGTTCTGCCATGTCGGATGTGTCTAGTAGAGGTGGAAAGTAGGGCCGAAGGCGGTCCACATTGA
>ML801399.1:131070-191852 GCA_009831015.1 Picea engelmannii | reverse complement strand
AGATCCCATGTCTTGTTCTTCTCAATGGAGTCAATTTCTTGGTTCATGGATTGAACCCAATGTGGCTCCTTAGCTGCTTCCTTAAAGGATGTAGGTTGACATGACATTAAAGCAAAAAGGTTGTGTTGTTCAAAGTCATCCAACTGCTAATGAATTTCTCTCAAACTTTGAGTTCTCTGATTTTGTGGTTCAGAGAATGATTCTCTGCTGGAAGTTGAGTTATCCTGACAATTTCCAGGTTGTCTTTGTACCTGCAATCTTGGAAGGATAAGTTGAGGTATTTGTTGTTCTGAATTTTCTGCGTTTTCAGAACTTGGCAGAAATGGATTTTGACTGTCCATCTGTTGATTTTCTGAAGCATTCCAAAATTGATTTTCCAAAAATTTTACATCTCTGCTGAGAATTAGTTTCTTGGAGATTGGATTGTAAAGCCTATAAGCTTTAGATGTTTCACTATATCTAGTGAAAATACATTTCTCACTTCTGTCATCAAGTTTCTTCCTTAATTCGAAAGGTATGTGAGCGTATGCTATGCATCTGAATGTCCTTAGATGTGCAACATTTATCTTTGTCCCACTCCATGCTTCTTGGGGGACTTTCATCTTTAGACTTGTGGTTGGAGATCTATTCAGGAGATAAACTGAGCATGCTACTGCTTCAGCCCAAAAAATATTTGACAAACTTTTCTCTTTGAGAAGTGTTCTTGCCATATTCATTATTGTCTGATTTTTTCTTTCAGCCACTCCATTCTGTTGTGGAGTATACTTTGTTGTTGTTTGCATGATAATGCCTTGTGATTTACAAAAATTTGCAAATTATATGGAGTTGTATTCTCCTCCTCCATCTGACCTGAGTGCTTTGATATATTTTCCACTCTGTTTTTCAGCTTCTGCCTTGAATTCTTTGAATTTTGCAAAAGTTTCAGACGTGTGTCTGAGAAAACAGATCCATATGTTTCTACTGAAGTCATCAATAAACGTTAGAAAATAAAAGCTACCACCTATGGACTATGTTTGCATTGGTCCACATAGGTCAGTGTGAACAAGTTCAAGATGTTGTTTGGCTTGATTGGAAGACTGTGGAAAACTGGTCCTCTTATGTTTTCCAAGTATGCAAGACTCACATGGAGGAATTTGCTCTTTAAAGATAGGAAGACCTTTGACCATGGAGTTCTTCTGAAGAAGACTTAGACTCTGAAAGGGTGGATGTCTAAATTTTGTATTCCAAACCATAGTTTCATTCAGGGTTGATGCACTTTGTGCATATGGTTGAATCAGATTTGCAGTTCTGAGGGTAAGGGGAAACATCCTATTCGGAGTCATATTAATTTCAGAAATCAATTTTCTGCTTGGGTTTTTGTCATATATTTTGCAAGATACTCCCTCAAAAAGTACCTCATAGCCATGTTCAATGAGTTGTCCTACACTTAGCAAATTATGTTTCAGATCTGGAACATGATAGACATTGTTTATGTCTTTCTTTACATTCTATTTAGTAAGAATAGGAACAATTCCTTTTCCTTGAACTTTGACTAAAGAATCATTTCCAAGTGTAATATCAGATGAGAGTGAAGAATCAATGCATGAAAGTAAATCATTGTTACCTGTCATGTGATTGCTGCATCCACTGTCCAGCAACCAGAGATCTTTAGGTTGTTGTTCAGTCTTGTGGCACGAAAGAAACATACCTCCTGAGTTTTCTCTCGTATGATTTGACACATGTGCTCTGCCTGAGAGATGATCTGCTTGCTTCTTCCTGCATTCAGATTCATAGTGCCAATACTTTTTGCATTAATAGAATTGTATGCTTGTTTTGTTATTTGATCTTCTCTCTCTGCCTCTTTGAGGCTGGAAATTCTGATGTTGATTTTGTTGTTGTTGTCTTTGACCTTGGAAATTTCGATTCGAATGTTTTTGTTTGTTACCTCCACTAGAGGGAGTGTTACTTTGATTGCTCCCTCTTCCTTGGTGACCTTTGCTTCTTCCTCTGCCTCTCCCTCTGCTGAAGGAGAATTGAGTTTTGAAAGCATTGGAGATTGACTCATCTGTGAGATGCAGTTTGGTCTCATGTGTCACCAGAGAACCAATTAATTCATCTGTTAAAAAACTTGACAGATCCTTGGATTCAAGGATTTCTATTACAACCATTTCGATTTTCTTGAGTAAACTTCTGAGGACTTTCTCAACAATGCATTGATCAGTGATGGCTTCGCTAGTCAATATGATCTGGTTCATGATTCCCATGACTCTGGTCATGAACTGATCCACACTTTCAGACTCTGTCATCCTTAGAGTCTCGAATTGCGTCCTCAAGGTCTGTAGTTTAACTTTTTTTACCCTGTCATTTCCTTGATAGGAAGATTTAAGGATGTCCCAGGCCTGTTTTGAAGTACCAACGCCTGTGATTTTTGAAAAAATCGAGTCATCCACAGAATTTTGAATCCAAAATTTAGTTTTATTTTCTCTGTTTCTCTGAGTTGCTAGAGCAATTTTCTGTTGGTTTGTCATGGCGGTAAGGTCTGTTGGATCTGGTTCCACATATCCATGATCCACTGGATCCCAGCACTCTTGTGCTTGCAAGAACGATCTCATCCAAAGAGACTAGAACTCATAGTTCTTTCCAAGAAGAATCGGACCCTGAGTTGGTCCTAAATTGCTAGACGACGCCATATTTAAAGAATTTAACAAAACAAAAAAAAAATCTTATTTACCTGTTTCTCGCGTGTAAAACTAGGTCTGTTGCTTTCTTGCAGTGATTTCGGAACTTGGCGATTCAAAATTTCATGAGTTTCGACTTCACGAGTTTTGGCTCCGCGATTTTGACTTCGGAACTTTGTTATACGAGTCCTCCGATCTCTTGTCTTTCCAACTTCCGATCGTTGAAATGTCGATTGCTGATTGCCGAAGAGACCTTATCGGCCTTAAATTGGCCCTTAGTCTCCGTTCAATGTGACCACACGCCTAAATGTTAAAGCGTTGTTGGCTTTTCGCGAATCAGGGAGTCGCGATGCCTTCGTCGGTTCTTTGTCTCTCAATTTTCTGAAATTTCTCCTTTGGACAATTCAACGGTCTAGATCTTCCTATGATCTGATGGTCCAGATCCTTTCGGGATTTCACGATTTGTTATTTCGTGAGTTTAGAACTCTTGTCCCAGAGTTTCCAAAACCGTAAACTCCAAGATGTCGATTTGCCAAAATGGCTTTAACTTCAGTTAGCGCCTTCGGCTATACCGCTGGTGCACATGACCTCTCCTGATATTACCGCAGTTCCTTTTGGGGTTTCGTGACTCAAACGTGCGACCTCTTGGTCTCTCGACTCTCGAAAAGCCGATTCCTAAAATGCTGATGGCCTTTCCTTTCGAGACTTTCCTCAAAGGCCTAAATAGTTGCCACGCATCCCCTCAAGATGGACGGTCCTCAACGTTTCGCGATTTCGGGACTTTCACCGTGGAGTGTACTGACCTTCGTCAACAAGACCTCTAATATCCTGAACTCCAAAATGCGAGAATTTTGATGGCGCTTGGATCGGCTGCCACCTGTCCTGTGAGATGGACGGCTCACAATCCTCTCAGTATTTCGCGACTTGTGATGTTGGGATTTCGCGTATCAGGGTTTTGGAGAGAAGTCTCTTTCGCTCGTCCAACTCTTGATCCTCGATTTTGCGATCGGATCAGATCGACGACTCACGATCTATCTCGATCCAACGGTCCAGAATAACTCATGATTTCACGATTTGTGAATTCTCACGTTAGTCTTCTGACCTTTACACCTTGCGAGTCACCGAAATGCTGAGATCTCACCACGTGTCTCTTGATGGACGGTCCAGATGATTTCAGGATTTTGCGACTTCACAAGTCGAAATTTCTCCTGTGCGCTCCAGAGGACTAAACCTCATGCACTTTCTCGCGGATCCAACGACTGTCAGGCCTCTGCGCAAGATCTAACGACTGAAATTCTTTCGCCTTTTCCGCACTCTCCTCATCCCTTCTGAACTGGATTTCCGCCTCGGTTCTGTTCGCAGGTCGGATCTTACAGCTGCGATGGCTATTCTTTGCTCCTTCGACGTGTTCTTTGCATCTTTTGCAAAGATTGACCGATCTTTCACCGATTTACAAAGATTTGACGAGATCTTTAAACATTTGTTCTCTGCAACAGTCTTTGATAGATTTGAGAGAATTCCTGCAATTCTCTAAACCCCTCTTCTTTCTGTAACAATCCTTCACGAATTTGAACAAATATCCATGAAATCTTCAACGTTTCTGCCTTCTGAAGGTTTTCTTCATGAATCTTTGATGAATTTTGAAAATTGTACAAGAAACTTTACTGTTTCTCCATCTACAGTCTCCGCTTCCTCAATCTTTTGAGCGTATAGCACTCTGCTTCCTCGCGTGATCTTCTTACGTTGATCTTTTGAGAGTATGAACGGACAGCTCTCCAAGATTTGTGAAAAGTCTGTGAAGTGTTCTCTCGTGATCCATGTAAGCTATTTTCTATGAGGATCATGTTGCTCTCCATCCTATGTGAAGAGGCTTACTATTGAAGCTCTGATACCATGATAAATTGTGAAGCAAGAAATGAATAGAGAAAGATTAGAACAGAAAACAGTATATTAGAATATAAGAAGAAGAGTACAAAACAAGTACATGAAGAAGTTCATGAAGAAGTACTATGCAAAGGGAAATAGTTGAGCTAAATAGGCTCAAGCAAAACAAGAATAGAAAGTACAGCTGGCTGTGTACAGTTAGCCTGTTGAGGTTACATTATATTTAACATGAACGAGGGCTATGACTGGCAGGTAGAAAGTTACTTGGAATATGTTTGCTTGAGATCCAATGCACTCCTTGACATGGACGCTTAGGGACGATTATAAGAGGAAGCGATGAATTCTTAGAACAATGTGCCCGATGCTAATTCCTTCCGGAGGGCCATTGAATCATCCGTGAGATATGAAGAACTAGAAAACAAACCCAACAATCACTTGTCTGGGGTGGGGCAATCAAGAAATAGTCACGAAATCCATTTGAATGAGCCAATAGGGGAGAGTACCCGAGTGAAGGGAGAGACTCAAGGTATGGGGTGTGGAACCAGGTAGCGTAGCCGATAAGGAAGTGTAGTCGAGTGAGGAGGAAGACTCAAGGAAGTTAAATGACGTAAGTCAGGAGTGTTGGAATATATAATTTCTACTTATCTAATATGATGTATTAAGAAGTAGAGTCAAGTGAGTTGTGTGATCTTATTATTAGGAGTTTGTTAGGGAGTTGGATTTATGAGATCCTAGATTCCTGTTTATGGTTGAGATATTTTCTCAACCTCTCATCCTATAATTGGAATAAGTTAGATCTGATAACTATCAGTGAGCTCTATATAATGAGCCATAAATGTATTGTATAAGGAATCAAGTAATCAAGTAATCTAATAGTGTTGTGTTATAATGTCTCTCTCATTTGTTAATTTGGTATCAGAGTTTGGACAAGCCTAGCTCTCTCACGAGAGGGTGTGTATTATGAGAGAGAGAATGATGTGTGAGCCACGTTCTGTAGAATTAGAGAAGATCCGCCACCTTAGAAGAAGTCGCTGAAGGAGAAAATTTGCAGATCGTTGCGGTTGCTATGGTGTGTTAATGGTTTTAGCTGGACAGACAACAATTTGGTAGAGGCTTGCTGAAATTGTTGCAATCTTGTTTTTTCTGCTGTAGCCTGAGAAACACTACAAAAAGAGAAAAAAGCGGCCTGCTAATTTGTTGGACAGAATAGATCACTGGTGATCTAATTTAAGACAAGCATTTAGAAGTATAGGGGATGGCCAATTATAGGAATATCGGGCCAAAAAGAGAACGAATACCTGAGCAGAAGATGTATGAGGTAATGATGATGGATAATCCATTATATATGGATTAGAGGGTTTTCTATGTGTAACACACCCTGCAGAGAAAGAAGTTTTATTACAAATTCATGGAGAAGAAACATGCTAATACTCTGTACTAGAAGTCTTTCATATGAATGAAAGATTGAAGGTTCTATGTGTTTAAATAAGGGTTTTGGTCGAGGATATCTTTCTGTGAGAGAAGATTTATTGTTAGATGTCTGTAATGTGGAAAAGGATAACCATATATATGTCAGTTGAAGAGAGACATTGAACTCATTAATGGATGATGCCTTTGTGTGGGAGGACAGGCATAAGAGTTTAGTTACAGACTCATTGTGAAGCACGTTTGTGAAAGTACAAAAGACAGAGTTAATCTATGTGAATTGAAGACCTTGGATGATCACAGTAATGCGCTGAGAATTGTGAATAAATATGCTTACCAGATCGAGAGTGAGAGATTGAACAAATTCACCCTGCGTTGATGATTGAAGGAATTCTGGGCATTAAGAACAAGTAAAATAACGCCAGTTGGGTCCTTCCTGAAGGCAAATCGTGATGGCCAATTCAAGGGTCCACCGTTGTATTCGATCCAGTTGCAATTAAAAGTGTGATGTCTCAGTGTGGTCGTTGGAAAGAGACGACCTCTATAGAAAAATTGTTGTCTCTAGTTTTAATTTGGATGACAGCCAAATTCTTTAAGAAAGCGATTGTGGTTAATATTCAGTGGTGAACCCGACGTGAACGTCTTTGTTAATCAACCTCTTTGGAGGGGATATGGACGTTGAACCCTCAGTGGTGATCCCCACTCTGCAGATCGAATCCCGCAGGGGAGATGGACGTTGAACCCATACGCCCTCGCCATCCTACGATCGCAGGCATTCTCTTCTGCTGTTGCAATGGATTTGACGACGAACGCTCACTCCTTCGGCCCTTGTGGTTTCATAAGGTCAAGCGATCGAATCCCGAGGCGGATCCGATGGACGGGGATCCTCACAACTGGTGGCGCAAGGGCTGGAGCAGCGTCAGGCTTGCCGGAGAATGGTCGGAATCCATAATTGAGGACGCTGGGAACTGCTGCAGTGGACCCAAATTGAAGTACTTTTCCCGCAGGATGAAGAACGACGGAAAAACGATTTGCAGTTCCTGCCCGTCGAGGTTTCAGTACGATCCTCTCAGTTACGAGCTCAACTTCAACCATGGCTCTCGGCAAGTTGAGCATTATCAGTACCAGAGGTGGAAAAAGGATCCATCTTTCATTAGTTGCTAATCCCAGTCACTTAGACGCAGTTGATCCAATTGTGGTTGGAAAAACTAGAGCAAAACAGTATTATTCAAATGACAAAGAGAGGAAGAAAAACTTGGCTATATTGATTCATGGAGATGGAAGTTTTGCCGGGCAAGGTGTGGTCTATGAGACATTGCATTTGAGTGCTCTTCCTAACTACACCATTGGAGGGACTATTCAGATCGTGGTCAATAATCAGGTTGCATTCACAACTGATCCCAAATCTGGAAGATCTTGGCAATACTGTACAGATGTTGCAAAAGCCTTGGATGCTCCAATTTTCCACGTGAATGGTGATGTACGTGAAATGCGTGCTGTTTGGCGTGATGCTTTGTTGAGATTGTCGCTGTGGAAACAGTGACACCTATAAAATGTGTGTTTGCAGTCGCCAAAGACAGAGAGATCGCTTCCAGCTAGAAGCGAGAAACAAGTCACAAAGGAAGAGGAAGCCCGAGGAGAGGACTAGGTTGAAGGGCATGTGACAAACCGCTGTCCATGATATTGCAGAGGACTCATTTTTTTGAGTTTTGGAGAGGAGCTGCAATTGTTGAGTAAAGGAGTCGTAAAGCAAGAGGTTGCTATTGTTGGAGTTTGTTATTGTTCGCACCATTACATGGAGGTGTTATAGCGAAATGAAGTGAGGTGTACGTGCTCATTCCGTCGGACTCACAAAAGTAAAAAAGTGAGATTGAATTGTGCTTATATTTCTTGTTTGAATGTGTGATGATAGTTATTCAAGTTGTGTGAAGTGGTTGTGTGTCTTGGTCAAGAATGATGATGATATGTAAATGGACATATGTAATGGGCTTGTAATATTGGGCATATGATTGGTAAGAATATTGTTGATATTTTATGTACCTGATTGAATTGTTGTAGGGGGTGCATGATCGGTTGTACCCGACAGCCCAAGTTATGGTCCAAATTGTAATGCTTAGCCATTAGCAAGCTAAATTCCCCAGGTTTGTTGTAAGCCCTGTTAGTAAGGCATAAATAGGCATACGTGTTGTAGCGCAGAAGCGCATGTGATCACGGGATGTGATACTCTCTCATACGCAGAGAGGTTGTTGTATCAAGTTGTGGAATTAACCACTAGGGTAGGTACGAGGGTCGCAGGTGTACTCGTATGCTAGCTTGATGTTGAATCAAAGACTTTGGATCTTAGATTCAAAGTGGGGATGTGAGATGGAAGAATCTCAAAGTGTGAGACCAAGTTGTGAGTCTCAGAGTGTGAGGGACCAAGTTATGTTTAAGTGAGAGTTTAACATTGATGAGCTATGTAGCTGAAAACAATTCCTAGAGAACTAGCGGTTACAGCGGCAGATGACCCATGTATTCCGGTAGATGGATTGTGTTTTATATGGACATCAATAATTATATGCAGGTACAAGATGCAAGAGGAAGCAAAGAAAGTTCAAGGATGAAGCCCGTAGTAAAGCAAGCTCAAGTGAAAAATTGAAGACATGAGAGTGATGAAGATATTTAGATAAGTAGTCATTAAGGGAGAGTGTTGGAATATATAATTCCTACTTCTCTAATATGATGTATTAAGAAATAGAGTCAATCTCTACGTGAGTTGTGTGATCTTATTATTAGGACTTTGTTAGGGAGTTGGATTTATGAGATCCTAGATTCGTGTTTATGGTTGAGATATTTGCTCAACCTCTCATCCTATAATTGGAATAAGTTAGATATGATAACTATCAGTGAGCTCTATATAATGAGCCACAAATGTATTGTATAAGGACTCAAGTAATCAATTAATATAATAGTGTTGTGTTATAATGTCTCTCTCATTTGTTAATTAGGAGTCAGCACAAGCGAATATTCTCCAGAGCTTGAGGGTTAGCATCAGACATTTCAACAGTATAGTTGCATTTTAGTTTATGCTGCAAATCAATTCTGATAAACTTATTAAAAGAATTTTGACCCTTACTCAAATTGAACCGTGCTTTATTCAACCTCGCAAATCAAATTCCTGCAGTCGACTTCACTTGAAAATGATAAGAGGCCACTGCATAGCAGAGTTGAGCCATGTATGTTGCTATCGTGTCTTGGGACATCCATATAGGGACTACACTCTTTTTTTTTAACAATGGGTATCCTTAACTTGTCGGGATTATTTGGGCATGGTCCAGGTTCAAATCCTTTGGTTGCCACTATAAACCTAAGAGTATATCCAATAGCCAGTAAGCCAGATATACCAATAACTTATGACTCAGCAAAAGATTAGACATCCGTACTTCCACCGGAGTGGAAATATATCCCAAGGATTGTCTACCATTCGACCCTTATCAGAATAGACCAATCTATCATGGGGTTTAATCCCTGGGGGGTTCGAGGGACTACACTTATCATGGTTCAAGGTGAACTTATTTAATGGGATATTGAATTAGCTTTTAAAGATATTCATCTACCATGGTTCAAATCTATTGGCTGCCACTATAAACCCAAGAGTATATCCAAAAGCCAAATATACCAATAATTTGTGGCTCAGCAAGACGTCCCTACTTCCACCGTAGTGGAAATATATCCCATAGATCATTTACCCTTCGACCCTTATCACAACGGACCAATATCTCATGATGTTTGATCCTGGTGGGTTGGAGAGACTACACTTATCATGATTCAAGGTGAACTTATTTAATGGGATATGGAATTGGATTTTAAGGCTCTTCATCTATCCCCACAATCGTTTGCATGAGTAAAGTATTCAATCATTCCCTTGGTCCCTGATCAATACTCCTTACCCCCACGACATTTGGTGAACACCTTTCAACTTCTTTCAACTGCTCTTGTTAAGGAAGGACATCAAATGTTGTTGACTCTAAGGGAATTGAACCAAGGCCATGAATTACTAGAAAATCAAATTATGTGTGGACTTCGCTTGTCACCGAGACAAGAAAACAAAGGATTTTGTAGAGAAAAGAAAACACATGTCAACTATTCTCAAGTCTGTCCATTCCTTCAACTATTGCATCTTTATTCTTAATTCCAAAAGAGATATTCTTAAGTCCATTCCTTCACATATAATTTCAAAATAGAATAATAGTAGTTTAAATGTTTTTTTTAAGGGATTATTTGGGCATGGTTCAGGTTCAAATCCACTGGCTGTCACTATAAACCCAAGAGTATATCCAACAGCCGTAAGTCAGATATACTAATAACTTGTGACTAAGTAAGAGCTTAGACATTTCTACTTTTACTAGAGTAGAAATCTATCTATCCCAATGATTGCCTACCCTTTAACTCTTATCACAACCAACCAATATCTCATGGGGTTTGATCCTGGTGGGTTGGAGAGACTACACTTATCATTGTTCAAGGTGAACTTACTTAATGGAATATGGAATTGGCTTTTAAAGCTCTTTATCTATCCCCAAAAATCATTTCTCTGAGTAAAGTATTCAATCATTCCCTTGGTCCTTGATCAGTACTACCCACGGCATTTGATGAACACCTTTTAACTTCTTTCCACTGCTCTGGTCAAGGAAGGTCATCAAATATTTTTTACTCTAAGCGAATTGAACCACGACCCAAGCAATACCGACAAATCAAATTATGCGTGGACTTTGCTTGTCACTGAGACAAGAAAACAAAGGATGTTGTAGATGTTATCGGACTTATCGGTAAGTGCGGACACAAACTGATCTCCCTAGTTTCACTACAAAACTAGAACAAAACAAGACAATACACTACTATTTCCTTAAATTTCTATTATCAAATGAGAAATGGATCCAGGACATACCTTTTAAATATCGAACATCCGACTTCACCAATGCAATCCAAGCTCCATCGCGAGGCTTATGGAGAAATATATGCAAATAAACACAAGCCAACGAAGACAAGATTAATACAAGAAATATTTGATACGAAACTATGTATGTGATAAAGGAATCATACAATATGGACAAATAAGATTCATATAGGAAAGAAAAGTGCATCTGTCTTAAATAATAGAAAGAGAGATTACAACCAAAGCCTTGATGTCTTAAGGTCCGTTCCAACAGTCCCTCATTTTCCACACACTTCTTCTCCACGGTTTCTGACACTATGGATATGAAAATCACTCACAATCTATCTTGACAAAGCAAAGTTCAAAGACAATCTAACCAAGCTACCAATCTCCAAAAACTCAAACTCAATCCAATCTAACTTTCTCCATGAGAGCTCCTCTTCTTTTATAAGTTGAAGAGGATAAGGTGAGAAGGTTAGGATAATCCCACTAAATCAGAAAAGTGAGTAAGATCCAAACTGATCAGAGGCCACCTTACCATAGAAGCTTCTCCTTCTAGAAGCATCGAGAAGATGCTCGTTCTTACCATGTACGAAAATTGTCACACCCCTAGAACTGAGTAGAGTGCGACGATGTCATAGGCCAGGTATAGTACAACATGCGACAATGCAGGATCGTCGCACCACCAACATAAGGCAGGGTGCGACAATCCTCCTTACTAGGGTTTTTACAAAGGAAAATATGATTTCATCTCTCAAGTAAAGTTCTTCTCACTTCTTTCCTTAGGAATTTAGGCCATTGATCCTTCCGAAGACAACAGATAGGTTTACATCATTAACGGTCATAGGGATGACGAAAATAATGTGTAACAGAGAGCCCCCCAAAGTATGAAGTTAGAATAGAGTGATAGCTGAAATACTTTGTCGAGTGTGTGTAGGGAACAAGGAACAGTTGGTCAGAAACCTCCCAACAAACAAGGAAATACAGTACAATAATATATCATCACTGAGGTAGGCATTCCCATACTTAGAATACAAATGACTCAAATCATAAAATGCTGACATGCAAAAATCCATGTCAAGTAATACAAGTCATGGCCACCAAACATAAACTGTGGATCCAGGCCATTATGACTCAAATATTAACATAGCCACCAAAAATACATTGTGCATCTATGTGTTAAAGACTCAAATTTCAACATAGCCATGAGACATACAATGTGGATCTATGCACCAGTACAATCTAAATATACTCCAACGCAGCCTGAATCTATCAGAAAAGATCTAGGGTCTTCATCTCCACCACTCTATAGTACGAATCTAAGCATGTGAATATATGTGTTGAAGTCGAACATGGTATAAACCACTTGATTACCGATCATTAATGAATACTGTTAACAAGTGTGAGGAAAATCACCATTAATGTCAATGACTCCCAAGGTACACTAGTACAATCCAATGAGTGTAAATTTATGAGCTGAAGTCAAACACTCAGCGAAATCTCTCGATCAAGGGCCAATAATGAAAACCCATTATCGAAAGCGAGGGAACATGCCATTGAGGCATGTGAGTTCCAAGGTACCAATTAGTTTTTAAGTCTAATTCCTAGATAATGAGTTAAAATTGATAGGAAAAGACTCGTTAGAGGAGGGCCTTAATGTATTCCTCATCAATGACATGAAACGGGTAAAAGGATTTGAAGTAGATCAGAGTAACAAGTGATTCAAGTCTGATTCAAGGATGGTCGACACAATAGAAGGCTTAAGGATTGCAGAAATGGGCGACGCAATAGAAGGATTTACTGGTTGAACTTCTCTTTGAACATATTTACGAAACTGTCTTGGACAAAATGACTCAACAAAAGGGATCACAGACCATATTGTAGTCTTATAAAGGGGTATTATCAAGAGACAAGGATATTTTCCAACCTAGACACAAAGTGAGTGAAAGGGTGTCATGTTAAAAAGTGACTCTTCCATAGAATACAGGTTTAGACACATTTAGGAACTCGAGGGGGTTCATTTTTCGTATAACCTTTATGAGTCCGAAAAAGTGATAAAATTATGCTCAATTACATTCTCATTGATTTACAAGCACGAGAAAGAAAAAATACTAAGCTCATGATTGTTTTCATTTTTACGCAAGCTTAAAACAAAACAAAACTATGCTTAGGATAGATTTTATTTTTTCACAATCTTAAAACTAAACAAAATTATGCTTGGACCTGGTTTCATTTTTACACAAGCTTGAACCAGAGGAAACTATGCTTGAGGTAGGTGGTTTCATTTTTACACAAGATTGAACCAGAGAAAACTATGCTTGCGACTTCCCAATGCATTATCCAGGGATGTTTGGTACTTTCTCCCCAGCTTAAGAAACTAGTGAATTAACTTCAACATGAATTCCATAGGCTATAAGCAAATGCCCCCCAAGCTTCGCTTCGTCCAACTACAAAGGCGAATGAAATGAAGCTTCAAATACTAGACAGAGGATTTGACTCAAACAGAGAGGGGGAAAAATCTATTTCATTTTTTATCGAGCTTTACATAGGAATAAGAACTATGCTCCAGAATCCAGGTTCAATCCCTAGACCTCTGTTTCATTTTTTAACAAGCTTGACATAGAAACATGAACTATGCTCGTAACCTATGTTTCATTTTTTAACGAGGTTTCCACAGAGATGCTAAAACTATCCTCATAGCTGGTTTCATTTTTTAACGAGATTGAAATCAGAAAACCATGCTCAAGAGACTCTTCTTGATCATGGATTCCAAGAGGACAATGCTCCGGAAAGACACCATGTCAAGGGACAAAACTCGGTCATGGATTCCAAGAGATCTTCATTTGACGAAAGAAACACACTCTGGAAGGAACACATTTCGAGGGTCACAACAAAGGTAAGGAGATCAGGCTCTAAAAGCCCTATCGAAGATACCACCATGTCAACTACCGGATCTAAGTTATAAGTGTCTGAGCTTACAACGAGAGGCTCATCTTCATCGGCAGGTGAACTCATGGGAGACAATGCCACATAATTGACCTATGGCAAGGGAAATACCGTCTGCATATACAAACTTATCAGACTTATCAGTAAGTGCGGACACAAACCGATCTCTCTAGTTTCACTACGAAACTAGAAAAAAACAAGACAATACGCTACTCTTTCTTTAGATTTCAATTATCAAATGAGAAATCGATCTAGAACATACCTTTTAAATATCGAAGATCCGACTTCACCAATGCAATCCAAGCTCTGTCGTGAGGCTTATGGAGAAATATCTGCAAATAAACACAAGCCAACGAAGACAAGAATAATACAAGAAATATTTGATACGAAACTATGTATGTGATCAAGGAATCATACAATATGGACAAATAAGATTCATATAGGAAAGAAAATTCTATCTGTATTAAATAATAGAAATAGAGATTGCAACTAAAGCCTTGATGTCGTAAGGTCCCTTCCAATTGTCCCTTGTTTCCCACACACTTCTGATCCACGGATTCTGAGACTATGGATATGAAAAACACTCATAATCTATCTTGACAAAGAAAAGCTCAAAGCCAATCTAACCAAGCTACAACCTACCAATATCCAAAAACTCAAACAAAATCCAATCTAACTTTCTCCATGAGAGATCATCTTCTTTTATAAGCTGAAGAGGATAAGGCGAGGAGGTTAGTGTTGGAACATATATATTTTTCTAAACTTCAGACTTAGATAAGTTTCATTCTTGTTTCAATAAGGACAAATGCACACCTGAATATCACCGTTTATGAAGTCTTTCGTTGAATCCAATGATCTGAAATCCTTAAAATTTATGGAGTCACCCACTCGTTAAAAGGTCAAATTACCAATGGCTACCTTTGAAATGTCATGTTTTGGGGTTTCGTGATACTAATAGTACAACATGTAAGAACTTCAAAGTCCCAATATACTAAGTCACGAAACTATCTTAAGTTAAACCGGGTTAATTAAATGATTAAAAATGATTAAAGATATTTAAACTTTATCGCAATTTTGTGTTTCGGGGATCCTACCTAGAACGACAACCATAGTCCCAATACCCGAAATCGAGAAACCCTTGAATTTAATCACGATTATTTAAAAGGTTAAAAGTGATTAATATTAATTAATCAATCACAATTTCCCGATTCAGAGAACATAGCTCGAACTAGTATAGAATATCCCTAGACCCAAAACCCCGAAATCTTTGAGGTTAAGCATGATTAATTAAAAGGGTTAAATGTAATTAAACTTAATTAATCACGTCACGATTTGGAATTTCGTAAGTTATAGCTCAGGCTATTATAAGATCTCCTGAGAGTCAAAGCATCGAAATTTACTTAATGATAACTATGATTAACCGATGCTTAAACAAAGATTATATCTTAATTAATACATCACTTAATGATGACTCGAATAGACTCAAATTTCGTATGTTATTTTCCTGAGCATGAACCACCAAAAATAAATGACCATTAATAATACCTTTATGACAATCATTCCAAATAATATTTTGAGCCACCACTTGAATCTGATTCATTAGAGAAAGTAAATACTATGTCAGCGAAGGTATTAGTTGTTCGATGCGATTAAAGGAAAACAAATGAGAATTTGAATTTCATTATTCTTTTTACTGAGCTGTAAGTTTTTCCAGTTGAAGGATTTTTACGCCTTTCCTGTGGCAGATAACAGAGTTTGAAGGCTTGATACCATGGCTCCATGAAAAACACCTAAAGCAACTGGTGAAAGTTCGAGCCAGAACACAAATGTTCTCTGTGACACCTCGCGAAGAAGCATAGACAATGTCAAATTCTGGACACAAGTATTCAACATCTTACATTATGCATTGGTAAATTGCCCCGATGATTCAAGTGCCAACGAGAAGGAGGACATATCTACAAAATACAAAGTTGTTGTTTAGTCTGAGCTACAGAAGATAGCGACAAGGCCTAATCTCTTTCACTATAACGATATGATCGGTTGGGCCCTGGACCACATAGATATCCCAACCATAATTATTTTCAATTCGCAAAAGGTCGCAGTTGGGTCTTTTAGGTTGGAGCATCTACAGGTGATGTACAAATTGTCTCCGTTACCCAATTTTTTTTACATTGCAACTTTCTTAGTAGATTTCAACATGAAGGAATGCGACCAATATGGAAAAAACCTTCATGATTTAATCAAAGACAGGTATTCTCGCCCCGAGAAGTTCATAGCGGACTCCCATGGTATATACCCAGTTGTCACACTAGAACCCCACATAATGTACATTGCAATGATGATCTGTAGGCTCTACGGGAAGGAAAACACAACTCATCTCTTTTTACAGTGGGTACCTATTATACACACAGTAGTAGAAGGGTACTCTTTTGACTAGGCAAAGATATTGTCAGACAATTTGGTTCAAGAGATTATAAGATATCAGTCACTAAGAGGCATGGGGAAACCAACCCAATTTTTCATGTCAGCTTATATTATGGACGTCGTCTGTTTCATGATGCCTTTTTCACTGATGGACTGGAGTTGGACTCCAAATAGTGTCGAACCCATACATATTTACCATTCAAAGCTTTGGGAAGAAAAGGAAAAAGACTTATTTTATTAGATCTGCAACTGGGTAGTGGTGCCAATGCACACCGCCATATACTGCTACCCACCTCCTAGAATCTCTGACAAAATTGTGAATAACCTGGGTAGAATAATAGACTGGTATATTGAGGAACACTTATCCTATATTAGGGTTTTTGGCTATTCTATTCCTCCCTACGCTCTACCGCAATTTTTACCAGACCGACTAGTGTGTTGAGAGGTCGCACGAAAAACTATGCTCGGTGGGATTAGCAAGGACCTCAAAATGGTACAGTAAAAGGTATGGCTCTCTTTTCCCTTGCAGATCGGTACATTTTCCCTACTGGATTTCGGTCACTCTAAAGTAGAAGCCATGACTTTGGAAAAAATAAAGCTGGTCAACATTAAATTCAAAAAGCACGACCCGCAGAAGGTCATGGGTAACCACATGGCCAGCTGCAATTTGAAAAGGTATGAACACGAAGATTCCCCTAAAGACGATATTTTTCAAGCGAGATCCTATCCAAAGGTATTGAGTCGAGTTTGGGATCTATCACCCAATAAAATGATTGAGTTTTACAAATTCCAGAGGAACCAAAGACATAGCCTCCCTAAAGTGTTACAAGGAGGAACCCCGACGTCTACAACTGCACAAATAATGGAGACCCGAACCTCAGAAGTAGTAAGCTCTAGTGAGTATTAAATCTGGGGAATTTTAGAGAAGACTGAGGTATCAACTCAGAAAAAAGATATCCCATCGACAAATGTATCAAGTGACCAAGACAAATATCAAGCAGAGACACTGACAAAGGAGGGAACAGAAGGACCACTGATTTCACCAGATAAATCAACTACAAATGTGGACGGGAAACAGTTGTCCATCAAAATCGACAGCCCCAACCAGTTCATCACACTATTACAATTCACTAGAGGGAATCCAAATGCATAGGTAATATTCATAAAGGACCTCACACCCATTTCAGTTGAAGAATTGCCTCCTTCCAATATATTTTTCAGCGAGAAAAGGAAGGTTGTGGTGAAGAGAGAAATGCACCTAAAGGAAGGTTCAGCTTTCAAAAGAAACAGGGTATTAATTGATGGAGAATCCTTGGAGGAGATAGACTTTGTTGAAGAAGTAGCAGGCTCACTGGGGACTTTTGCAACAACTAACCAATTTTCAGTCGAAATTTAAAAGAACGACCGAAGCAGAATGATCTGCAAATAAGCCAATTGCAGAATCAAATGAAGACTGTGGAAAAGAACGTCCGGAATGAGGTCAACAAGGACTTCAAGAAGATTAGAGCCAATGAAAAACATGAAATCCAATAGCTCAAAACTAGCCTCGAGGAGATGCACGGGAATATACAGGCGAGCCAGGGACGAGCCACCCAACAGGATGAGTTGGTAAGGAAACTACAAACCAAGGTAAGCTCTACCAAAAACATGATTGTAGATATAACAGTGTTCCAAGCTTAGTCTTTAGAAGTTCGAAAGGAACTGGAAGCAACACAGCAAAGGCTTCTCACTAAGGTTGAAACTGTCCAAGATCATTTTCGGGTGATAGATCAAGCATTAAATAAAACTTGTTTAAGAGAGAGAGAAGTTATTTATGCCCGGACTACCTTCCAAGAAGAAGTTTTGTTGTCAGCAAAAGAAGGAGTAGCTATGACTTCTAGGTTGTCCATTTCGGAACATACCAGAAGTGATATAATACTAAAATATTGGGAATCTAGCATAGCTAAAAGCAAGAAAATGGCTAAGGAGGTGAAGGATTTTTGTGAAGAGGCTTTCCACTCACTCAACAAAGAATAATTAGGACTTGATAAAGAATATAGCTCTAGAGTACTGGGACAGATTAACATAGCAAAACATCAACTTTACATTAAGACAAATATGGAAGAGGCTCAGTCCAAAATCTCATAGATAAAATAGGTTGGTATTATTCAGATAAATAGATGGCTAGTGCAGTCTAGTCTACAATTAAAGTCAATAGTTTCAGAAGATAGACAAATGGAAGAAAGATTGCCACAATTTGAAAAGAAATTAATATTTTTGAGGCTAATAATTTAACAGAGCCCCCCAGGCTGGTGGCACAATTTGTGAGCAGATGTATCAAATGTATTGAGCAAGGAAAAGGTAGCACCACTGGAAACAAATGAGATGACTTGTGTACGTTATCCATTTCATAGTTGGGGAACTAGAGAGAAAAAGGCCTCTGCTAGCATAATGAGGAGACCGACATAAAGATGCAAGTGAAGCGTTTCGCATTTTACATTTTGTAATTTTTTACTATTTTAGAAATAAGAGGAATTCCAACCGTTTAAGGTTGAGAACCTTTTGTATAAATATAATTTTCTAAGGTTAAGCACAGCTTGCTTCTTGTCATATTGTAACTGAGAAAACTCATTTTCTGTGAGTATTAATACAAGTGCAGACATGGATTCCAAATTTTTTGTTCTTTGAGTTATGTGCCCTCTTTGTGTTTCATATCTTCTACTCTCTTTAAGTCATTCTTGGACAAATGAATGATTACAATTTAGTACAACAACTACTATGATTACGTTCCACTTAGTATTTGATTAGCAAGCAATTTTTCCTCTATAGTTGCTATCAGCAAATACAAGACCTGCCTGTTATTTGGATTACTACATCTTATATTCTTTCAGGAGTGCATTCTACTTTTCCTTCTACTATAAACAATGTAAGACTCTTTTGTCATTGATGCCTTAGTTTGTTTAATAGTTTTTTAATTTTCTTCCCCTCTTTCAATTTGATAAGTTGACTCAGATGACGAAATACAACCTCTATTTTGTTCAGATATTAATTCCATTTGAGGATTTAACTCTCACACAACTAATGGAAGAAAAAGCACCTTTAAAACCAACTTTTTTTAATTCCTGATGCCTAACATTATCCTTTGAGACTTAATTTTAATATCTGGAACAATAGTTAGGATGATCCCACTAAATTAGAAAAGCGAGTAAGATCCAAACCGGTTGAGGCCACCTCACCATAGAAGCTTCTCCTTCTAGAAGCATCGAGAAGATGCTCATTTTTCCCACGTACGAAAATCGTCGCACCCCTAGAACTGAGCAGAGTGTGATGATGTTGCAAGCCAAGTATAGTACAACATGTGTCAATTCGGGATTGTCACACTCACAACATAAGGCAGGGTGCGACAATCCTCCTTACTAGTGTTTTTACAAAGGAAAATATGATTTCATCTCTCAGGTAAATTTCTTCTCCCATCTTTCCTTAAAAATTCAGGGCATTGATCCTTCTGAAGACAACAGATAGGTTTACATCATTAATGATCATAGGGATGATGAAAATAATGTGTAATAGTAGAGAAAATAAAATACTTCTCAACTATTCTCAAGTCTTTTTCCATTCTTTCAACTACTATGTCTTTATTCTTAATTCCAAAAGCCTTTGTCCATTCCCTCAACTATAATTTCAAAATAGTCATTCCTTTGACTATAATTATAAAATACTACTTTAAATGTTTGGATTTTTCGATCTTTATATTATTAAAATTAATTAAATAAATAAATTTAAAAATTTAAATTAATTAAATAAATTATTCTAAAAAGTAAAATAATAAAAAAAAATTTAATCGTAAATTTTTTTTTTTTTTTTTAAAACAAAGTTTTATAAGGAAACAAGGTCATGTAAGATTAAAATCAAAGGAAAATGGAATACAACTTCCATTCTCTCGAGTGAAGGAAGCACTCCTTCAAAAGAGTAGAAGATATAATGGAGCAGAGCATAGAAACCTGACCAATTAAAAGGAAAGTGAGGGAAGGCTCCCCATGTTCCAATGTCATAGATCGGGTAGCCTATGGAAGTTTCATGTTTCTGACTTCTCAAAGACAAGCAGTCCATTTGAAAATACTAGGAAGGCTGCAAAGAGCGTCCAAGCTTCAGGAAGCAGCGCAGTCAACAAAAATCCCAAACAGAAAGAAATTGTATCAAGGATAGAGGTCAAAGGAGATGGAGAGAAGGATATTTCTCGTCCACTGAAAGTAAAATATGGGGAGACAACAAAAATTAAAACTAAGGCATAGACCTCAATCCCAACTAAGAAGAGAATGGGAGCATGAGAGGAATAAATCAGGAAAAAGATGAACTATCATAAAAATCCTACAATAATCACTATCACAAAGGACGATGTCGATTTGGTAGCAGACAAAGTCAAATACATAAGAGAGTATGTAGTACATGCAACATAGGTACAAAGGGAGGATATCATGGGAAAACTGTTAGAATTACACAATATGTTGCAGAGATTGCAACTCAATACAATGCAACCTCTAGCAGTGCAACATAAAAAAAAACAAGCAAGAAACATCAGTGCAGAAGGAGTAGGAAGAGACCATGTAGACAAGAGTAGTGTGAAGTGATAGATTCACAGTCACACAAAACATGTTGGAGATGGATGAACGCACATTGTGGAGACCAGAAAAGACCAGAAATATATGTGGAGCATATGGAGTTGTTCATGGAGAAAATACCCACAAAAGCGTTATATGGACTACAAGAAAGTGTAATGCAGGAAGTGCAATCTAGAGCTAGGGCGGATGCCACCAATCTATCAATTGGCCATGAAGTGAAGGAGATTCTACAAGTGACATGTGAGAAAATCACGTTGGAAAATGAGGAAGAGAAGCAAAGCACTGAAAATTTGGAGAAGAATCCCACAGAGGTACACAAGAGTATACTCGACTACACACAGGAATATGAGGTTACAATAGAAGAGAAGATACAACAAATGGCATAGACCATGGAGAGGTACAAACAATAAATAGCGAAGTTAAGAGAGAAGTTGACTCTGAGCACACCCCCATAGGTGGAAGAGCAGAGAAAGAAAGAGGCATCTGCGCATGTAGATAGTATAGTGTAGGAGGATAAAGAACTGGCAAAACTGGTGCATACCAAGACTGCACAGATTTGGACAAGCCTTGAAGACGATGAAAATATACAACAATTGGAGCAGAGGGAGGAAAAATTGAACGTGGTGGTTCATAATTTGAATAAGAGACAGAAAAACATGGAAATATCCCTTAGAATGAAGGTAGCACAGGAACTAAAGAACTTATAGGAAGAAGTGAAGACTATGCATGAGCAAAAACAAGCAAGGAAGGCTTAGTTGGATCCATTTCAGCAACAAGAAAAAGGGATGATTTACAAGCTCCAAGCAGAAAAGGGAAAATGGGAACATGTGTTCACAGAAAGCAGAAAAGCGTTGCTAGAGCACATAACAACACAGGGTTTGGAGACATTAGCAGTGAAGAAGGTAATTGAACCAGGGCCATGAAATACCAGCAAATCAAATTCTACGTGGACTTCGCTTGTCACCAAGACAAGAAAATAAAGGATGTTGTAGAGAAAATAAAAAACATGTCAACTAGTCTCAAGTCTTTGTCTATTCCTTCAACTACTGCATCTTTATTCTTAATTCCAAAAGAGATATTCTTAATTCCATTCCTTCACATATAATTTTAAAATAGAATAATAGTATTTTTATTTTTTATTTTTTTTTGTATCTATATACTATTAACATTAATTAAATCAATAAATCTAAAAATAAAACAGCTAAGAAATTCTAATCTTAATTTTTTATAATTTATTTATTTTAATAATTTTTAAACTTTTTTAAAAACAAAAATTTAAGATAAAGGAAATTGGGTCAAGTAGAATTAAAATAAAACTAAAATGGGAGACAACATCCATTCTCTAGAGTGATGGAAGCACTGCTCAAAGGAGAAGAATATATCATGGAGGAGAGCGTAGAAACCCCACCAATTAAAAGGAAAGTGAGGGAAGGCTCCCCATGTTCCAATGTCAAATATCGAGGAGCCTATGGAAGTTTTATAGGGTAGTTTCATGCATGTTTTTGACTTCTCAACCATTATAACGAAGAAATTGGGTCAACTTCATTCATCAGTTTCAAGCCTAATTACTGGTAATTGTGCCATATATTTGTATGTAAGAATTAATGCTTACTTTAGTAAATCGTGGTTTGCTAATTGTACGTGAGTTGGTTCTAGGGTGTATTAGCTAATCTTAGAGATCTAGATCCACTATTCTCGGATCTAGAACATTAATCTATTCCTATAAATATGTAATTTGTTTGAAGCAATAATATCAAGTGTGAAGTATTATGTTTGAGATCAAATGTCTTCTCTCTCATTTTCTTATTCGGTATCAGAGCAGGTCCGGGATTAACTCCCTCACAGGATGATCTAAATTGGATCCAATGTGAACAATTGACTATCGGAAAAAGACTCAAAGATGAACAACACATGCATTATTAAGGCTATGGGCGATGAAGGAGATCGACTTGTTGACGTGAAGGGCCCTGTGTCATCATGATTGATGTCCAATTTTGTATGTACTGTATGTAAAGTCGAGAAAAATATAGTTGTATGAAAAGGAATTAACCCGCGTGGGATAAAAGACAAATAAATAAAGAAATAGTGAAGAGATGAACTAGAGAGAAGTTGAAGCATTGGAGATGTTTGACCTTCCAATTATCATCTTAGTCGACTCAACATTCTATATAATGTATCCTCACAATGAGAAAGGATTTCTTTGGTGGTGAATGATATAGAGAGGTTTCATAGATGTTACTGATGAGCATAGACATGTACCATAGAGCCTGTAACTTGCCCATTGCTGAAGAAATAAGAGCCTAGTCGAAGCCAAAAGAATGTTGGTTTTCTGGATTGGGTTTCCAGGGTAAAAATGTGAGTCTATGTGTGATGATTGTCATGGTTTATGTTTTCTTAGGAATGGTTAATGTATGCATTGTATTTAATGGTCATTTGTGTATATTCTAGAGATGATGAATCTTTGTTGATATTTTATGAGCTTGTTTCATAATAATTTGGTTCTCAATGAGATAATACACTAGAATAACGACTCCTTAATTATAGTCATGCAATGAATTTTGAGGTTGGAAATAGATGGCCCTCCTTCCGGATCTGTTGTTATTCATTCGGGAGTTTCTAATATTGTTTTTAGTTGTTTATCTAATAACTAACCTCATCTGTTGTTTTCCTCCATCGTCGTTTTCCGAATCAACTCCCCTACGTTTTTATGCATTGTGGGTTACCCAAATTCATGCCAAAACCTTTTCTGACACTATTGATGAGTAAATAAAATCTCAGACACTCTTCCTAGCTATTGGTCATTAGAAATTAGACTTGGTTTCCATTTCGGTCAAATTTCCTTCCCTAATCAATCGATAGACATATCTTGGTCGACTCGACTTAGAATAAATCTGACTAGAGTAAATCCGAGTTGGGAAAATTCTAGCTTTCCTCAGCTCAACTGAATTTCTTTGACTTGACTTGACTTGCCTCGATTCAAATGACTTTCTTCGACCTAACCTAACTTGCCTCAATTCGACTAACTTGATTCAACTCGACCCTACTTTCCTTGACTCGACCAAATTTATTTGACTCAACCCAACTTGTTTTGACTTGCATTTCCCAACTCGACATGAATCATTACTTCTTTCTGACTCAACCGGGGACTTGATTGGTTGAGAATGTTTTTGAAATCTACACAGCTAGACTTATAATTATTTTAACAAATAATTTTGTGTTGGTGAGAGAGATAGGTTATAAGCCTCCCATTTATAGATCATATGATATCAAAGGGGATGTTTGAATACAGTTAGTGAGACCTGTATGGTAAGTATCCACAATGATTACAAAAGAAAGGGACAAGATGTAATATTCTAGATATAAAAAGTATGTAGAACATAAATAAAGTGCTAGAAATGGTAGATGAACAACAATATAACCAGAACCACACCACAATAATACCAAAATGATACCAGAATAACACCTGGAAGAGAAATTTGATTACTGAAAGAAATGTTCACTTGCCTCTTCGAGGGGGAAGCCTCCAGTCGAGCAGAGATCTATTACAATAATATCCAAGAAAAAAGTTATCATACCCTCGACTCCTATTTATACTAAATATGTCTATCAAAAGAACCATCTAGAGGAAGATCCTTCTAGAAGAGGAAGCTTCTATTAGGTCTTCTTACATTGGACTTATTCTTCCTTATTGCTAGGCCTTATTAATATTGACCTTTATTACATCAGAATATATTATTCTACCTACATGAGGGGTTAGGTTCCTAACATGTCCTCCCCCTTAAAAAGAGCCTTGTCCTCAAGGCTTGAGATGTGGAAATTTCTACAGAATGGTAGTTTGTTCCTAGGTGGCATCTGCTGGAGTTGTATCTTTCCACTGGATTAACACTTCCTTGATGGTTTGCTGATGTAGATGACGCTCATGCTGGTCCGAAACTACTTAAGGTTGTATTCAAATGGAGCCTTCTTCGTCCAACTCGAGAAGGTTGGTTTGATTTTGGAACTTAGTTCTAATCACCTTCTTTAAGAAGGAAACATGAAAAACAGGATGGATCTTAGAATGATTGGGAAAATCTAACTGATAGGTCACCTATCCCACACACTTGAGAATGGTATAAGGACCATAAATTTGGGCTCCAGTTTCTGATAATGGTCAACCTTGAGGGAATGTTTCTTGTAAGGTTGTAGTCGAAGAAACACCTGATCCCCTTTTGCAAATGGATGTTCAGAGTGACCTTGATCTGCTTGTTGCTTTATGAGATTCTGGGCCATGACCAAATTCTCTTTGAGGGTATGGATAATAGCCTCTTGATCTCTAAGCGTTTGGTCAACTGCCTGGACCTTCGATACACCTGGAAAATATGAGAGAACGGAAGGTGGCTTTTGTCCATATATTGCTTCAAAAGGAGTCATGTGGGTAGTTGTATGGTATGAAGTCTTGTACCACCATTCAACTAGTGGTAACCATTGAGCCCACTGATTTTTATTTTCTAAGGAAAGACACCTTAAATATGTTTGCAAACCCTTGTTGACAACTTCAGTTTGACCATCATTTTTGGGATGATAAGTTGTGCTGAGATGCAATTCGGTGCCTTGTAGCTTGAACAGTTCTTGCCAAAAAATTGCTGGTGAAAGTTGGGTTGCGATCAGAAACAATAGAATGTGGCATGCCATGAAGCTTGAAGACCTGATCCATGAAAAGTTGAGCCATAGTGGATGTTGTAAATGGGTGTTGAAGAGAACAGAAATGAGCATACTTGGAAAGATGATCAACTACCACCATGATGACTAATTTATTTCCTGATTTAGGTAAGCCTACAATAAAATCCATAGAGATATCGCTCCAAATAGTAGGTGGAATCGGAATTGGTTGTAGTGTGCGAGGAGATTTAACTGTTTCTCCCTTGTTGCATTGACACACATTACATTCAGCCACAAAATTACAAACGTATTGTTTCATACGATCCTAGAAAAAGGAACGTTTGACCCTATCATAGGTTTTGGTAAAACCCGAAGTGCCCAGCTGTGGGTGTAGCATGAAGCTCAAAACGTATTGTGGTTTTAATTTTTGATTCTTTACTTAAATACAAACGACCTTTGTATCGAAGCTCATCATGGAACCAAGAGTACCTTGGGGAAATTGGAGAATTGGATTGCAATTGTTGTATCATATGCAAACTTTTGGGATGTTGTAGCCATTCCTGGAAAACGGCTTGGAGTCAATCTAGTACAATGAAAGAGAGAGAAAAAAGGGACCCTTCATCTTCATACTTTCAGAAAAGTGCATCGGCAACCACATTGTCTTTTCCTTTATTGTAAATGATCTCATAATCATATCCAAAGAGCTTAGTCACCCATTTGTGTTGTTCTGGGGAGGAAATTCGTTGTTACATAAAATACTTGAGGCTTTGATGATCTTTCTTAATTTGGAAGCGTTCCCCCAATAGATAAGGGCGCCAAAGATCAAAAACATGTAGAATAGGCAACATTTCCTTTTCATATATTGATTTTCCCAAATTTTTCTCAACCAATTGTTTGTTGGTAAAGGCCAAAGGAAAACCCTCTTGGATAAGGACAACGCCAATTCCTTTCCTTGAAGCATCACGTTCTAGGACAAAGGTCTTTGTGAAATTGGGAAGGGCAAGGACTGGAGTGGTGCACATGGCCATATTCAAGGTTTGAAAATCCTAAGCAACTGTTGGATTCCAAGTGAAAGAATTATTTTTAAGGAGTGTAATGAAATGTGTCGCAATATTTCTATAATTCTTAACAAACTTGCTATAATAACCTGTTAAGCCCAGAAATTGACGCAAGATTTTCAAAGTCTTTGGGTGAGGCCAGTCTTGCATAACTTCAATATTTTTAGGATCCACCCTGACGCAGCCTTGCCAATGAGATGACCCAAGTACTCGACTTTTGAGGTGCCAAAATCACATTTAGATTGTTTCGGGAAGAGTTGGTGTTGAGAGAGTAGATAGAGAACTCAATACACATGAGCAAGATGGTATGTCCAATTTTTCCTATAGATGAGGATATCATCAAAGAAAACTAAGAAAAAATGGTGGAGAAAAGGATGGAAGAAATGATTTTTGAGTCTTTGGAAATTGGAGGGAGAATTACACAAGCCAAAGGGCATGACCAAAAACTCATAGTGTCCCTCATGAGTTCTAAAGGAATTCTTAGGAATGTATGCTTCTTTCATACGGATCTGGTAGTAGCCAGATAGAAGATCAAGTTTAGTAAAGATCTGGGCACCACTCAATTCATCCAAGAGATCATCAATGACAGGAATGGGAAATTTGTCTTTAATGGTGAGTTTGTTGAGGGCGCGTAAGTTAGGACACATGAACCAAGAACCTTATTTATTAAGGACCGTGACCACAGGACAAGAGTAGGGTCTTGTACTAGGGCGGATAACACCTGCGTTGAGTAGTTCTTGAACCATTTTTTCAATTTCATTTTTTTGGACAAACGAGTGACGATAGGGACAGATATTGGGAGGAAGGATTCTCGTGACAAGGGGAATGGAATGATCATGAATACCATGGGAAGGAGGGAGTCCCTGGGGAGTGGAAAAAACCACTTGATGTTTAGAGAGGATTGATTGGAGGTCCTGCGACATAGAGGGTGTCTGAGTTTCTTGTATGGCATGGAGTTGGGAAATAATGCTAGAATGACCTTTTTTGAGCAGATTTTACATGTGATGGGAACTAATGATATTAGGGGAACTGACGATGATGCCTTGGAACTTATATTGTTTTCCCTCTTGGTTGAATTGCATTGTTAATTCCTTAAAATCCATTAGAATGGGACACAAATTCCTTAGCCAGTTTGCACCCAACACAAAGTCACAACCTCCCATGTCGATAGAAAACATATGAGATTTCAGGTGGTAGTCACCAATTTGGAGATGCACATTTTCAATACGCCCTCCACATTTCATGGACCTGCCATTGGAAATCATGATTGGAAATTATTGACTGCATGGATATAGCAATTAGTTTCTTGGGAAATGTGGCGATGAATACAATTATGGGTGCTTCCACTTGCAACAAGAATTATGAACTTCCTATGCTTGATGTAACCAATTATCTTGAGGGTTTGGGGAGCAGAGAAACTAGTGACATCATTTAGGGAAATGACCGGTTCTACTTCGGGAGGGTCTGCAGGAGGGGTTATGTCTATGGGTTCAGGTGATTCAGACACAAGGGTAGCTTCAACATCCTCTTCCTAAACATTCTCCAAGATGGCCATAAAAATATTTTGTTCCTTACACTTGTGTCCCAGAAAATATTTGTCATCAAAATTATAACAAAGGCCTTTGAGTTGGCATTCAACCATTTTGACCCTAGCCAATTTTTTGATCTTTAGTGGAGTAAAAGGAGGAGTGGGATTTGATGGTTTAGTGAGGGGAATAAAGGAGGGTTTCTAGTTTTGAGAAGAGACAACCTGTTGTGCTTCCTTATCTCTTTTAGTAGCCTCCACCCAACTCTAAGGCGGAGCCATGAGGACATGGGCACAAATCTCATCCTTGAGTCCACTGATAAAGCATTCTTGGAAAAAAGCATCAAACATGCCCTTTGGATGAAAATCCAGTCACTCAAAAGAAGCTATAAAGTATTCCATTGTGCCATATTTTTTAAACTTTGTCAAACAGCTTAAATGGTTGGTGTTAGTGTCAAAGCGTTCATAAATCTCTGCCACAAAGTGTGTCCAAGAAACATACCCTTGGGAGGCAGTTTTTCTCCATTTCCACCATTGCCAATGTTCTTGATCTAGATGGAGAACACCATACCAAAGCTTGACCAACTCATCCGTAATGTCGTACAAAGAGAAATAATGTTCCATTTGAGTTACTCATCCAGTGGTATCCGAGCCATCAAATTTGGTCACATCCACACGTGGAAGGCATAGGTCACGCTGAAAGTGATGGGGCTGAAAATTATGGGAATGAGAGGAAGTTTCAGCTTCGGTATGCAAAGGTGGGTCAGATAAGGGAGGATCTGCAGGGATATGAATCTTGGTGCAGATCATCATAGTGACAGATTAAATATGGGTAGTAATGTCTTGTTTGAGGCCTTTCTTGAGTTCTTCGATTGAGGCGACGATGGAGGAATGCATGCTTTTATTGATGGTGGAAATATTTCCACTGAGATGTCTCACTTCTTGTTGGGTGTCTTTGAAATTAGATTGCAAGGTATTGAAGCAAGCTTCCAAGTCTTGGTTGCAGGTATGGGCCATGACAACAAGGGAACTGAAAAGGGGCGGGTGGGGTCAAAAAATATGCTGAAAAATGATAGGTATGAATGTGATAATGGGAAGAGAGAAATCCAATGGAACAGGTCTCAAACAATGGTGCAACAAAATCCATACTTTTTTTTAACACCTGCAGATTTATACTCTAATCTGAAGAATACTGCAGTGATGAAATGCCCAAATGCTTAATCAGGAAGAAACGTGTAGTGATTTGGCAACTTGAACATAGTTGCGCAGAAATAGATCTTGACTGTGTTGTTTTTTTTGTTTCCATCCCCAAAGGTTAGGTATTCAAGGGTTCTAAAGACAAGGGTTTTCCCTGTGCTATATCTCTATGATATACGTGCGGGGTTCAAGAGTCGTACTCGGCCCAATATCTCAGAGCACCAACTAAGGAGACTAGATCGTGCCATTAGCCATACTACCTGACTACGCAGGTACTAGAGAGTATCTTCTCGAGTGTTTCTCTCAATGGTACTACAACAGTCAGGCAGTCGATCAGTTTATCTAAAGAGGGCTTCAAAAAATCTAGCCTGATCCATATACAGGTTTTTTTGATGCGCTACCACTCGAAGCGGTACCAACATGGGTTACAAGGGTGGCCAACATATGTGCGCTTAAGTACCACTTGCATTTCTAGCATGTATGAATCCCAGACCGCAGGTTTATACACGTAATGACATATCTCTGTAGCTTAAATATGTAGGAATACGTCTCTACCATGAAAAAAAATTACCCACAATTTTATGCCGAGGAAAGTGCTCTGATACCAGTTGTAATATTCTAGACACAAAAAGTATGCATAACAGAAATAAAATGGTAGAAATGGCAAATGAACAACAATATAACCAGAAACACACCACAATAATACCAAAATGATAGCAGAATAACACCAACAAGAGCACTTTGATTACTCAAAGCAATGTTCACTTTCCTCTTCGAGGGGGAAACCTCTAGTCGATCAGAGCTCTATTACAATAATATCCAATACAAAAGTTCTCATACCCTCAACTCATATTTATAGTAAATATGTCTATCACAAGAACCATCTAGAGGAAGATCCTTCTAGAAGAGGAAACTTCTATTAGGTATTATTACATTAGACTTATTATTCCTTATTGCTAGGCCTTATTAATATTGATCTTTATTACATTGGAATATATTATTCTACCTATGTGAGGGGTTAGGTCTCTAACACAAGATTTTTTTTCAGAGCTAGAGTGAAGTAGAGCATCAAGAATTTTAGGGGAACATTATGAAGGCAAAGAGGAAGAAGATTCCATGGTCAGGTTGGATCATTTTAAGCAGATTTTAGCTACACTGACATCAATGGTGTCACAACTATTGGAAGCAAAGTTCAAGGGAACACCATCTATAGATGATGGACATGAAGGCCCCAAGAAGGAAAAAAATAAGCCAGAGATAGAACGTAAGATTGAGCCAGAAATGGGAGAGTGCACCTACAACAAGACACATGTACCTTTTCGTGTAGAGGCTAAGGTGGACATAAAACCTTATGTTGGATAAGTGGATTCTATTAGGTTGAACCAATGAATACAATAGATGGAAGTGTGCTTCAACTATCATTAAATAACTGGAAAACAAATGTTTTTTTTGCTCGGTTGAAGCTTGAAGGCCATGTTTGACATGGTGGGAGAGTGATGATGTAATAAGAGCACTAGGAAATGAGCCACCAATGACTAATTGGGAAGTATTTAAGAAAATGATCAAATCTCAGTTTTATACAATAGGATATGAGGAGAACCAACAAATAGTATGGAATTACTTCAGAAAAAGACAAGGACCATCATTGCAGGAGTTCACGATAGAGTTTAGGAAGAGTGAAATCCATATCGAAGTTTCTCTCAAACATATAGACATGCTTGTCAAGTATTTGCAGGCATTTTTTCCTCATATTCACAAGAAATTTATGTTCTTCATACCAAATACTATTGATGAGGCTAGTATTCAAGCACAATACAAGAGGTAGACAAGCAAAAGAAACAAACAAATCCTCACAATCAAGTAGAACCACAAGAGCAACAAAAAAGGAAGACAAACAAGAAGAAGTAGAATGAGAAGAAGGTTGTGGCAACAACACAAGAAGGAACACCTGTCATCCAACAATGTAAAGGATATGATTGCAAGGGACACATGGAGGAGAATTGTTGGAAATTGCACCCTGAGAAGTGCCTGAAATATTTTTAGAAAAAGAAGAAGAAACCATTAATATCAGTGGATGTTGAGGAATGGGTGAATAATACATCATACCTAGAAGAGAATATTAACTACACTAATATTCATAAAGAGGTGGAATTAGTTTGTTGTAATCATAAGGAGGATAAGGCAATGACTGAACTTTTTTGTATTAAAATCCACATGAAGCAAAGCAAGGTGGATACTTTGTTCGATCCAGGTTCACAATCCAAATTGATATATACACAATTGGTTGAGAAGCTTAGATTGGATACCCAAGATCATCCACATCCATACCCCCTAGGCTGGGTAAGGCAAGATGTGGAATTGAAAGTGAGGAAGCAATGCAAATTTAAGTTTTCCATCAATCGGAATTTTGTTGATGAAATGGTTACAAATGTAGTTTCTCTAGACATATGTGGAGTCATCTTGGGAAGGCCATATTTGTATGTGAGGGGTGTCATTTTTAGAAGGAGAGAAAACCAGTACATGTTATTCAAGGATGGAAAGGCTTATACCATAAATTCACACATGGATAAATCTAAGCTCTCTTTGATCATTTCTCATCAAGAAAGAAGAATAATGGGAAACAAAAATCAAAGCTCCTCTAACAACTCTCCTTGAAAAGAATTTTTTTAGCTGGAATCTCGCTGCTAACCAATCCTTCCAATCCTTGAAAGACACTATGTGTACTACTCTTGTAATAGCCCTACCTAACTTCAGGAAGACCTTTTTTCTGGAATGTGATGCACTAGGGAGAGGAATCAGTGAAGTTCTTATCTATTGGGCCATTCGATTTATGAAAAGGAAATGTTGGCTATTTTGCATGCACTCAATCTATGGCGCCTTTATCTATTGGGACAATGCTTCCAAATTAAAACAAATCATCAAATCCTCAATTACTTCTTGGAACAACGAATTTCATATCCGGAGGAACAAAAATGGGTGACCAATCTACTTGGATATTATTACGAGAACATTTACAAGAAGGGAAAATAAACTATGGTGGATGATTCTCTTTCCATGAAATATGAAGAAGAATGGTCCCTCTTTTCTCTTTCATTCCTTTTCGTTGACTGGCTTTAGGCTATTCATTAGGAATGGTTACAAGACATCAAAATTTCCATCCTAATCCAACAAATTCAATATGTTATAGGATAAATCAGTAGGTGTGGACACTAACTGATCTCCCAAGATCCACCTAGATCTAGAACAAAACACACCAGAACATGACGCTTTCCTTATGTTTTAAATATTGAATTTACTAACTAAAGAGGGATAAGTGAAATACCATTTAAATGTCGCTTCCTCTCGCCATCGCCATCCTAGATCCGTTCCAACACTCATACAATGATGATCCTACAAAAGAACGCAACCGACCAAAGTGATAGTAATAGCATAAACTCAATATAAACCTATGTATGTGATCAAGGAATCCTACAATAAAACACAACAAGCTTTATAGGAAAGAATCATATTATTGTATCATATTAAATGTGAAAGAGAGATTACAACCATGGCCTTGATGTTGTAAGGTGTCTTCCAATTGTCCTTCATTCCCCGCACACTCCCACTCCAAGAATTCTAAGATCATAGATCTGATAATATTCACAATCTATCTTGACAAAATGGCTCATCTAGCCAAGCTAACAATCTCCAAAGCTCAATCCAATCCAATCTCCAAAAAATCTCCAAACTCCAAAGATAACTTTCTCCATGAGAGCTCCTCTCCTTTTATAATTTGAAGAGGATAAGGTGAGGAGGTTAGGATGATCCCACTAAATAATGAAAGCGAGTAAGATCCAAACTATTCGGATGCCACCTCACCATGGAAGTTTCTCCTTCTAGAAGCATCGAGAAGATGCTCGTTTTTCCCACGTATGAGCATTTTTTCACCTTGCCTATATAGCAACCTATGAATGCTTCACGACCTAGCTATGGTGAAGCCTGCAAAAATCAAGCATTTTTGCACCTTGCCTATATAGCAACCTGCGAACATCCTCTTTAATAGGGATTTTTACAAAGGAGAATGCAACTTCTTTTCTCAGGAAAAGTTCTTCTCCCTTCTTTCTTTAGGAACTCAGACCACTGACCCCTATGAAGGCAACAAATAGGTTTACATCATTAACAGTCATAGGGATGACGAAAATAATGTGTAACACAATAGGATCCCCAAGATGCTCCACGGTAATCTTGGAACAATAAAAATTTTCAATACAAAGGCTTCATATATTTAAGCAAACAATTGGCCCTTAATTCCACGGTGCTCTGTGAATTTCATGCTTCACCTGGCATGGGTCATTCAGGTTTTACCAAAACTTATGAACGGGTCAAATGTTCTTTATTCTGGGACAGTATGAAATAGGACATCCACACCTTTGTGACTGAATTTTATACCTGTCAATGCAATAAGGGTGAGACTGTCAAACCTCTGGGCACACTCCAAATGCTCCCACTTCCACCTACTATTTTGATGGATATTTCTATGGATTTCATTGTTTCTTACCCAAATTAGGCAATAAGTCAGTGATTATGGTGGTAGTTCATCATCTTTCCAAACATGCTCATTTATGCTCTCTTCAACCCCCATTCAAAACATCCACAATGGCTCAACGTTTTATGGATAATATCTTCAAACTCCATGGAATACCTCATTATATTGTTTCTTACATAAATATAACTTGTACCACCAATGTTTGGAAAGAATTATTCAATCTCTAGGGAACCCAATTGCATCTTGACACAACCTATCATCCTCGAATGATTTCCAAATGGAAGAAATCAACAAATGTTTGGAAACATATTTGAGGTGTTTTGTGTCAGACAAACAACATTAGTGGGTTCACTGGTTACCACTAGCTGAATGGTGGTACAACACCTCTTACCATACTTCCGTTTGCATGACTCCCTTTGAAGCAATGTACGAACAAAATCCACCATTGATTCTTCCATGCATGTCATGTGTCTCAAAGGTTCATGAGGTTGACTGTAATATTACATTATGCATGACCATTCTTTGTACTCTTAAAGAAAATTTGGTCAAGGCATATAATCGCATGAAGAAATAGGAAGATCAAGGTCGTTCAGAACGTAAATTTACTGAAGGGGACCATGTGTTTCTCCATCTACAACCATACAAGAAGACTTCATTAAAATCCCAATAGTGTCGTAAAATTTCCCCCAAATTTTATGGTCCTTTTACTATTCTCAAACGCATGGGACTAGTAACATATCATTTATCCTTAACCAATCACTCCAAGTTGCGTCCTGTTTTTCATGTTTCATGCCTAAAGAAAGTGATTGGAGCCAAGTGTCACACCCAGAACAATCTACCATAGTTGGATGAAGAAGGTTCCATTTGGTTGCATCCACAAGCCATATTGGACCAGCACGAGCGTCGTCTCCATCAGCACACCATCATGGAAGTTTTAGTTCAATGGAAGGATACTCTGCCAAAATATGCCACTTGGGAGCCGACTATCATTATGTAGCAATTTCCTCATCTTAGGCCTTGAGGAAAATGCTATTTTTCAAGGGGGAGGGCATGTTATGGACCTAACCTCCCTAACCCCTCACGTAGATAGAATAAAATATTTTACATGTAATCAAGGCCGAAATTAGTCAATAAGGGCTATTTAGTAAATATGAACAAGTCAATGTAAGAATACCTAATAGAAGCTTTTGCTTATAAAAAGATCATCCTCTAGAATGTTATTTAGAATACAAAATTGGTATAAATAAGAGTAGGAGGCATGAGAAAGTTTTTTCTTGAGAATTTTTGTAATAGAGATCTTCTCTGTTGGAGGTTGCGCCCTCGAAGAGGAAAGTCAAGATTGCTTTCTTTGAATAAAGGTATTATTTCTAGTATTTCTCTTCTCAATATTTGTTTTCGCTTGATATCTGATGAATATTCCTATTTTTGCATATTATATTACATCTGGTACCTGACAATAGACGAGACATTTCATTTGTTGATGGGATTCTTTCCAGCTTCATGCAAAATCCTTGTCAAGGACATTGTTCTGCTGCAAAAAGTGTTCTAAAATACTTAAAACGAACCCAAGATTTTGGACTCAGGCTCTCTAAGGTGGATGAATTTAACCTGATCAGATATTTTGATTCAGACATTGATGGGGATAAGGAAAATAGAGTATCAAAGTTAGGCTATCTCACGAATCTTGGATCAGTAGTTATCTCCCGTAGATCATGCAAATAGTCAGTTCTAGCAGATTCCACAACATGGGAATAATATGTGGTAGCTTCAAAAGCGACAAAGGAAATTGTGTGGATTAGGAAAATACTTGAATATTTGTAGGAGAAACAAGTGAATTATAGTCCTCTTCTAGTTTATAATAATTCTACAATCAAGTTGGCAAATAATCTCAAATTCCATGATCGAACTAAGAACATCAATACAGAGCATCACCTAATTCAATATCGTGTAGAGGCCAAGACTATTCACTTGAGACATTGTTCCACAAATGAGTAAATTGTGTACATTTTCACCAAAGCACTTGGAAGAAAAAAAATTGAAGAATTTAGAATGATTCTTGGAATCACACACACCCCTTCAAATTAAGAGGGGAATGCTAGACATGTAATCCTTGGGATTGCATTACTGTAATAATATTGTAAATATGAAGATTCATAGGTGATAGGAAGAATCATCCATTTGAGAAGACAAATGGTCACATAGATTGTATTTATGCACCTCTCATATCAATGCGATACACATCAATGTGGAGTTACAGTTTTTGCCAATGCCTGGACTAACAATTAGCAAGATCAACATATTTATAATCAACCTCTAACGTTTACCACAATTTTATTGGATTATCTAAATCAACAAACAATTTACTAACATTGGGGCTTAAAGACTTGTCTATGATTCATCTTACTTGCTTACTTATCTATGGTAAAAAAAAATACTCTCTCAAGTGATGTAGGGTTTGAAGATCAATCTTTATGTTGAATAAAATCTATGTCAAGGTGATTGGGGAATCTTTATGGATCCCTTCTTCTCTTTCTTTACTGTTGCATGGAAATTCAACGATTGGTCTCTATAATGCTTGTAGTTCCCCTCCAATATATTATATCACTTCTATAATTTACAATTTTAATCACCAAAAATATAAATATATTAATTCTCATTGTAATAGTCTTCAAATTTTATCAGACAAGAAAAAATGTCACATAAAAATACATAACCAAAACCTTTTAGATTTAGGTGTAGCATTTCACAAACAAATGTTGAATCAAGTCTCTAGGCCATGGGAAAGAATATCGATGGTATGCCATTTGGAAGATAAAATAAGCACACTCAAAAGGGACATTAAAAGTGATCACAGGGTAAATAGAAGGGACAAATTCAATGTAGAGTTTATGGAAGTATGGATTGATAACCCTAGTATGGTATAGTCATAATGTGGGTCAAATTCAATGCAGAGTTTATGCAAGCATGTATTGATAACCTTAATATGTTATAGTCACAATATGTAATGTATTATGAATGGTTTAGAGGGTAAAATCATATTTTGACTATTTCCATGCTTTTACTCTTCATTTGCCACCAAAGTAATTATTGTTTTTTTTTTTTTATATTTTAAACTATACATTAGCTTTTAAGTCAACCACATCACGCAGTATTGTGCATTGGAGTAGTTGAAATTGGGATAATTAATTACCTTATTAATTAATGTCAACCCAGAGTTCAAATGTTGACAAGATTTCGTGCACTGTATGTACAGTTTACAAATTCTTAACTTGGATTATTTTATCTAATATGCTTCTACATTGAAAGGAAATTGAATCACTACACTTCTGTATGTAATGTTTTTGACTCTAATATGTTTCTGTATGTAATGTTTTTTACTCTAAGGGAATTGAACCAGGGCATTCAAATACCGGCAAATCAAAAATCAAATTTTGGGTGGACTTCGCTTGTCACTGAGACAGGAAAACAAAGGATGTTGTAGAGAAAAGAAAAGACATCTCAACTATTCTCAAGTCTTTGTCCATTCCTTCAACAATTCTTAATTCCAAAAGCCTTTGTCCATTCATTTAACTATAATTTCAAAATAGTCATTCCTTCCACTATAATTATAAAATAGTACTTTAAATGTTTGGTTTTTTTAACTAATATTAATTAATTAAATAAACAAATTTAAAAACTAAAATTAATTAAATAAATTATTCTAAAAAGTAGAATAGTAAAAAGAAATTAAATTCTAAATTTAATTAATTTATTTATTTTAATAATTTTTTATTTAAAAAAAAAACTTTTACAATGAAACGAGGTCATGTAAGATTAAAATCAAAGGAAAATGAAATACAACTTTCATTCTATCGAGTGAGGGAAGCACTCCTTCAAAGGGGTAGATCATATAATGGAGGAGAGCATAGAAACCCGACCAATTAAAAGTCAAGTGAGGGAAGGCTCCCCATGTTCCAATGTCAAAGACCGGGGAGACTATGGAAGTTTCATGTTTATGACTTCTCAAAGACAAGTAGTCCAGCTGAAAATATTAGGAAGGTTGCAGAGCATGACCAAGCTTCAGGAATTAACGCAGTCAACAAAAAGCCCAAACAGAAAGAAACAGTATCAAGGAAAGAGTTCAAAGGAGATGACGAGAAGGATAATTCTCGTTTGCAGAAAGTAAAAGATGGGGAGATAGAAAAAATGAAAACTAAGGCGCAGACCTCTACCCCAAATAAGAAGAGAATGAGAGCACATGAGGAAGAAATCAGGAAAAAGATGAAGTATCATAAAAATCCTCCAACGATCACTATCACGAAAGACAATGCTGAGTCGGTAGCAGGAAAAGTCCAAGACAAAGGAGAGGATGTAGTACGCGCAACATAGGCGCAAAGGGAGGCGATCATGGAAAAACTGGTAGAAGTACATGATATCTTGTAGATATTGCAACTCAATACAACACAACCTCTAGCAGTGCTGCAGAAAGAAAACGAACAGGAAACATCACTGCAGAAGGAGCAGGAAGAGACCATGCAAACACGAGTAGTGAGCAGTGACAGATTCACAGTCACACAAGACATGTTGGAGATGGATGAACCTACAACGCAAAGACCATCAAAATATGTGGAGCATATGGAGTTGGTCATGGCGAAAATACCCACAAAAGCGCTATATGGACTGCAAGAAAGTGTAATGCAGGAAGTGCAATCTAGAGCTGGGGCGGATGCCAAAAATCTAGCAATAAACCGTGAAGTGAAGGAGATTCTAAAAGTGACATGTGAAAAAATCATGCTAGAAAAGGAGGAAGAGAAGCAGCGCGCTGAAAATTTGGAGAAGAAGCTCATAGAGGTATACAAGAATATACCCGACTGCGTGCAAGAATAGGAGGTTATAATAGAAGAGAAGATACAACAAATTGCACAGACCATGGAGAGGTACAAGAAAGAAATAACAAAGTTAATAGAGAAGTTAACTCCAAGCACACCCCCAAAGTTGAAAGAACAGAGCGAGCAAGAAGCTATTGCACATGTAGACAATATAGCGTAGGAGGATAAAGAACTGGAAGAATTGTATACCAGGACTGCACAGATTTGGACAAGCCTTGAAGAGGATGAAAAGATACAACAATTGGAGTAGAAGGAGAAGAAACTAAACATGGTGGTTCAGAATTTGAAGAAGAGACAGAAAACCATGGACATCTCCCTCGGAATGAAGGCAAGACGAGAACTGAAGAACTTGCAGGAAGAAGTGAAGACTGTGTAGGAGCAGAAACAAGCAAGGCAGGCTTAGTTGGAGCCATTTCAATAACAAGCAAAAGGGATGATCGACGAGCTCCAAGTAGAAAAGGGAAAATGGGAACAGGTGCTCACGGAAAGCAGAGAAGTTCTAACAAAGCAAATAACAACATAGGGTTTGGAGACATTAGTAAGGAAGAGTGCAGAGGCCAAAGAGAAAGTGTCATAATTGGCACAGAAGTTTCACACGCTAGAGGTAGCACTGCAGAATGTGCACTGAGGCTAACATGGCTCGGGACAAACCACATGTTAGTGTTCGGGTCCTGTTGGAGCAGGAAGGTTTAGAGAACATCACACCAAGTGAGGCAGAACACCACACCACATTTTGAGGAAAAGCAACGTGTGTGGAAGGATTTGTGGAAATTCAGTGCAAATGTGGACAAACCTAGCCTAGTTAGGGTTATGGTTTTGGGATGCATTGTAAGGTTTCTAACCCACTTTTGTAATATAAATAAATGGTATAAGAGATATTAGAAAATAATCAATCATTGTGATAGGCATCTATTTATCAGTAGTAGTATCATGTATGTTTTGGATAACCTTTTTGGAGTTTTTGTGAGTTGGAGTCTGTTTTGAGAGCTATAGATCTCGGATGAGGTCGAAATAGTTGAGGATCAGGTCGTAAGCTACAGAGCTTGGTGCGATCTTGATCTACCTCACTACTCACTACTCTGATGTAATGTGTGCAACACCCTTTTTTGATGAATATGAATAAAGAAGAAGAAGATATTTGTGGATGTAGCCCCAGGGGGGGTGAACCATGGTAAAACCATGTGTGCAATGTGTTTTGATGTGTTATTATTTTTGTAGTATCTTTGAATGGTTAGATAGATGAATGGATGGTTTACTTACAACACACATTAGATTAAATATGCAATTGAATGAATAAATGGATATGATGAATAGTGTAATATAATGCATGGTTAAGTAGAAATAAGAAGTAAAAAAAAGGAACATCCCCCAATCCCTTCCATAACTGCAGACATCTACATCCTGAAGTCCCCCATAAATCATCCCGGGTGAGACTGTGTTTTGCACTCTGTGTGTGGTGTATCCGTTTGGTTTACCAGAAGGGACGATGGTGATAAGGGTTTTGTTGGAGAACTAAGGTAGAACCTGAGTCAGCCCATAAGTCCAAAGCGGGATGTACCATACAACATCTTTTTCAAGGGAAATAACATTTACTATCACCCTTTTCACCCTCTTTACTTTTTTTTTCCACCTCTAATATTTTCTCACATTCTTTCCCACAAAAACACAGTCATGATTATCTTATAAAATTGAGAAGTGTAATAGAATATCTATTATATTTTTCTAATGCAGTTGACATATAAAAATAAATTTATTTTTCGCTTGAAAAGAACACCTTATATCCTTTTTGAATCATCATTGTTATAGAAAAATTGTCGCAACATCTCTAAAATGAAACATATTTATAATTTTTTGTCCATCGGAATTCCGACGACAGTTAACCAAGTCCATGTTGATTTTGTCAAACAGTGGGTAACTGTTTGAAGAGAGCAATGATTGGCATTAATATTGTCAGTATTGAGACAAATATAGAGATTTGTCGAAACAACGACACCTTGGCCTAGATGTATCAAGTGCAACAAATTTTGGTTTCAATCACAAGTCTGACGAATTAGGGCGGGATTGAAAAAAATTGAAAATTTTAAATATTTATCTTGTATTTTTCGATAGTATGGCCAATTTTTCTATACCATCAGAAATAGTTCATCATATCTTTTTGAATATGTAGTAGTGGGTTAACCTTGATAAACAAATGGTGAATTCCTTGGGTTGGTGAGTTGAGAGGCAAATGAGATTATGGTTGGAGCTGGTGTTGGAGTTGTTAAATTGCATAATTTTATTTTCTAAGTATTGTGATGTAAATTTTCATATATGTATATCGAGATAGAGTTCACTGAGGATGGTGCACAATTGTAGGATAGGTGGAATGTAACATGCCCACTATAATCCCTAGTTTAATTAATGCTTATGTAGATATAATGTGTGGCTACGACCAAGCGATGTAATATGTGAATTGTATTTCTATGTTTTAATAGTAAAAATGTGATGTCGGCTGCTAAGGGGACATGGACAAGAGATGGGGGGTAAATTAATCCATAAGAGAGGGGAGTGTCTACGATAATGGCCAATAGGGGTCAAGGGGGAATTACCCATGTATATTAATCCAACCTGTTTTCCTAAATTTTCTATTTGTGTATGAAACTTCCCATTTTCTGATTGAGTGTTCCCAAAACCAATCGTTGAATACATGTAAGAGAGTGAGTGTGAGTAGTCACATCCCAAAGTTATTTGGAACATTGGAGTTGAATACAATTAGTTTGGGGAAGAGTGTGAGTCAATAAAGGAAATCCAAAGAGAGGAAATTCTTATGGGTGGGGTGTTACGAGGAAAATCTCTCTATGGCTACGGGTACACCACAATAGATAGAATGACACACAAAAATCAATTGTAATCCCAAGTATTCTATATAAATGAAATGATAACAAGACAAGTCTAAGAGCCTAGCTCGTCTGGACGTTCGAACAAGACCACCATTGAGCACGCAACCCAAATATTTATACCTGGAACTTGTCCTGAACAACCAATATACCCAAGCATATGGTGATAATATATAATGTTAGCATATAGATTAGAATAATACATTGATACATATAAAAAATACTCCCATGGAATAATAATTCAAATATTTTCAAGATATCAATTGGATGAGAGAAGAGTATTTCTATTAAAATATTCAATAGAAGTACATAGGTGACAAACTTGTGTAACGACACATATTGAAACCAAGAAACTAAGTCCCTCCAGTTGAGACTCCACCACTTCAATCCTCCACCAAAGGAAATCTCATATATAGGATCCAATGAGGTTCTCCATCACAAAGAAGGAAGAGCTTGGGGGATGAACAAGGAGTTCATACTTTCGAGGACAAAGGGATGTAGACTCAATATGAAGTCAAATTTCTCCAGAGTGTCTTTGCTCTCAAAGTTGAATTTTTCTCTTTCAAGGCTTGGATATGGCTCAATTTATAGCATTTGAATGGAACTGAAGGGTTGATTAAGAGAGTTTCTAGTATGTGGAAGTTCAAGGATCATGGATTTCATGACATGGCATGGAAACCCGACACAATTTTTAATTTTGAGCACCAAACCCGTTGTATGTGGGCTATAGTGGAGCAACATGCATGCATGCTTGTTGTATAACTGATAGGGCGCGTATATGTGGAAAAATATGTTTTTTTGGCTCTGGAATGAACAAAAAGAGAATTTAAGTTTGCAGAGGGAAAATGGAAGGCCATCTAAGCTAGTTGCATGGAGTGAGGAAAAAATTGTTGTAACACGGGGAGAGGATTTTTACATATAAATTTTGTGTGCATGAGGAGTAGGTAGAGAGAAAGAAAGAGAGCTTTAAGATGGTGCATCCATGGAGGGAGAATTTTAGAGCATGTTGGAGTGTATTTGGAGCTGCAAACTGAAGAACCTGGTTGCGATACCTGAAGACTGAACTCTTGGGGGAGTAACATTGTAACAACAAGTATTTGTTGTTGGTTTGCTAGTATTTTTCCTAGCAGTGGGTTCCATTGAGTTCCTAGTTGAGATATTATTGGTTGCTTGTGCCAAAGAGACCCCGATAAATGAATGGGATTCCCAAGGAACTGAGATCAGTGAAGGGGTACATTCCTTAGGTTGGGCAGGTCAAGAGGAAGAGATATGGTGGAAAATCAGGATAGTTGGAGGAAGATATCAATGGGTTGTGAGTTTTGTGAGCTGTGAGTGGACAGTGAGAGACCACCCTCTTTTGTTGATTACTAGCCTCAGCTCAGGGGTGACTGGATGCTGAGATTTGAAACACTTAGTCTATGCCTGAGTGGAACATCCATCCCAAGCATCTAGTTGCATAAATGTTTTTATAAGATAAGTGTTTTATCTTGTTGTTGTGTAAATTTATGTGTTATTGTTGTGCATGAACTCTGTGTAAATATGAATGATTTATATGTTGATTTAATGAGTTGTTTAGTTGCATTTCATGTTCATTATTATCATGGTGTAGATGCATATATGTTATGGTTATAGACAATAGCCAAGTTAGTTTTAATTCATAGCTAAAATCTATAGGAAATTAGTTAACAATAATGAATTAATTTAGATAGCAAAAAAATTGTTTTTATTTGTATTATGCACCATAATGTCCCTCGGTTGGGTTGGGTGAAGTTATACTCCCTGTCCTATGGCACTTTTCTGCTATCCATTTCTCACATAGGATGGCCCTTTATCCTATATAATTTTCTCTCTATAACACCTAGAACACTTATTGTTTCTAAGCTGGATTCTCTTGGCTTGATCATCGCCTTTCCATCTTGGAACGCTACGTCAAATCCCTTCTTCTCAATCACTGAGACTAAGATCCCACTCTTCTTGATTTATGGCACCCACAACACATCCATCAATCTCAAAACACCTCTTGACTCCATCTAGAATGCCACCATTCTAGATCCCTTCACTACATGTTTGGTCCCCATACCAAGTTCCACCGACATCTCTGAGTTAGTCTCTGTAAATCTCTTGAACAACTCTCATGCTCTTGCCATATGACAAGTGGATCCACTAATATGGTTCCCAATCATGCACCAACTGGTATGGTGCCAAGGAAGTTTGGGAAACATGTAAGAACTATGTTTGTTTGAACTTCTTGCAAAACCAATCCACTTGAGTCTTTGTCTATGCAGCTACCTCTGGTTGCATTTATTTCCAACCCTTCTTCATGTGCGAACATTGACCTGCATAATGTACAAACTTGTGACATGAAAGCACTTTAATTTCACCATGTCCTACTTCTTTCCAACTTGAGAGGTAGATTCTCCCTCGGAAATCTTCTTGAAACTTCCCTTCCTTTCCTAACTGGAAAGATCAAGGTTCTCATCATCATTTTTGTGTCGACCTGCATTCAAATATTCATATCCAAGTTCCTCCTAAACTAATTCGTCCCATAACCTTGACCAATCTGAAATATTCTCTCCTGCCACAATTCCTTTGATGAATGATTTCCACTCCTTCTTGAAGCTCTTGAGAGTCATCCTCACCAACTCTAAATCAACCATCGTTTCCTCAATCACAACCAATTCATCTCAAACCCATTGGATCTAGGTGAGATAACTTGTCATTGTAGTTGATCCTATATTCGTGTCCTTTAGATTCTCTCTCAACAACATTATATGATTCTCATTCTTTCTTTGAAATAAACTTTTCATATCCTCCCACATGTCCCTAACATTATTCTTTCCTTATGCATGAGGGATCAAGTGATCCTTCACTCCATATAGAATGATCTGCCTATCTTTCACATCCCTTTGATTATGGATGATCATATATGTCACATATGTTGGTGGAGTTATTTGAGTATTACCAAATTCTCAAATCTTTTTCTCCATCAACACCAACATGATCCTCTCCTTCCAAGGAATGTAGCTAGAAACCCCATCAATCCTATCCTTGAATCTCAATCTAGTTGTCATATCCAATATTTGATTTGATAACCCTCTTCTCAAACTACCCCTATACTATCTTGTACGTCCTTGTAGAAAACTATCACCACTACAACTTGCATATGTACATGAATATCACCATTTAAACCCACGTATGTATGCAACTATTCCTTATCTGGCCCACATACACCTTTGTACAACTACAAAAACCTTTGTTCTACCTTAGTACTATTGTTTCCATAAAATTCATCCTTCAATTTTCGCTTCCTAGTTATAGATCTGACTAGATATTCTTGCAACTACTGATATTTGTGCTCGTGGTTTCCTCCCTTCAAAGATCACGCTCTAATACCATGTTTATTTTACCACTTCAACCCAGCACCCGACAGTTAGCACAAAATAAAATCACTTTATCTACTAAAATAACAGATGAGTAATCAACTAAACATGCAACATAAGAACAAATTGGGAAAACAAAATTATCACACACAAGACACCAATATTTTCATTTATAAACCCCTAGAAAAATCCTAGAGGGAAAACCAATCATAAAAAAAATTGGACACTTGGGATGACCCAGGTTCCAATCTCAATAGGTTTCTAACAAAACCCTCAAACTATTGGCCCTCTTGGTAAACCAAAAGGAAACAATGCACACAGAGTGCACAACACAGTCTCACCTAAGATAGCTTTATGGGATACTGCAATACTCAGGTGTTTGTAGTCCAGGAAGGGATTGTGATTCTATTCTGATCCTTTTCCTCATGCATCAACATCATTAGTTATTCATATAAGACTAATATTCATTCATTCATATAATTATGCATGCATGTTGTGATTAGTTAAGTAACCATTTATTCTTCAAATGATATATAGCATAACCGTGGAACAACCATTCATGACACATAAACACAATATTTTTACTATGGTTCACCCTCCTCTGAGACTACGTCCACACAGATGTGTCTCTTATGATATTTTATTCATTCTTCTACAAAATCTACACTGTGTGCATTACATTCTTCTAGATTACAATAAAAAAGGAGGGTAAGTACCCTCTATGAGGTGAAATAGATCACACCAGACTACGCATCCTGTGACCTAACCCTCAAAAGATAGCTTATTTTGATCAACTATCTCTGCTTTACTAAATGATCAACATAACAATGAACTACTTAACAATTGACCAACTCTACTAGACCTCCTAGGTCTTAATTTATATTATTCTACTGGGTTATATCCATTACATTCTTTTCCAAAACACTAACCCTAACATAGGTAGGTTTGTATTCATGTGCGCAACACTACTTTTACTCCTTCTGCATGTTTCTTTTCCTTCTTTTTCTTGCATGCTTCTTTTTCACCACCTATGGCGCACACTCGAAAGATAGACCTTTCTCTCCAAAAATAATACTGCGCCCAAAATAGACTTTCTTATCCCCAAAAATTGGCCTGCGCCAACATGCCCCCAACACTGACAGTTGGCTCATCCCAAGCCATTGCGCCTTAGTTTACCCTCTAGATGGATAGCTGCAACTCCTAGAACACCTTCACCAACTGGTTGACATTTTTTTTAACCTGGTTTCTCTACTCGACCAACTTTTCCAAACTCTGCTTTGTAATGTGCTATGTTAGCACTATTTTGCATTCGTCATGTGTGTTCTCTATTTTCCCATTGTCTACCTGTAATTTTTCTATTACCCCCTCTGCTTCCTATTGTAGTGGCTCCACCTAATCCTGTCTTGTTTGCTTTTGTTTCTGTGCAGCCTTAAACTCTTCCTATAGGTTCTTCATATCCTGTGCACTTATCATCCTCTCTAGTATGACCATTACCTTCTAGTGTTGGTTTAATTCCTAAATGTATGTAGTGATGTTTTCTTTCTTCTGCTCCAATTACTGGAGTTTCTCATTTTCTTCCATGCTAGTTTATATTTGAGTCGTCTTCTCATATAGTTCCTCCACTTCTTTAGATGCCTAGGAAATAGTGTTGATGTGCACAATATCCTCTTGTTCCCTTTGATATCTAAATTATGGAGGTTTAATAGGAGTCAGTTTCTATGTGAGCTCTATAATATCCTTTTTATACTACTCCATGAGTTGTGCATTCTTATAAAAATTCCCTTCGAGTGTGTCTTCTGACTCTTGTGTGCAGTCATGGATTCTATTATAGATGTCTATCAGTCCCTTCTCTAAATTGTATGTGCATTTCTTCTCTTCCTCCTTCTCTAGATTCAATTGGTCACAAGTAATCTGTAGCAACACTGCAACTTCCCTACCAACTTCCAAGTTGGTGGCATCTACGTGGGCTTTGGATTGGACTTCATGAATCACTCTTGCTTGTAGCTTGTATAGTGCCTTTATAGGTATCTATGACATAACCAACTCAAGTCATTTTATGTCCCCGACCAAATTTATTTCTATCTCCTCATCAGCTCGCAACATCTATTGTGTGACCATGAAAGTGTTCTTGTCCTTCACCACTATCTCCATTGTTTCCTCTTGTTCCTTCTATGCAGGTGGTTATTGTGTCTTCTATGGTTGTTGTGATGTAACTTGTTGTATTGTAAACATATGTAGTCTTTGCAATGTATCATGGACTTCCAATAACTTTTCTATGATCTCCTTACTCTCTGCCTCAACTGCGTGGACCACATCTTCTCCCCTATCCTAGACTTTGCCTGCCACTAGCTCGACATCGTCCTCTATAAGGGTGATGCCTGGAGGCTTCTTATGGTATTTCATCTTCTTGGGCATTTCCTCCTCCTACGCTGCAACTATCTTTGCATGTGAAGGTTGTTACCACGTATTATTCTTATGTGCCTCCTCCTCTTCGAGCCGAGAGGTTTCTCCATTCTTGGCATCACCCTTGAATTCTACCCTTGACATTGTTTCTTTTCTCATTGTATTTTTTGTTGCTGTGCTACTTTCTAATGCTTGAGCATACTATGAAACCTTTCCAGTGTTGTCAACAGGGCTACTAGTATTTGTAGATGTGAATGTCTCTATTTGCTCCTTGGATTTGAATTCTTTCTTTGTGGCTGGCACCTTCCACTATGCGGGTCAGTCTCTGATGATCGAGTTGACCTCTTTTCTAGATACAAAATACTACATTTCCAACCATTTTTTAATCGGGTCCCTTGTGGCCTGGATACACATGTAGTGTTTTGATGCCTTAAACCTGGAAATCCCTTCGTACTCCTGGACCACCTCAATAGGGATCCTCCATACATTTTCCATTCTATATTGTATGTCTTCCAAAACCATGGAAAACATTGTTCTATTAGGTTGTTGATTCTTAGTATCCTTTTTTTTCTAGAGGGTTTTATACATTTCTACGTAGCACTTCCCCTTCCTATCTAGGAAATCCAGGAACTTTGGTTCCTACCAAGATACCAAAGCAATGAGAATGAGGATCCAATAATAATGGAACTTAGTTCCATTGTCCTGCACATCCAGACAGTAGATGAAAAACTTGTTTAATAGGTACAACACCCAACTAAACATTACCCCTTTTGTGCACTGCACGACGAGTGATATGACTCATGCTAGAGCCTCTTCTCTCCTACATTTCCTTAACAATTTGCAAGCCATTATATTGTTGGTGAACTGCTTCATAGGGTCATTGATGTATTTGAGGATGATATCCTTGTTCCCCCTGTTGTTTCCAAACTACGCTTTGATGATCTCTGCAATTTATTTCTCACGTGATTTATTCTCTAAGTACTCTTCGGGTTGTGCACCAATAGTGGGAAACTACGTAATTTTGGTGATAAGATCCACATCGATGGGGACTAGCCTATTCATCCACATGATACCTCTATGTACCCTGGCCAAGAGTTTTTTATGCACATTCCCATGTTCTTACCAAACTCGAAGTGCGGTATGTCCAGGAGGTTCATGATACCAGAATTGTAGAGCCATGTTATCCATTGTGTGGGCTCCATCATGGGTCTCCCTAGAGGTCCTATCTCCCATGTATATATCAAATAAGTCTCCTCTGCAAGGTCTGGAAACTTTTTCACATCGCGAACATCATGTTCAGAGTATATCAGCTTTGGTACTTTCTCGAGCATATCCTCCACTATGACCACGACGTTCGGGATGTATGGGAGTGTGATTTTTGTTGTGTCCTATGCCTTTCTTTTTTGGCTGATGGATGGGTGGCCTTCTATCATTTTTTCAGTCATGTCTTCTTCTTCTCCCTCGGTTTTCAGCTGATTCATTATATCCTCAACCAACACCTCCTCTTCATCATGACCTTGTTTTTGGCCCTTCATTTCCTTAAGTTTGGAAGGTGTTTTTGGGTTAAGGTTTGTGCTGTCATTTGGGTTTGCAGAGCTCTAAACCATTTTGAATTGTTGCATCCATCGAGGTTTCCTCCTCTACTCTCGTTAGGCTGAGTGACTCTGTCATTGAGGTTATTACATCATCCACTTTGAACACGTTCTTGGGATTTGTCATTTGTTCTTTCCTTTATCCAAACTATTGAGTAACCCTAGTATATAATTATGGGGCACAAACCTTTGTAGTTGTCATGCTGGATACAGAGTGGTCAATTTCTTTCTGCTTCGCACAATTTCTCCCAAGTTGTGCTCTTCAGCTCTCTCTTTGTTAAAAAATTGCTATGTGTTGAAGTGGTTAGTGCCTTTCCCTCTTTATAGACCTAGTCATTAATGTTCTATCGTATTTTTCACTTTTTCCATGCATTTTTGTAGTATCCATTCTTCCTTGCATGCAATGTCCATTTTTTCTGCATTGCTTTTGGTTTCTATTGCACGTGACTTTTTCCAATTTTCTGCTAACAACCAACTTCCTCCTCTTTTGTATTTTTCTTATTTTTTTGTTTTTTTATATATTTTTGTAATTTTTCTTTCCTAATTTCTATGATAGTACACTATACACAAGGCTTCCTTACTTCACTACAATTACCGAGAGTTAGTAGGTTGATTCTCCCTATACAGTTTCAATCGACTATCATTCACCATTCCTTGCAGTTTCATTCCTTTCAAGTCCTTTAGATGCATAGATCCTCCATCTGTGACATACTTCACTTCATATGGCCCTATCTAATGCATTCTAAAGTTACCTTGATTTTGCAAAAAATTGTTGTCATAGAGGAGAACTAGATGTCCCTCATTAAATCTCTTCTTCTTTATGTGCCTGTCATGTTAGGCTTTGTCACTTTATTTCTACACCTCTTGGTTGAACCCTGCCAAAATCTAGTCTTATTCCAATTCCGTTAGTTGACTTAACCTTTCTTGTATTATGCCTCTTTCAGTCATATTTGCAATTGTTGCAACGCATAGAATGGGTACCAAAAAATCTAATGGAACCACTACTTCTTGTCCATACACCGGTATAAATGGTGTCTTTCAATCAACTTATTGCATGTGGTCCTATATTCCCATAATAGTAATGGTATTTTTAAATCCCAATCATCTATGTTCACAATACAAATATTTGTCAATGCATTCTCCAAAATCTTGTTGAAATCTTCTATTTTCCCATTCTCCTGAGGATGATAGCATGTGCTCTTTTGGGGATAGAATTAAAATTCCTTAGTCATAGCCTGGATGGTAATATTAATAAAATGGGTGCATTGGTCACTCATCAAAATCCTGGTACATTTGAATCTTCTAATCACCTGCTCAAATAAGAAGTGTGTTGTTGTCTCTATGCTACAATCTTTGACTGTTGTTGCTTATGTCCATATGGTTAAGTATTCTGTCACAATAATGATGTATCTAGCTCCTGACCTTCTTGTTGGTGGATTAATAGCTCCGAAAAAATATATTTCCCACTTGTCAAACACATGAAGAGTTACTTGGGGTATTAGGGGAATCTCATCCATCCTGTTGGGTTTTCCAACTCTCTCATAGACATCATAGTTCTGGAAATATTCTTTTTCATATTTATTAATTGTTGACCACCATAATCCTATGTGCAATACCTTTTGCATGGTAGCCTTTCCTTCATAGTGTACTCCAACTATACCTTCATGAGCCTCTGCTAGAACCATCGGTCGTTAATGTTCCATTGCATTCCTTCTCAAAATGTTATCTGCGCCCAACTTGTATAAATGACCTGCAATCAGTTGATAGTATAGAGCTCTGACTACTAGATTTTTCTTTTGCATGGTACTAAAATCCTTTAGCACAACTCATGTACTTAAGAATTCAATGATATTAGAAAAGTACTCATTAGTTATCTATACTGAAAATAAGTGTGCATCAGGGAAGTTGTCTTCCAAGTTCATAGGTTCTTCTCCATTGGTTACCCTTGACAAGTGATCTGGTCCTGCATTCAGTTTCCCTAGTTTAACTATTACTTCAAAATCAAATTCTTGGAATAGTAATATCTATCTACAAATCCTCCCCCCCCAACAATGGTTTGTTGACTAGATATTTGAGGGCAGAATGATCTGTGAAAATTTTAAAATGTTTTCCCAATAAGTAATGTCTGAAATTATATAGTGCATACACCATGGCTATGCCTTCTCTTTTTGTTTTGTTGTAATTCTTCTCTGATTCATATAAATTCTTGCTTGCAAAGGCTATAGGATGATCTAAGTCACCTGCTCCTGGTTGTGCCAAAATTTCTCTAAGTGATATTGTTGATGCATCTACATGCACATGAAATATCTTTTCCCAATCTAGAAACAATGAAATAGGTATTGTCACCATCTTCTCCTTCAAAGTATCCAATCCCTGTTGACAATATTCGCTCCACTGAAATTAGGTGTCCTTCTTCAACAACTTTTTCATTGGCACAGTAATCTGTGCATACCCCTTGATAAACTTCCTATAGTACCCTATATGTCAAAGTGTGGCTCTTAATTGGCACACTGACTTTGGTGGTGGTAAGTTCACAATTACAACAATCTTATCAGGTTCAACCAGTAACCCTTTTTTGCATACCAAATATCCTAATAGTATCCCAAAAGGTGTACCGAAGATGCATTTATTGATGTTTAATAAGATCTAACATTTCCTACATCTTTCCAACATTAGTATTATGAATCCTAAATGATATTTCAAAATACTAAAAACAATCCAATCATCTAGATAAAATTCTAAGAACTGATGTATGAACTCTTTAAAAGAAGCTATGACCACCCTTAAAAAGATAGTTGGTGCATTCTTTAATCCAAAGGGAATAATGGTATATTGATATGATCCCTATTCTGTAGAAAATGTAGTCTTATGCCTCTCCTATGGGCTATTTTAATCTGATGATAACCTAAGAATCCATATGTGAATGAATATGCTTCATGGTATAGATGATTTAGGGGCTAAATTTCACAAATGGGCTAATTTTCCATGGCTTTTCCCCAAAAAAGATTCACCAATTTCCATTTTTTCTAAAAACGATTCTCCCAAATTCCAAAAAATAAAATTATTTTACCTTAGAAGTCGCTAAAATTTATGAAAACTATATAAAATCCTTATAAATTTGAATATTTTTACAAAACGATCACCAAACATTTTACATTTTGCATATTAAGGGATAGTAATATTCTCCATGTTTCTACATTTTAATATAAATTTCCATCCTTAAAATTATCCTTGCTCCCTCGCCTCCCACCTTTTCTAAGACCTCATCTGTAAAAGGGGTAGGGAAAGGATCATGTAAGCAAGCATCATTCAATTTCCTCAAATCTACACAAATTATTACTCCCCCTTGTTTTGTTTCTTGGACTACCATGGGATGGATCAATTTGCATTCCTCCATCAGCTCTATGATACAAAATTCTATCATTCAGTCAATTTCTGCTTTCACATTTTTCTTATACATTGGATTCATCTTGTAAGGTCTCTTCCTAATAGGTATAGCATCTTGTTTTAGGGGTATCTTCATCTCACCTAGATCACCTGCTATTCATTTCATCTCTATAAAGGTTACTAGAAACAAGTCACTATATTCAAGCAGTAAATCTGTCATCCTTTCTAGTGTTTGCTCATCCCAGTAGTCTCCTATGTTGAACTTTTCCAGGTTTTCTTTTGTCCCAATGTTGACTTTATTAACCTTAATTGGTGCAGTAAATGCCTCTAACTCTAGAGATGGACCTCCCACCTATCGTTCACCTTCAACCTCTATTATTTGAATGTTGCATGACTCATATTCGTCTGGTGCTTCCTCTACGACATGATAACATGAGAGTAAGTATTTGACTGTCTGTTTGTTTTGTTGTTGATAATCTGTGATAATTTACACCTCAGGTTCCTCAAAAAATATCATTCCCTATATTAGCTTCAGAGATGAATCAATATTCGTGTTCTCATGCTCAAATGAGAAAGTTGCCATAAAATTTTGTTGTAATATTGTCCATTATGTAGTTCCTCTATGCATTTCCTGGTCTATGTACCAGTTCCCTAGTATCCTTTCCAATGTATGAACAAAGTAATGAGGCCATTCTTTTGGTGGTGTCAACCTCCATTTTGTTTTTCATTTCTCTATGTTCTCAGCTGGTCTTCTTCTCCCGTCATATTTATGCAATGTATTTCTCCTCTGGTATGCACCATATCTAATGCACAATAACCTTTTACAATGATACTAGTCTTGAATTGTTTCCTTATGCACGCCCCACCATCTTGTAGGTGTTTCCTTGAGTGCAATATCCAGGGATAAAAACCTCTGATTTTCCAAAACCTCTTTGTAATTTGTCAAAAATGCTTCTAGTTCATTCAAACAATGAAAATTGGGAGGTTCCCTTACCTATGTACCAACCCACCTTGAAACACAATATATTCTTTCACACCTCCTTGTGGAGACTTAATGTAGTCTCTGTTGCTAGTTTTCTAAACCCGTGTCTGAGTCTGAAGAACACGATGTAATGCTTCTCCAATTGAGTACCCCAATTGCAGTTGTGTTGACATAATATTCTTCTCAGGTGGAATTCCTATATAACTGATTTATTCTTTCTAATCCCAAACATGTCGCCTCTACAAACCTTTCTCCCTTTGAAGGATCCAATGGTGCAATCACTCTATATTCGCCTGATTCAAAAGTCATTTTCCATGTCTTTAAGTTGATCATATCCTGTTTATCAAATCCCCAGTCCAATCCTAGTAATGCTCGATAGGGTGTTGTGCCATATATTATTTCTATAACTTCAAAATATGCCACAGTGCACACTCCATCCAAGTCTATTGTCAAACCTTTAATCCTTCCAATTGGTAACACTCTATGTTGATTTTCCAATTTCAAATGGACAGGTGAATATCCTAATGTGGGTTCGCCAATACACTGCCATGTATTCTTAGGTAAGACATTCACCTCAGAGCCTAAATCAATAATGATATCTCCCATATTGAAATCCCCAATGTTGGCATTTATCCTGAATTCCATACTTGTTATTCTTCTCGTATGGACATGATTAACTATATTTTGTTCTAATTTCTCTTCTACTTATGTGTTGTATCTTTCTAGAAAATTCGGCAAGACCTTAATGTATGATGGATCATTCAATAACTTAACATAGGACTAAAGAAAAGTATTTAAGTTACGTACTTTCTCTTAAGGTTGTCCTTTTTTGGTGTGATCCATTGAATATGGAATATCATACATTGGTGGATCATCAGTTTGATGCACAATTGACATAGACACAATGCTCTCTTTTAGAATCTCCTCTATGGATTCCTTAAACATCTCCTTTTCTTTCCGCAAGTCAAAGTGTTTTTGTGGCTCAGTGTTATTCTTCACCCACTGGTGTTGAGATGGATCTTTTTTTCTACATCAGCTCCCATCTTGGCTCCTCCTGGAGTAACTATGTTGATTTTCTTCCCACCATCCTTGGCTTCTGTAGAAATCCACTTGACATTTTGATTGTTCTGGTTCCTTTTTTCCTGATTTTTTCCCAATAATGTTTGGAAGTCTTCTGTTTCGAAGTATGCTATGAGAAAATACATACATTTTGTAGGTGGAAGTGGAAATTATATTGCATAATTTTCTGGTTGTTGAAAATTGTGGAAGACTATTGGCCCTCTGCCTTGTCCAAATCCTCCTTTGCCTCGACCTGCACCTCTGAATCCACCTCTATCTCTATGTGATGCATTGTATTGGGGTATCTGGTTAAATTGTGTGAGATTATATGGTGGCTATGCATTGTTGTATTGCGGCTATGTGGGATTGAATTGTGTTTTTTCATTATTGAATTGCGGTGAAGCTTGGCCTGTCATCATCTCTACTTGCACCCTGTAGGTGTCTAAAGTTCTTTATCTCATCAATTCCAAAGTTCTACAGTCCCTGTCATCATGACCCACTGATTTGCAAAAAATGTAGTAAGAAATCTTTGTCACTCTCTTATACTTTTGCATCATTGTACAATGATATGGATCATTCTCGTGTGTCTTATAAATCTCACACCATGGTCCTTTTTTTGGCAAGGTGCTTGGTACCCTTGTTTCCAAGTACTATGCAAAGGTTGGACATTCACTCTTATTGTGTCCTTATGTCCTGCATAGTGTACACCAAGAAACTTCTCTCTTCTCTTTTACCTTATTATGTTTCAACTAAAATGTCATATTATTCATATCCTCTTTCATTTCTTCTATTGTTGGGTATGTATGTTGATACTTGTTTTCTTCCAGCTGCAGGGTTGCTTGTAGAGCCTCTTCATGAGTTTGAAACTTATATTGTCTCAAAGGATACTTCAAGTGTGGTAATAGAGAGTTCACAAATAACTTCCTTTATTGCATGTCGGTAATAGAATACTTCAACTTACCTTTTAGATGTTTGAACATTTGATCAATCTCCGAGACAAACTCAATTGGTTTCTGCGTGATTTCAATAATTTCGTCTATGTACTGGTCTTGTGAGCTTGGATTTTGGAATTCATTTACCAATATCTTTTTCACCTATGCAACAGTCTTTGGTTCTCCTTGTGGACTCTTTACATCAAGGCTCATGTACCATTATAGAGCGCGGTCTCTGAGTGTTGTAGCTAACTGCACGACTTTTGTATCCTCGTCTGTGACCTTCTTTCCTTCCTAGATATTTTCACATATAAATAAATTATTTTCAGGGTCCTCTGATGCCTCTCCTCAAAACTCTGGTAATCTAATAGTGGAATATACTCTTGCCATTTTGAACTGTGTTGAACTACTTCCTTTGCGAGATGTAGATATTTGATTGTTAGTTCCTGAACTTGTACCTCTAGTTGGTTGTCCTCTATTGGATCCTTGACCTGCTACCCCTCTTCTACTAAAAAATGGTAGTATAAAAGCTGGTGTTCCTTTAGGTGTATTAGTCACACATGGGGTCGTAGGTTCCACACTGATTGTGATTTGGACAAGAGTTCTTCCTTTTGTTTCTGACCCTGGACCTTTTTTTTCCCTTTCATATGTTGCGTTCAAGATTTCCTCAATCTTCTCCATAGCCCAAAGTTCCTCTACCACTTCTTCATCTCTCGCCAAGCCCTCTCTATCATCTATGACCCTCTTTTTGTTATTCATCTTATATTGGTAAGTTCTATTATTACACGTCACTTCAACATTTTTCATTATCTTCTTTTTCTAGTCCTCATCCATCATGATTGGTTCCAAAATTGATTTATTTTTTCCTTAACCATCTTTCAATCTCTATCTTCATTGGATTCCATGTCCTAAACATTCCCTTCTACGTTTTCATTCTCCGTGCTTTCTTCAAAAGATCCTTTCCAATCAATCCTATGTAGTTCCATCCAACAACAAAACCATTTGTTGTACTATAACACACCTCTCCACCCTCAGTTTGGCGTACGCCAACTTCAATCCCACCCTTGGACTTCCATCTCTTACTGATACCTTTTTAAATTAATAAGGATGCATAAAAGAAAATTTTTAACAACATGCACAACAATAACCATCAAGCATGCATATTCTAAATATTCAATTAAATGATAAATAAATACACAACAGAATACATTCATATATAGGTAAATAATACCATAACATGGAGAACTTATCTTTATAAAAGATGACACCAACTGGCTGCAGACGAAGGATGTTCCTCCCAACCATAGACACTACTATTCCAAGTCTCAAAAATAGTGTCACCCTCAAGCCAAGGTAATGAATCCACAACGACGGTTCCAGAGTGTTATTTAGCTTCCCAAACCAATCAACACTCAATATCTCACAAGCTTTCCCAACACTCACATAAATACAAGTACCCTAGTCTCTTCTACCCAGCCTATACCACCCAAGAGAATGGACCTCCACCCTTCTCTGCCATGCAGTCCCTCAGGAAATCCTTCTCCTTCTAAGGCTCCAGTGCAACTGGTCTAGAATCTCAATGTTGGAACTCTCAGGAATCACAGCTGTGAAAAACGTTGGACACAAGCCAATGCATCTCAGAAATGCAGGCATCAAATCATGGCTGGATTACACTGGCGACCACTACAAGAAACGATACCATGGCTACTCTTCGAAAGTTCGTTTCCCTTTCCCAAGCCAAGACGCAGATGAGGATGGATCAATGGGTGATAGGTAAGGACGGGATGAATGAACGAGTGAGAAAGTGAATGAAAAAATGACCCAGTGATCGAGTGGATGAGTGAATAAGTGAATGAAGGATTGAAAGAGCAATCAACCGACCCCTCTCCCCCCAACAAAATAGGGGAGGGTTAATTATTTCATGGGGAATCAAGAACCACCTGGCCTCCCCCAAGAAGCTCACGTAACTAATCCACTCCCTTAGACAAAAGGGTAATTAAAATAGGAAATTAACATTTATCCCCTCAGGCCCCCTCTCTTGTGGAATCATATCCCCTTATAACTCTAGTCCTTGTTCGTCTAGCAACCATCGATGTATTTATTATTAATAATGATCAAAACATTACATTTCTTGGGCACATTGGCCTTTTAATAATTGTTTCATCTCTTTGGCTTCTCAACTTTGTAACAATACATTATTTAAAATGGGGGTTCAAAACTTAGGGTGTTACATGGACACTTGAGCTGACCCAGGTTCTGATCTCAATAGGTTTCCAATAAAACCCTCAAACTATCGACCCTTTTGGTAAACTAGAAGGAAATGTTGCACACACAGTGCACAACATAGTCTCACCTGAGATAACTTTATGGGGGATTGCAATAATTAGGTGTTTTAATTCTAGGAAGGGATTGAGACTATATTCTGATCATTTTCCTCATGCATCAACATTATTATTTATTCATCTAAGACTAGTATTCATTCATTCATCTAACTATGAATTCATGTTGTGATTATCTAAGTAACCATTCATTCTTGAATTGATACATAACATAAAAATGGAACAACCATTCATGACACATAAACACAATAGGTTTACCATGGTTCACCCCCCTTGGTCCTACGTCCATAAAGCTATGTCTCTTCTTCTCTTTTATTCATTCTTCGACCAAATATGCACTGCCCTCATTACATTCTTTAGGATTACAATAAAAAAGGAGGGTAAGTACCCTATGTGAGGCAGACTAGATCACAACAAGATCCAAATCCTGTGACCTAACCCTCAAAAGATAGCTTATTCTGATCAACTATCTCTCCTTTACTAACTGACCAACATAAAAATGAACTACTCAACAATTGACCAACCTCTTATAGACCTCCTAGGTCTTTATTTATACTATTCTACTAGCTTATAACCATTAAATTCTTTTCCAAAACTCTAACCCTAACATGGCTAGGGTTTTCTACATGCACACCATGCTTCCTTTCCTCCTTCTTATGCATGCTTATTTTCCTTCTTTTTCTACATGCTTCTTTTCCGCCACCTATGGCATGCACTCCAAAGATAGACCTTTCTCTCCAATAATAGGCCTGTTCCAAAAATAGACTTTCTTCTCCCAAAAACTAGGCCTGCGCCTACAATATGCTTTTAGTAAGGTCAAATCAAGGCTCCCGTAACAGGGAAAATGGCCCACTCAGAAAATATAAAGCTACAAACAAGCATGGGTAAGTATGATTTGTCGTAAGGCCTTTTAATATAATGAATTTCGAGATGTATGCACCTTTCCTTTAGAAAACCTATATACATATGTGACTGTCTCCACTGATACCCACGTAGATGTACAGACACTTTTTTATGGAACTATACTTTTCCTCTGACTTCTATCAGCTAAAACCCACCTACGACTTCCTTTTCTCTCTCTTCTCCTTGACCTATAAGACCTCTAGATGAAAATCCTTCTCCACCTATCCAATATCTTGAATAATGGTCTTTTGTGATCCAACTCTATCTGCATCAACACTTAGATGAAATCTCTTCACCCAACCTGTAATACTCCTCACTCTAGTGTAATAAAAAATCCTTCTATGCTTCTACACTTTCCAGAATAACAAAAGTCCTTCTTTTCTATCCTCGACCTTGGAATCTAACCAAAATTCTTGACCTTGATCTCTAACCAAAGTCTCTCTCACAAGTGTATCTCACACAAGTCTCGACTGTGTTGATTCCCTCAACACAAGTCTCTTCCTGCTTCATCCTAGCCTTTCTTTTATAATCATGAGTTATAATCTTAATCTAATCTCCAAAGTGATTGACGGTTGAGATTACTTCTCACACCTGTTGAAATGGTGACAACCAATTTCCAATTTTGTTGGATATTGGCATCTTGTAGATCCCTATTATTTAGGTTTCGGTTGAGGATAATCAGTCCAAGTTAAGGATGAAATTAATTTAGTCAGTTTCATATAACTGTTGAGATAATTGTATAAATGTGAATGCCTCGGAGGCATTTAGTGAGCAAGGGGCTTCAAGCCCTCTCTGAGTTGTTGGTTGTACTCTCTTGTTAAGAAATAAGATGTTATTTCCATTGTCCCATGGATGTTTCCCTCACGTTGAGGGTTTACCACGTAAAAATGTGTCTCCTATGTGTGATTGCTATTCTTTGTTTCAGTTCATGTTTTTTCTGTACTTGTTTATGCTTCCACTGCACAATAAGTGGTATCCGATCTGAGGTCAATGGCAGTCTAGAGCTGCTTCGAAGTGATTCCAATGTGGACTGCTCCTACAATTTATCACAGGAGGATCTCTGCACAAATATCTCTCTCTACAATGCTCTCATCTTGAGGAGTGGCACCAAAGTGACTCGTGAGGTGTTTGAATCCTCACGCGAGAGGCTCCAAGTTGTCGGAAGAGAGGGTGTGGGTATATATAATGTGGATCTATAGGAAGCCACTGAGTTTGGGTGCCTTGTGGTCAATTCTCCCACTGCCAATACTATTTCGGTTGTTGAGCATGGCATAGCCTCGATCACATCGATGGCGTGGAATGTGTCCCAGTCTAGTGCTTCCATGAAGGCTGGAAAGTGGCAACGCAACAAGTTTGTTGGTGTGTCAATAATTGGAAAGAAACTTGGAGTAATAGGTTTTGGGAAGGTTGGAACATAAGTTGCTCGGTGGGCTAAGGGGCTAGGAATGCATGTTATTTCACATGATCCATATGATCCTGTTGATAGGGCATGGGTCATTGGTGTGGATTTGGTTATACCTGGGATTTTTTCCAGGATGACACTCAGAAGGCCATGAATCATATTTCTAGTATCTATGGGTATGCTAGAGAGAATTCAGGGCCACTAAAATAGGGGGTTTATACTATGGAGGGAGTTGTTAAGGTTCTTTTCACGCCTGTCTACCAGAAGGTCGAGGTAAATAATTTCTATATTCTCCAATTTACGGATAAAAACCTGGGTATTGTGATCGATAATCTTGTCAGTTGTGTGCCCCTAGCACTGAAGTCATGAACTTGCAAATTTTTTTCTTTTGGGGAGGAAAAAAAGGGCACCCAAAGTTTCTAGGTCTATCTTGATCGAAGTTCAACAAGTCGAGGCAGTGGAAAGGATCAAGGAAGTGGTGAATATTTTGTATGCCAAATATGAACCCTCGGCTAAGAACTTGTATAACAAGTATGAGCCTGTTGCATAGAAATGGAGCTAGGCACAGTGGGCCAAACTGCCATTGCACATGTATTACCTTGCATATGTATTTCTTCCTGATGATGTGAAGATTGGAATCTAGATTTGGTGGAAGGTCATGAAGGGGTCGACAACATTTTTGTGGAGTTGGAAAGGGCTCAAAGTAAGGACCAAGACAGAGTACTACCTGTTACAGGTATGAACTAACTGAGAGGGGGGGGGTGAATCAGTTAGTGTAGATTATTAATAATTTCTCTCCTTTTCTAACTTTGAATCATTAATCTTAGTGGCAGTGAGTCTTTACTGTGAAATCCAGAGTTATAAACA
>ML801399.1:19309-112365 GCA_009831015.1 Picea engelmannii | reverse complement strand
GCATGAAATGCCCCAACCTATTGCTCCTCGTAGTACGCCGGCAGATATTTCCTCCTGAACCTTTCCTCGAAAAGCTCCCAAGATACTGTGTTTGGGGTAAGGTGCAATTGTCTTTCCAGGTTACCCCACCAATTCAAGGCACTTTCCCTTAACTGAAAAATGGCGATCTTCGCCTTTGAATTGGATGCATAGTCCCTTAAGGCAAAACACCTGGTCATGCCTTCTAACCATGCTTCCGTGCGTTCACTGGTGCGTCCTCTGGAAAATTCCGGAAGTTTGATCTTTTGCATCTCTCGCGTGATGTCTTTAGGTGGAGGTCCTCCCCCTGAATCCCTTGACGCTTCTGGATTACCTGCTCCAGACGATGGGGGTTCCACTTCAGTCTCTGCCGGTTGTCGCCCCTTTAAAGTCTCATTGATGGCTTCCAACGAGCGCAGTATGAGGGAGAGTTCGGGCGATGGTGGTGGTGGCGCCGGTGGTGCTTGCGACGACGCTCCCTCGCCTCGACCTCCTCGAGTCCTGACCATCCTGTGTGCTTTGACCTGCATCAACCAGGTTGCCAGGGTGAGTTCTAGGATGTTTTAAATTGGTGCAACTAAACTTTAGAAATTGGGTTAGGTGTAAGTTTTCTTTACTTGTCTGTAAACAGACGTTACTGATACCAGGGGATTGGCTCGGTTAGGGTTAGGTTTAAGCATCTAAGCTTCGTTTCGTTTTCCCTACGAAACAACTATTGGTTTTCTTTGCCCTGTGGCTATGCTATCTTGCGCCTCACTCGCCACTTCCTAGGCTTACTCTCCCGGCGCATATGCCGCCTCATTCTCGCTTGTCCTAACCTAAGTCCTAATGACACCTTGACTAAATAATAGTTAGCGTTCAGCCATATTTTATTATTTACTTTAGGGATCAAACTCGATTAAATATTAGCGCTTAGATCAATTCTAAATTTGAATCTTTTTCTTAGATTCGGGATTTAAATCTTGGTCGATCTTCTCATTCCTATAGTAAGATTTATTTTGAAGAAAATTTGAAGTCTAAGTGGTGTAGGAAAAGAGGAACCCGAGCTTTGATGACAAAGGTGTTATTGGTAGATGCAAGTATTAGTAGGTATTTCATTTTTTTTTTGTCATTGTCGATTACATGATTTAGCCAGGAATTGATTATTTACCGCCCATTAAGCTGGTTAGTTATAAGTAGCTATCTATTTTGTCGTAAGCTTAAATCATTCTTGATTTCTATACTTGATTGTTGGAGGAAGGTCGTGTTTCTCATCGTATTCTTCTCCATACATTCATGTTTTTATCGACGTACATAATTGATTGATTAGACCTTAACGAGGAGATTATTCCCTATCACACCATGGTCAATCATAATTAATCATGGTTACACATGATTAATTATATTCAACTATAGCACACAAAATGTCAACCATGGTCAACATGGGTAACGTTAATCAACTTATCCAAAGATTAGCGATTACAATTAACATCAATAGTCAAGATCTATTATAAACATGTTTAAGCATACTTAGCGTAAGACTTAAAATATTAATCGTATAAGTACCCTTATATAATTAATCATATACTTACTTTTATAATTACAATTTTAAACTATAGTTAATTACCATTTAGCTTTTTATATTATTATATTAGTGTTTATAAAATTTATCATAAAATAAAAATCTTATATCAAATTTAGTATATATCATTAAAATATATAACATTAAATTAGTGTTCTAAACTATACATATAAAAATATATAAAAATATATATAAAAAAATATAAAATAAAATAAAATAAATAAAGAAAATAAAAGAATATAACATTAACAAATATGTAAACCCTATAACACTAAACGAATACCAATTTAAACGCAATTTGAATGAAGCGGCTAAGTTGGCAATGTGGGCTGCATGTAGCCCACGTGTCTTTCACTGCATTTTTCTGGAGTAAAATATTGCCGCACTACCTTAACCCTAAAACGAACCCTAAATCTCTAATTTGCCTCTTCTTTTGCTGTGCAGGGAGGCGTGAGGGCGGTTTTCTGAGAATGTTATTTTCTGTGACTAGAAAATGAAGGGATTTGTGTATTCTTGACGTGTTTTTCTGTTTTGTTTTTGCGTGTTTCAGCTTTGTTTAATCAAAACTCGTTTCTCTCTACTTTGTTTCAGGATTTGCGTTTCTGAAGGGGGTCGGATTTGGTCCTGTAGACTCAGATGGCAATTCTCGGCCAGAGGTCGCGATTTCGAATCTAGATCTCCTCCCTGTTTTTGCACATGACGCTTGTATTCGTTGTTTCTTTTGTGGCATATATTTTTAAATGCCTTTGTCTGGGGAAAATGTGGTCGTATTGGCGCTGTGCTGACTCGTGCGTTTGCTGTTAGCTCGCGCGTTTGTGAGCCCGAGGCCGTGGTTTGGAGTTTGGCGTCGGCGCTGGATGAAGTTAGCTCAAGGCTACACATTTGTCTTTGCGTTGGCAGTTGAGCATTGGCTTGTGATAATGATGTAGTGAGCCCGAGGTTGGGCTGCGGTGTATGGTGTTGGCTCTGGCGTTAGCGCTACTTTGTGCGTTTGTGTCTGCTCCTGTGCATGAAATAGCGTTTGTGTGCTTACTGCTGGTGTTTTATTACAGTGTTGGGGTTTGGTGTTTGCGCTGACTTTGGCTTGAGTGTCTGCTCTTGTGCATGAAATAGCGTTTGTGTGCTTACTGTTGGTTGACGCAGGATTGCATTTCCCTACCTTCATGGGCGATTGCTATGTTTTATTGAACAGCGTTATGTCTCCACTGTACTAGTTTTTTTTTTAACTGGTATAGGAAAAACTGTTATGTTTAGAACAGCGATGGGCAAGCACAGCTCTCGTTTTTTTTTATCACCGTGCTAATAATATTTTCACTTTTGGCTTTTAGCTCAACGGATTCACTCATTGTCCTGGTGAGATCTAGGATAGTACTGCAATCTGTAGTATCAAGGCCTCAGAGCCTCAGACTTTTATCCCGAGGAAATGACGAGATGACCTCTGCAGACTCGAGTGCGCGTTCAAATAAGAGGTGTACCTAATTAACAGAGGAAAATGCTCCTTCTGGGCGGCCAACCATTAGCGCTCGAAGGCTTTTTGAACGTCTCTAGTGGGTGTATGTAACATTCATGACTTCTGGTTCGAATTCACGTTACAATGGGTGTTCTATCTTTTTTTTTTTTTTTTTAAAACTAAATAGGGTTTACCGAGTAGAATTGTTATAAATAGAATCTTAATGGAATACAACTACTGTTTCCCGTGTGCAGAATCAACAGAATCGATTGAACCCAACTGTCTCAACATCTGCTGGTTCTACTAGTTCTGGACCTGGAGCTTCTCGTGCTAGAGATATTCTGACCGTGTTGCGAGCTGCAGAGCCTAATTCTGTTCATATTCGGAGTTTAGTGATCGGAGCGGGATGAGAAAGAAGGCAATTCGGATCCGTGGCGCAATGGTAGCGCGTCTGACTCCAGATCAGAAGGTTGCGTGTTCGATTTACGTCGGGTTCAAGTATTGTTGATATCGATATTAATGGTACGATGCCAAGCTGTTGGTACTTCTGTTTCCACAGCAGTGGATTCGGTGTAGGTAAATAACTAGGTCGATCTTTATCTGTTCTTTAGGTAAATAATAAGGTTTTTTTTTTTTGTTGTTGGAATTGATTATTTTGAGAATTTATACTAGGAATTATAATGCATTTTCTATATGTACTTATGAAATGTCAATATTGGTTCTGAACAAATATACGTATGGGTTATTTATACTTGCTATATGAGACACTTTTATGCAACTGCCATAGAAAGATTGATAGAATATTCACAACAGAGGCCAAAATTTGGAACTATCAAAGTAATGAAAATTTACTAAGGATAATGTGTAGCTGATTATTATTCTTTTTAGATACTATAAAAGTGGCTAAAATGAGGGAGTAAAACGCTTTTAAATGTGGTAAAACTACCAGGAGGATGATTTTCTTTTGCTAAGTGTGATATTCCTATGTTTTTGGTTGCAGGTTGAGCGAAGGGGAATTTGGCAACTTGGCCCATAGGCTCCAGTTTTCCAACTGCTGGCTCTAATACCAGATGTAGTGACCGGGATTTCAATAAAACTATCATGAATTAAAATAGAGCGGAAATTTTGAACTTTACTAAAAATTCGCTAACTCTAGCATATTCATTCCCAGATTTTGATAAATAAAATAACATTTTTACATAACAATTTGCATACAAGTTAAATTTAAGTAAACACTTCACATTTTTGAGTTTAAATACCTGTCTCTGATGCTACTATCTGCAGCAGCTTGAATCTTCACTTGAACCTTCGCTTGAACACCCCAAAACCAGCCACCCTACCAACCAGTACACCTAGCCCTAGGACATCGATGGACATCCTATCCCTCCGAGCCCAAAACCCCTGAGCCCCGGTGTGCACTGTAAATCCCACTATTCTAACTATGTCTCAAAGCTCCCCAAAAATCTCCTCTCGGAGACTACATGAATGAATAATCCCCAAAATGAATCCTCCTCCTTCTCTTATGCCTCCTTCATCGCCCTCGCACCTTTACTCACCAAACACCTTATCCATTCATTAAAACCTTATCTCTTCATTTAGTTATTTATTAATGGTCTTATCCTCTATTAAATATTCCCTTTAACATATGGGTTACGTTATCCCTCATGGGATACGTAACCCCTTTAACCTTATTTATGTTTTTATTTTATTTTCCCCCATTGGTTTATTACATAATTAATCAATTACTTTATTTAATAATTAATTAATCACTAACCATTAGTCTAATACTTAATCATTTAATGTCTCATTTAATAATTACTCCTTCATTAACCCTTAATCAAGGAGTTAATCATACTTCAGCTAAGTATAATCAAAATAATTAATTAATAACTTATAATCAATTAAGGTTATATAATAATTAATTATAATTTAGCCAATGTTTAGGTTTGTTTATGAAATTATTCATAGTAATAAGAAAAGGGTCATTACAAAAATGAATATTCAATGATAAGACCACTAGAAATTGTGCATACTGATCTAGTTGGACCAACTAAAACAAAGGACTTAAAAGGTGAGAAATACTTCATATTATTAGTTGATTATTATACAAGAATGACTGTAGTTTTCTTTCTCAAGAATAAGTCAGAAGCTTTTGAAAACTTCAAGATCTACAAGGAAATGGTTGAAAATGAAATGGATTCAAAAATCAAATGCTTGAGATCTGATAATGGAGGAGAGTTCACTTCAAATGAATTTATGGAATACTGCAACAATCATAGAATAAAAAGGCAATTATCCATTGCTAGGACACCTCAACAGAATAGAGTTGTTGAAAGAAAGAACATGATAGTACAGGAAATGGCTAAACAATGTTAATGGATTCAAAATTGATAGATATTTTTTGGACACAAGAAGTGCATAAAACAGTTCACATTCAAAACAAAGTAATTCTCAGAAACAACACTAACAAAACTCCTTACGAACTATGGAAAAGAAGACCAGCAAATGTAAAACACTTCAGAGTTTTTGGAAGCAAATGTTATACCAAAAGAGAAGATGGCGGAATGGGAAAGTTTGACTCTCGTGTGGACAAAGGAGTACTTGTTGGTTACTCAAGTACAAGGAAAGCATAGAAGTGTTACAATATAAGATTGAACAAAGTTGTGGAAAAAATCAACTTAACAATTGATGAAACGGGCAGACCACAATCAAAGGAAGAAAATAAATCAATGAAACAACCCTTAGAATAAGAAACAGAAGATGAAAAATAAGTAGAAGAGGAAGATGAAGAGAATCTGACAGAAGCATAAGAGCAATTTCAGCAAGTGTCTCCAAAGACACCCAGTAATCGAGTACAAAAGAATCATCCTTCATATCAGATTATCGGAAACAAAGATGCAAGAGTTGAGACTAGAAGAAGAATCCATTCACCAGAACAAACACACCTAGCACTCTTATCTACAATTGAACCAAACTATTTTGAAGAAGCCAACAAGGATGAATCTTGGAATAAGGCCATAGATGAAGAATTGGATCAAATAAAGAAAAATCACACTTGGGAACTAGTTCCAAGACCAAAGAATAAGAATGTGATCGGCACAAAGTGGGTCTTTAGGAATAAATTGAATGAAGATGGAAAGGTTACAAGGAACAAATCTAGATTTATATGTAAAGGATATGCACAGGTTGAAGGAATCGACTTTGAAGAGACATTTACCCCAGTTGCCAGAATGGAAGCAATCGGTTTGCTTTTAGCTTATGCATGCTCCAAAAATATTAAAATGTATCAAATGGATGTAAAATCATCTTTTATGAATGGTGAAATTGAAGAAGAAGTCTACATTGAACAACCAGAAGGATTTTAGTTGTCAGAAAATGCAGATTATGTGTGTAAATTAAAGAAGGCCTTGTATGGTCTAAAACGGGCTCCTAGAGCATGGTACACTAGGTTGGATAAGTATCTGCAGCAGGAAGGGTTCAGAAAAGGAAGTGCATACAACAACCTCTACATCAAGGTAAGCCAAGGTAATATTTTATTAATTGAAGTTCATGTTGATGATATTATTTTTGGTAGTGATGATGACAAGTTAAGCCATAAATTTGCAAAAGATATGCAGAATGAATTTGAAATGTCATTACTTGGAGAACTATCCTTATTTATGGGACTTCAGATACACCAAAACAACCACGAAATTTTTATTTCTCAAAACAAGTATATCAAAGAAATGCTAAAAAGTTTCGGTATGGAAGATTTCAAACCAGTTATCACTCCCATGCAAACCAGTTGCAAGTTGAGAAAATATGACGATTCAAAGTCTACATATCAGAGGAAATATAGGTCAATGATTGGTAGCCTACTATATGTGACAACATCCAGACCAGATGTAATGCAGGCAGTTGGACAGGTGGCATGATTTCAGGCAGCACCAAAGGAATCACATGTATTAGCAGTGAAGAGGATTTTCAGATATCTCAAAGGAAGAAAAGATTTTGGATTATGGTATCCAAAAGGAAAGGATCTATCACTTATTGCCTACACAGATGCAGATTGGGCAGGTTGTATTGATGAATGACGAAGCACCAGTGGAGCAACATTCTACTTGGGTGAGTGTTTAGTATCATGGATAAGTAATAAACAATTATTAGTATCATTATATACAGCCAAAGCAGAGTCCATTATAGCAACATCATGTTGTACACAGGTTCTTTAGATGAAAAAAACTCTGATAGATATACAGTTTGAGTATGATGAGCCCATTCCAATCTATTGTGATAATACAAGTACCATCAATATCTCAAAGAATCTGGTGATGCACTCCAAGACAAAGCACATTCCAATCAAGTATCACTTTTTACAGGAACAGGTTGCAGAAAAGAACATCAGAGTTGAGTATGTGGGCACAAAAGAACAAGTGGCAGACATCTTTACAAAACCACTTCCACAGAAAACCTTTGAGTATATTCGATAGAGACTTGGAGTTATTTCTACTCCAAAATGAAAGTTTTTGAATTCTTATATTATATGTCTTGGATGTACACGAGGAAGCACCATAAGAAGACAGTTCAGTCAATGGGAGAAACCCTAGATTGAAAGATACAATTGCCATTGATGACAAAGGGGGAGAGATTTATCAGATGCAGAGGATAGAGGCATGGTTCTAGGGGGAGAATATTTATCATATGTAAAGGACAGATGCATGGTTCTAGGGGGATCATGAGTGATATGATTTCAGTATTGCATCAGAGTGTTCCCATCAATGCCAAAGGGGGAGATTGTTGATTAAGGTTGGTTGTCATTGATGTCAACCCTTGAAGAAAGACCTGTAGCAAAAAGGTTGGGTAATGGACCCAACATGTTTTTATGTAAATATGAATCGTTATTGTCTTCTCATGGTTGATAATAAGTAGAAATGGATGAACTCCAAAGTGGTCCCCTTATGGTAAAAGCCCTCATGGGAAGACGCTTTCTGGATTGAGTTATCCTAGAAGTATGGTTAGAGAACCCATTCTTATTTGTAGAATAATGAGATGAAGGTCAGTGAATTTGTCATTGAAACTATCCTAGATGGATAGTTCTTGTCATGCCATTTCTAGTGGTATGTGGAATGTCACATAACTCCTCACAGTTGGAGGACCCTCTTATGTCATCTAGAAGCCCCAAAAGTTCAAAGTAGTCAAAGTGGTTTAAGAGATTTTAGAAGGTAAATAATAAAGTGAATTGATGAGTGTACTATAATTCAAAGTGAATACAAAATAAATTATTTAAATAACAAATATAATGGAGAAATTAGAAGTGGTTTAACCCTAAAATAAGGAAAGTGGAAAAAGTAACCTAGAAGATGGTTTTAAGGAAGATACTTGGAGAGTATAAATAAGAGACAAGGCTTTGTCATTTCAGAGACACTTGAGCATATTGAATACCTATATGTGTTTGAGGTAACCAAAGGATATCTAAGCTGAATTTCTGAGGGAAGGTGAAGAACAGAATGTTGGAATTCAAGGAAGGATAAATTATTTTGATGATGCTTTCTAAGGTATGTTATTTACAGGTCATATCATAATTTTCGCAATAACTTTGTTTATAGAATGATTCAGACCATGAAATTGATATTACATTGAGGAAACATATCCAAGTATATATTGTAAAAAATTCAGCTAGTGGGTCATTGTATTTTTGGAGTTACACTCTGTGGAAAATAGGGTTTGTGGTTGGTCCTGAAACTAGTCAAAAACATGTGTTTCGGGTAAAAACATCATAACTTCTTCATAGAAGATATAAATTTAGTAAGAAAAAATGTGTTGGTTAGAGTACAGTCCTTAGTATGTTGTGTAACATTTTCAGATCAATTCAACAAATATTCAGTGCAGAGCATGCTCTACAAGGTCACTCTCTAGAATAAGCCAGAATTCAGCAAGGTATGCCATTTTTTCTATAACTACTTTTTTGAGAGGTTCCAAGTAGTGAAACCTGGAGAAATTGCATAAAACAAGATGAAGAACATTTTATATAAGTTTCAAATATTTCTTCATTACATTTACAAAGTTATGATTATTTCAAGTTAGGATTGTTGACTAATCCAAAACTAGTCATGTGAGACTAAAGAAAAGTTTGATGTAAATGCTAGTATCTTGTTGTTAAAAGTTAAGGAAGGTTTGTAGGTATGTGATAATATACACCAGGTCTATTATAGAGTTATAAATCACATTTTGATGATGAAATTGATAAATAATTTTGGTTGAGGTACAAGTTGGGTACATGGTTGAGACAAGTAGTTGATGAGTTGGCACATACATGAGGCGTATAGTTGATGATGTTGGTACATATTTATGAGTCATAGTTCATGAGTAGTTGACACATGATTGGTACATACTTGGTACATGGTTGGTTGCAATTGTTTATGGTACAAGTTGATTACAGATTGTTTGGTACAGTTTGGTGCATGGTTGATGCCCTTGTTTATGGTACAGGTTGGTGCATGGTTGATGCACTTGTTTATGGTACAGGTTGACACATGGTTGATGCATGGTTCAGGTTTATTGGTACAGGTTTACATTCGTATATCTCATAGTGATAGTGTGACAGTGGTTCCATCATTCTACTTTTACTTCAGGGAAGTTGGGCGGGGTAGGGACAGGTGGTTGTAGCCGAAGAACATAGGGGGTTGTAGCCTACTTCTGGTTGTATCCATAAAATTGGTGAGTTAGAGCTTCCCTCAGGTTGTAGCCTGAGAAACCAGGGGTTTGGAGCTTCCTTCCAGTTGCACCTAGAAAATAAAGGAAGTTGGTGCTCCCAATGAATGTAATTCTTCAAGACATATAAGAAAAAACATTCAGTGGTTTTCTCCCTATTTGGGTTTCCACGTAAAACACTGGTGTACTGTGTATGTGTGTGATTGTTCATTTCTTATTTCTCATTATTGGATAATAATTCTACATTGATATAACACTTTGATTATTTGAAGAAAAATGATTATAATTATGATATTACTGATTCATGCCCCCTCTCAGTAATCCAACACTCTGCCACTTTTGTACTAGTCATTTCTCACATAGGTTAGCCCTTTAGCCTATATAAGTTTCTCTCTCAAAATCCTAGAAGAAATTTTGTTTCTGAGCTAGATCCTCCGGGCTTGATAATTGTCTTTCCATCTTGACACAAAATGTAGAGAAACAACAACAATAGTTGAAGGTAGTCGAAGAAGTCTGATAACTGAATCTCTGTGTGTTTTGCAAGTCACGGAAATAATTCAGAAGTTGTTGGAGTTGAAGCTCGACACAATATTGTATTTGGTATTAGCACGCAATGATGAAGTTATTAATATATATAAAGTTTTTTGTGTGTTGACAAATTCATGTGTATTTATGAGCTTCTATTTTGTTCATGAGTTCATGCGTTAAAGAATAGCATAGTGTGAAGAAATTATTTCATTAAGTTCTATTTTCGCAGGGCACAATAAATCGTGCAGTCTGTGCACTGTGCGGTATTTCTTCATAGTTATGTCACAATGTTTTGTGGTGCACAATATTTACAATTGTGATGTGCAGATTTTGTCTGCGCACTGTAGATATAATATCTAGTATAGAGCAGGTTCTATCAGAGAAAGTTTTATCAAAGTAAGTTTCAAGAGAAACAACTCTATCATAAGGTGAAATATGGCTTCTACTTCAAATCTGCAACCTCCCACTTTTACAGAAAAAAATTATGAGTTATGGTCCTTGACCATGAAGGCGTTATTTTGGGGTCAATATGTATGGGAGATAGTCAAGAATGACTATGTGGAACCATGAGATCAGGTAGAATACAATGCACTCACACAATTTGAAAATGATGCTTTGAAAGATCAAAGAAAGAAGGATGGAAAGGCGATGTTTTACATACATCAAGCCATGCATGAGAGCATACTCCCAAGAGTTGCATTAACTAAGCAAGCCAAGGAAGCATGTGACATACTACAAACCTCTTATTAAGGTATGGACAAAGTTAATACTTCAAAACTACAAATTCTTAGAAGAGATTTTGAAACTCTTTCAATGTAATATACGGATTCAGTATATTCCTTTTACACCCATGTTATTGGCCTGATAAATCAGATTAAGTCTAATGGAGAAACCATAGAGGATAGAAAATTTGTTGAGAAGATACTTAGGAGACTCCCTCCTAAATTTTATACCCTTGTTGTGACTCTAGAAGAGAGAAAAGATCTGAGTTAGTTTAGCCTAGATGAACTACAAGCTTTCCTCATTAATCATGAAAACAGATTAAATAGGTCAAGTATGTCATTAGAAAATGCATTTTCTACGCAGAAGTCATGGAAGATAAAGGGGGAGAGATAACTCTATAGGAAAAGGAATAATTTATGTCAGAGGTGGATGTAGTAGTAGTCCTGGAATTACTGGTGCAAGTGGTCAAAGCCAAAATAGCAGTCAGCCAAGTAATTAGAAATTTGATAAATCAAAGATTCAATGCCATTATTGTAAAAAGTATGGACATTATGCATGAGTGGAGGAAGAGACAGTATAATCAGAACAATCAAAGACAAGATCAGTCACACAACACAAATAGTTTGTCTAGTCCTATGTTTATGTTGTACATTGAGACAATTCCTATAGTCTCAACAGTTGAATGCAATGTTTCTCAAGAAAGTCCATGTGATATTTGGTATCTAGATCCAGGCCGCAATAATCACATGATAGAAAAATTAGAGTTTTTTTCTAGTTTGGATAAGTCAGTCCAAACTAAAGTTACACTTGGAATGGATATCTAAGTCACTTTCTTAGGAAAAGGTAGTATAAACATTTTAACTAAACAAGGAGAACAAATTGTTATCACTGATGTATATTATGTTTCTGGTATGAAGTATAATTTGATGAGCACAGGACAATTGTTACAGAAATGACACACAATCGACATGGAAGAAAATCACTGTGTGATTATGGATAGATATCCAAGCAATCGACTTATTCCAAGAATTCAAATAACAAACAAAAAAATGTTCCCATTGACAATAAAGCCATCCAAGAAGAAAAATATGGCACAAGTTATTGGTAAAGAAAAATATGTGCAGTTAGACACTGCATTTACAGCAGAAAGTGCGCGCAATTCTGAAAAAATTAAATGTAGTGCGTGCAGTATCAAAGAAGAAGAAGACAATAACGCATAGATGTAGACAACATTCCAATCTGAAGTACAGGATGATTCCTGGCTATGACATTTTAGAGTTGGACATTTGAACTTTGGAGGTCTGAAGTGTTACCCATGATTTTGGTCATCATGATGATGTATTGATGATGGTGTACTCAGGCTCTTCATAAGAACTTTCTCCTGAGAAAAAGTTATTTTCATCCCTTCCAGAAAACTCATTTTTGAAGACTGTTCGCAGACTGCTAATATATTTTCCTGTGAGAATGCCTGATTCTCACAGGATGCCTTAAGCCAAGGTGCGAGAAGTTCGCATTGTGTTGAACTGCTAGGGTGCGAACTCTTTTTAAAGAAGGGAAAAAGATGAATTCTCGAAGCTTCTAGAAGGGAATCTTCTATAAGGATGAGATGACATTTGAATGGTTATCCTAGTACTAGATTCCCTGATATTTTGGGATCATTCCTATCCAAGTAACTAATTCATTCTCTCCTATATATTGAGTGAATTCTCATGGAAAAGGTTAAGCAAACAAGGTTAAGCAAGATTCATTGGAGAATTGGTGAAATAATTGTGTGAAGGATTGAGCTTGAATAACAGCTTGGAGACTTCAGCAAGTTTATCGAAAAAGAGTTGATCTTCTTCATGCAAGTGAGCAAGTGTGTGTGTCGGAGCCAAGGGCCATCGAAAGGAAGTTTTAGACATCAAGGCTCAGGTTGTAATCTTTACTTTCCATTAATATGATACAGTAATATGTCCCTTTCCCATAAAGCTAAGTCCACTTTATTGTATAACTCCTTGATCATATACATAGATTCACTGTTGAATAGATTGTGCTTTCTTCACTTTAGTTGGTTTGTATTGTTTTGGTCTTGACTGTACGAGAGCACTGGAGTGAAGCGGGAGCAACAAATATCAAAGGAAGTGATCATAAGGTATGTACTTTGTTCTTGCCTCCTATTTAATTCAATGGTTAGAATCTAGGGAAAGAGCCATGTTCTGTCTTTCTTTGTTCTAGATCCAGATGGATCTAGGGAGATCGGTTTGTGTCTGCACTTACGGATTTATCCAATAACAAAATTGGTGACTCCACTGGGGACATCCTATTTTCTTTGTGTCTTTTGGTGTTTTTCTGTGGCCATTTGTTCTGGTTTCATTTTTCTCCTGTCTTATCAGTCTCTGAGTCTTCAGGATATCCTAATAGACCTTCTGGGTCCATAAGCCTTTTTGAATTGTGCTTCATTTTTCAATTTTTTTATTATGTTCAGGGATTCTCGCACTACACTTCATTGCAGCCTACGATAATAGGTAGAGTTCACACTCTGCCCATAGGTTTCAGTGCGAGGGTCTCGCACCCTACTCAAGGGTCACCTGCGAGAATCAATGATTCTCGCATTGTGTAATATTTCCTCCTTGCGAACTCAATTTTTCAAAATTTTGGATTTGAGCTTTGGCATCTTCAACTTCCCAGATCAGTCTAGGTGCCTTATAAGAGTTTCTTGGACCATTGATTGGTGTCTTTCTTGTCTTCGTTTGCGTGCATGAATAGTCTTAGGATTGCAAGGCTCTTCTTGTCATTTTTGGCTTGACTTTCGTTTCTTGGATTTTCTTGGCAAAACCATTCTCTTTGATTTTAGAATCTGAGCGTGTTTGATTAGTTAAGAACCAGTGATTGGTTGAAAGTTGAGTTTCTTGGTCTTTTCTCATTTTCTTATTGTTTGAAAGATCAATTTTCTTATGCAATTGAAAAGACTAGTTTGGGTTTCTTTGTTTTAACAAAGTTCATTATTGCTTTTAGTGAAAATTTTGAAACAAAAAGATTAAAATTCTTGCTTTATATTAGATTGGGGGCATCCTTGCATTTGAAGTAGCGAAATTGCATGCTTCTTAGCATTTTTTTTATCTTAAATTATGAAAACTTTTCCCCCTCATGGCCGGGGGGGGGGCATGAATCGTGCATTGGTGTTCAATACCTTTTTCTCATTTCTTGAGAATCTTGATATTGATGAGTTTAATATATTTTGGGGCATCATGCATATGGGAATGATAAATGTTTTCTCCTTCTCATAGCATAGCTTTCATTGAAATGAAAAGATTGCATCTTCATATCTTTGCATAATTTTCGAGTTGGTCAAAACACCATATTGTCCACGCCATCTTCCTTTTGAGTAACAACAACCATAAACTAAAGCGCTTATAAAAACTGATTAGATATTTTTATAGTTTCTGGTAGCAAACCTACATTAGACTAGTTGTAGGGCTTTGGGATAGGTGTGAAAGATAAATTTCCAAAGCCGCAAAAAAACATAGAATCTTGAGTTGGGAAGCGGTTAAATCCACTTATTACATTTTGTCCTGGGAATCCCTTCTAACACAAGGGTCAATCACAAGGTCACATTGAGACTGGCAGAGTTACTCACCCTTCTTTGTCGGTCTTGGTGTAGAGATTGCACGTATTATGGGGGTCGCTTGAGAGGTATACCCACAATGATGAGTGGAAGCCTCTCAAGTTGATCTCAGGCTAGATACCCTGCCCTTGCGTGTGGATCAGACTGTCGACTGTTTCCCTAGGCATCACTGTAGTAATTGGTAACCTTAGTGGCCTATCTCTCTAGGTTCTTTACACGAGATGACTGTGGAGGGGCAAGTCTTCACGGTACCTGGAATCGACGTTGGCCAAACTCACTCGGGCTCCTTGAAGGGTATACCCACGATTATGTGTGGGAACTTGCACCAGGGCGTAAGTCTGTTAAGCAGGTCATCAACGTAAATTTTCCACCCACTCTATATCATCCCCTTCTTACATTGTTCCTGCGACGTTGGATTTCATCACCAACTAGTGTGTTCATTGTGAGAAGGTTTTGTTTGTTTGCTTGCTTCCTAGATTTTTAGCGTATGCTGTTTGTTTTCCCTAGTAGACTCTAGGTTGGATTTATTTGATGGTGTCAGTTCCCGGAATGACCAATGAAGGAACCCCTGCTCCAGGGGAACCTTTTTTTTTTCCTTCTTATCGAAACATTGGTCCTCCTCACATCGCTACTTTGAGCCTTCCAGATCTCACAATTGGATTGTCGGTGTGGTTGTTTTCCACTCAGGTAATCCCAAATGCAGTAAGTGCTTCAGTCGTAATCACTTCCCACCAAGAACATCAACCTCATGTTGATCCTTCCCTGTCTTCACCAGTAAGGTCTTCTTCGCCTTCTTCGCTTGCAAGGTCACCTTTCATTTCATCTTCTTCGTCAAGCGAAAGTTCTGAAGCTAGTAACTCGGTGAATAAGAAGAAGAAGAAAAGAAAGATTAAGAAGAGGAAACATAAACAAGGGTCAAAACCTCCAACCACTGTCAAACATGTTGGAAAACAACCAGTTACTGTTAGTCATGCTGGGAGTGTTGATGATGTCAATATCACCGCAACAACCCGTAAGCCCAAGTACCCTTGCAGGCTTTGTAAGGGTAGCCATATTCTTAAGGATTTCCCTGGTCTATCCAAGGTTATAGAAGTATGGTCTACACACCCTGACCAACCCATGTCATCAGCCTCTGAACAACATACTGATAACCTCCAGTCAACTAGTCATGATCCAGTTGGGAAGAAGAAAAGTAGAGTCAAGTTCCCATGTATGTTATGCAAAGGGAGTCATCTAACTCATCTTTTCCCTCATATGGACAAAGCCTCAAAATTACTGGAAGACATGACTATTTTACAGCCTCAACTTCCAGTTGCTTATCACAAGATTTCTCTCAACCCACCTGTAGTTGATGGAATGATCAATCTGGTTCCCCTATCGGTAAGTCCGGTTGATCAAGTGGTCAATCTGGTCACGTCTTTGGATGAACCAAGAGACCAAGTGGTTGACCCGATCCCATCCTCGATCAACCCCACTCTCCCGTTAGAGAGTGAAACCCCAGCGGTTGATCCATTTCCATCTGTCGACCCCATTCTCTCCTTGGAGAATGAAACTCAAGTAGTCAATCTGATCTCTCCATCGGTCAATCCTACTCTCCTGCTAGAGAGTAAACCCGATACTGCCCATGTTTTTCTCGTTGATACAGAATCTACCGTGCCGAGGGGTATTCCTCCTTCTCTCGTAGGACCCCCTCCAAGTAATGAGTCCATCTATTTTGATTGGGGTGTGCTAACTAGACCTCATCTTCCCTCTTACATTCCTTTCCAGATTACAGTACAGGTTTGTGGTCGGGACGTTCCCCAAACGTTGATAGATGAAGGTTCGTCTGTTAGTATTTTGTCCTATATTGCTTGGCAAGCTTAGGGTTGTCCTCCACTTGCACCGGTTACGCAGAATCTGTTAGCTTTTAACAGAAGAACCAGTCAACCTTTAGGGACCCTTCCTCATTTTCCTGTAACTTTGGGAGGGAAAACTATTTTTATTGATGTCATGGTAGTCCAAGACCCCTTGGATTTTTCTTTGCTCCTTGGGAGAGATTATGTCTATGCCATGAAATCTATTGTGTCTACTCTTTTTCATGTGATATCTTTCCCTCACGATGGACGAGTTGTGACTGTTGATCAACTTTCATTCTTTGACCCTGACTGGATTTCCTCCCTAAATGGTTCTTACGTGCAGATAGTATCACCCCCGCCACAAGTTAATTATGTGGCATTGTCGCCCATGGCTTCAACTTCTAATGACTTAGATTCAGTCGTTGACATGGTGATTTCTTTGATAGGTTTGTTAGAGCCTGATCTCTTTACTCCTGTCACAACCCTCAACATGGTGTCCTTCCAGAGTGTGTTTCTTCCATCACATGAAGCCCTCTTGGAATCCATGACTGAGTTTTGTCCCTTGACATGGTGTCATTCCGGAGCATTGTCCTTTTGGAATCCATGATCAAGAAGAGAGATTCTGAGGATAGTTTTTGCATCTCTGAGGCAACCTCGTTAAAAAATGAAACAGAGGTCTATGAGCATAGTTTTTTTATTTCAATCTCGTTAAAAAATGAAACCACTCGAGGATAGTTTTTGCGTCTCTGAGGCAACCTCGTTAAAAAATGAAACAAAGGTTACGAGCATAGTTCTTGTTTCTATGTCAAGCTCATTAAAAAATGAAATAGCTTTCCCCCTCTCTATTTGAGTCAAGTCCTTTATCTAGTATTTGAAGCTTCATTTCATTCTCCTTTGCAGTTGGATGAAACGACGATTGGGGGGCATTTGCCTCAGCCTTTGGACTTCATGCTGAAGTTGAGCCGCTAGCTTCTTAAGCTGGGGGCTAAGTACCAACCATCCCTGTGTTATGCGTTGGGAAGTCTTTGAGCATAGTTTCCTCTAGTTCAAGCTTGCATAAAAATGAAACCAGGTCCAAGCATAGTTTTGTTTAGTTTTTAAGCTTGTGTAAAAATAAAATCTACCCCAAGCATAGTTTTGTTTTGTTTTAAAGCTTGCGTAAAAATGAAAACAATCCCGAGCTTAGTCTTTGTTCTCTCTCTTGCTCGTAAATACATGAGAATAAGTTACCGATCTTGCTCTTTTTTCTTTCTTGTGCTCGTAAATAAGTGAGAATATAACCGAGTATACTTTTATCACTTTTTTGGACTCGTAAAGGTTATGCGAAAAAGGAACCCCCCTGGAGTCCTCTTTAAGCTCTTTTCAAACTCTCTAAACATGAAAAGATAGCCGAGCGACCTTGCTATTTTCACGCTCAATAAAGTATTTGAGGTAAGCGTCTGGTGAGCGATAATTTATCTCTTTTTCGGTCTTGTGTAGACTATTTTACAAAAAAGGAACTGAGAGAGTTCTCTTTTGAGTGTTTTTCCAAACTCTATAATCTTGAAAAACCTTCGAGTTTTCTATCTCTGGACTCGTTAAACAAACATTGACAGACCTGTGATGGGACCGAACCACTCCTTCTTAGGGTTCATTAAAAATACTCCGAGGGACTCGTTTGAAGGATGAGCTTATATCAACAAGCATATGTTATCCTCCTCAAGCTTGCGTAAAAATAAAGAGGTACTTGCTAGAAATGGTGGGGGAAAATTTGGGAAAGGGATATGTTTTCATCTTCATATTAATTGGCAATAAGTTTCGCTCTTGAACATGACACCCCCTATTCATCATTTGAATCCGGTTTGGGAAATCCATTTGTCTCTCATTCGATTTGCTACAAGGTCATTTCCTGTGTCATCTTTGAGTCAATGCTGCCAAATCATTGGTCGTTTCGTTCATATGTTCAAGAGAAGTCCATCTGAAACCTATATTGAGTCGGCCATCTCCAGTTGTCCATTCTTTCCATGTCGGCCTTCCCTGTGTCCAGTCCAATTTGCAAAATACTCTGTTTCACCTTCCAAATCTGTTATTCATTTCATGTCATTGATGGGGGATACATCAAGGCCCTCCTGTTATGAGTTTTGTTCCGTCGACTTCAGCTCATTATCCGAAATCAAGACTTATAAATTATTTGGTACCTTGGAGCTTGCATGCCTCAATGGCAGGTTTCCTCGCTTTCGACAGTGGGTTTACATCATTGACCCCTGATCGAAAGATTCCCTCAGATGCTCGAATTCAACTCATTTATTCACACTCGATGGATTGTACTATGGTACCTTGGGAGTCATTGACATCAATGGTGATTTCCCTCGCACTTGTTAACGGTTTCATCAATGACTGATAATCAAGTGGTTTCTACCATGTTCGAATTCAACACATGTAATCACATGGTTAGATTCGTACTTTGGGCGACGATATTAAAGACCCTAGATATCATCTTTGTGATCCAGGTTGCGAAGGAGTATGTATAATTTGTGACACATAGATCCACTGTGTATGCCTCGTGGCTATGTCGTCTTGATTTGAAATTTCTCGTTTAGATCCACAGTGTATAATTGGTGGCCATGAGCCACGTCTATAATGTCCTCAGTCTGTGATCTGAATATGGGAATACCTACCTTAGAATTGATATATATGATATTCTGCAGATGCTTGGTTGTTCGCAGGTTTTCGATTAGGTGTGCTCCTGGTTCTCGACACACACATGCAGTTTACAAAGTCTATCGGTTGTCACTGGTTCCAACCTCATACTTTGGGGGGCATTCTGTTACCCATGATTTTGGTCATCATGATGATGTATTGATGATGGTGTACTCAGGCTCTTCATAAGAACTTTCTCCTAAGAAAAAGTTATTTTCATCTCTTCCAAAAAACTCATTTTTGAAGACTGTTCGCAGGCTGCTAATATATTTTCCTATGAGAATTCCTGATTCTCGCAGGCTGCCTTAAGCCAGGGTGCCAGAAGTCTGCACTGTGTTGAACTTCTAGGGTGCGAACTCTTTCTAAAGAAGGGAAAAAGATGAATTCTCGAAGCTTCTAGAAGGGAATCTTCTAGAAGGATGAGATGGCATTCGAATGGTTATCCTAGTACTAGATTCCTTGATATTTTGGGATCATTCCTATCCAAGTAACTAATTTATTCTCTCCTATATATTGAGTGAATTCTCATGGAAAAGGTTAAGCAAACAAGGTTAAGAAAGATTCATTGGAGAATTGGTGAAAGAATTGTGTGAAGGATTGAGCTTGAACAATAGCTTGGAGACTTCAGCAAGTTTATCCAAAAAGAGTTGATCTTCTTCATGCAAGTGAGAAAGTGTGTGTGTTGGAGCCAAGGGCCATCGAAAGGAAGTTTGTGATATCAATGCTCAAGTTGTAATCTTTACTTTCCATTAATATGATACAGTAATATGTCCCTTTCCCATAAATCTAAGTCCACTTTATTGTATAACTCCTTGATCATATACATAGATTCACTGTTGAATAGATTGTGCTTTCTTCACTTCAGTTGGTTTGTATTGTTTTGGTCTTGACTGTACGAGAGAACTGGAAGGAAGTGGGAGAAACAAAGACCAAAAGAAGCGATCATAAGGTATGTACTTTGTTCTTGCCTCCTATTTAATTCAATGATTAGAATCTAGGGAAAGATATCTTGAAAAACCTTCGAGTTTTCTATCTCTGGACTCGTTAAACAAACATTGACAGACCCGTGATGGGACCGAACCACTCCTTCTTAGGGTTCATGAAAAATACTCTGAGGGACTCATCCGAAGGATGAGCTTATATCAACAAGCATATGTTATCCTCTTCAATCTTACGTAAAAATAAAGAGGTACTCGCCAAAAATGGTGGGGGGAAATTTGGGAAAGGGATATGTTTTCATCTTCGTATTAATTGGCAGTAAGTGTCGCTCTTGAACATGACACCCCCTATTCATCATTTGAAGCCGGTTTGGGAAATCCATTTGTCTCTCATTCGATTTGCTACAAGGTCATTTCATGTGTCGTCTTTGAGTCAATGCTTCCAAATCATTGGTCGTTTCGTTCATATGTTCAAGAGTACTCCATCTGAAACCTATATTGAGTTGGCCATATGCAGTTGTCCATTATTTCCATGTCGGCCTTCCCTGTGTCCAGTCCAATTTGAAAAATACTATGTTTCACCTTCCAAATCTATTACTCATTTCCTGTCATTGATGGGGGATACATCAAGGCCCTCCTGTGATGAGTTTTGTTCCGTCGACTTCAGCTCATTATCTGGAATCAACACTTAGAAATTATTTGGTACCTTGGAGCTTGCATGCCTCAATGGCAGGTTTCCTTGCTTTCGACAGTGGATTTACATCATTGACCCCTGATCGAAAGACTCCCTCGAATGTTCGACTTCAATTCATTTATTCACACTCGATGGATTGTACTATGGTACCTTGGGAGTCATTGACATCAATGGTGATTTCCCTCGCACTTGTTAATGGTTTCATCAATGAATGGTAATCAAGTGGTTTCTACCATGTTCGACTTCAACACATGTAATCACATGGTTAGATTCATACTTTGGGCGACGAGATTGAAGACCCTGGATATCATATTTGTGATCCAGGTTGTGATGGACTATGTATAATTTGCGACACATAGATCCATTGTGTATGTCTCGTGGCTATGTCGTCTTGATTTGAAATTTCTCGCATAGATCCACAGTGTATTCTGGTGGCTATGCTATAATTTGACGGCATGGATCCATAGTGTATGATTGGTGGCCATGACCCATGTCTATAATGTCACCAGTCTTTGATCTGAGTATGGGAATACCTACCTCAGAATTGATATATATGATATTCTGCAGATGCTTGGTTGTTCACAGGTTTCCGATTAGGTGTGCTCCTGGCTCTCGACACACACATGCAGTTTACAAAGTCTATCGGCTAACACTGGTTCCAACCTCATACTTTGAAGGGAATTCTGTTACCCATGATTTTGGTCATCATGATGATGTATTGATGATGGTGTACTCAAGCTCTTCATAAGAAATTTCTCCCGAGAAAAAGTTATTTTCATCCCTTCCAGAAAACTCATTTTTGAAGACTGTTCGCAGGCTGCTAATATATTTGCCTACGAGAATGCTTGATTCTCGTAGGCTATCTTAAGCCAGGGTGCGAGAATTTCGCAATATGTTGAACTGTTAGGGTGCGCACTCTTTCTAAAGAAGGGAAAAATATGAATTCTCGAACCTTCTATAAGGGAATCTTCTAGAAGGATGAGATGGCATTCGAATGGTTATCCTAGTACTGGATTCCCTGATATTTTGGGATCATTCTTATCCAAGTAACTAATTCATTCTCTCCTATATATTGAGTGAATTCTCATGGAAAAGGTTAAGCAAGATTCATTGGAAAATTGGTGAAAGAATTGTGTGAAGGATTGAGCTTGAACAACAGCTTGGAGACTTCAGCAAGTTTATCCAAAAAGAGTTGATCTTCTTCATGCAAGTGTGTGTGTCGGAGCCAAGGTCCATCGAAAGGAAGTTTGCGACATCAAGGCTCAGGTTGTAATATTTACTTTCCATTAATATGATACAGTAATATGTCCCTTACCCATAAAGCTAAGTCCACTTTATTGTATAACTCCTTGATCATATACATAGATTCACTGTTGAATAGATTGTGCTTTCTTCACTTCGGTTGGTTTGTATTGTTTTGGTCTTGACTGTACGAGAGCACTGGAGTGAAGCGGGAGCAACAAAGACCAAAGGAAGCGATCATAAGGTATGTACTTTGTTCTTGCCTCCTATTTAATTCAATGGTTAGAATCTAGGGAAAGAGCCATGTTCTGTCTTGCTTTGTTCTAGATCCAGGTGGATCTAGGGAGATCGGTTTGTGTTCACACTTACGGATTTATCCAATAACATGAAGTTGCTACACACAAAGGATATGGTAAAAGGTTTTCCATTGATTGAAAAACTAGAAAGATTCAATTTTTCATGTAAATTTTTGTAATCCCACCTACATATAATTAAGGGGGAGTTATATAAATAGTAATTACAAGTAGGTGAGTTTTAAGTCTCCGTCAATTTGTCAGTCAGTCAGTCTGCAAATACAAATTCATAAATTTACGCAAACTCGGTTTTGTCAGTCGACAAGTACGGGAGTTATTTAATGAAACCAATCTTTATCTTTCTTGAGCTATGTTAAGTAGATAGAAGTCACTCGAATTTGTCGTTGTATTAATGTTTGAGTCAGTTCGCTTCTACATAAAGTTTTTGGTCTCAATCTATATATTTATGAGTCTTTAGTTACTCGATGTAGACATAGAATGTAGAGAAACAACAACAGTAGCTGAAGGTAGTCGAAGGATTCTGAGAGCTCAAGCTCTATGCCTATTTTGCATGTTGCAAAAATAGTTTAGAAGTTGTTGGAGCCGAAGCTCGATAAAGTATTGTATTGTGTATTAACACACAACATTGAAGTTCTCAATATATATCAAATATTTTGTGTGTTGACAAATTCATATCTATTTATGAGCTCATAGTGTGAAGAAATTATTCATTAAGTGTTATTTTCACAGCGTTCATTAAATCATGCAGTCTGTGCACTGGGCGGTAAGTCTTGAGAATCCTATCACGAAGTTTTGTGGCGTGCAGTAATTACAACTGCAATGCACAGAGATCCAAGGAAAAACCTCATAGTGGACATTTCAAAACCTCATACAGAGTTCTTATCCAAAAAATAATTCTCTCCAACATAGTGAGAATATATAGTTTATATAAGCACTTATTGTGAAATTGAAGGGATCGTGTTGGTGTTGAAATTATCTGGGATCATGTTGGAAGGATATGGGAGTAAGACATGAAATAAAAATGGCAGAAATTTTTATGGGATTGGAGGCTCTAGTTGGAGTGGGAGGTAGCAAGGGAATACCTCTGTATATAATCGCAGATTAATGTGTAATTCAGATCTCGGAGGTTGTTGTTGGTGTTGAAATTTCAACACGACGGGAATGAAGACTGAGTATAGGATTGTGAATTTGAGTTGAAATCCAACGCAGTTTGTGACTTGGACGTAGACAGAACAAGTATAAGAGGAAGCGATGACCTTTTCTACACTGGAAGTCGGGATTGGCTTGGTATTTATTCCCGGAAGAAGGAAAACCAACCAGCTATGCAATGTGTAGGAAGAAGACTGAGACAAACCCACCCACCAACCACTTGCGGAAACAATGGCTCAACATTTTTATAAGTGGTATATTTACAAACATGGAAATTAGTCCTTCGTGATTGAAGACTCTGATTGATGGCTCTGAGGTTCGTGTAGAAATTTCAACATGGCGGGGAACAAGGGCTATGACTGGCAGGTAGGAAGTTACTTGGAATATGTTTGGTTGAGATCCAACGCACTCCTTGACATGGACGCTTAGGGACGATTATAAGAGGAAGCGATGAATTCTTAGAAAAATGTGCCCAGTGCTAATTCCTTCCGGAGGGCCATTGAATCATCCATGAGATATGAAGAACTAGAAGACAAACCCAACAACCACTTGTCTGGGGTCGGGCAGTCAAGAAATAGTCACGAAATCCATTTGAATGACCCGATAGGGGACCGTACCCGAGTGAAGGGAGAGACTCAAGGTATGGGGTGGGGAACCAGGTAGCATAGCCGATAAGGAAGCGTAGCCGAGTGAGGAAGAAGATTCAAGGAAGTTAAATGACGTAAGTCAGTAGTCAGCACAAGCGAATCTTCTCCAGAGCTTCAGGGTTAGCATCAGACTTTTCAACAGTATAGTTCTATTTTAGTTTATGCTGCAGATCAATTCCGATAAACTTATTAAAAGAATTTTGACCCTTACTCAAATTGAACCATGCTCTATTCAACCTCGCAAATCAAATTCCTTCACTCGAAAATGATAAGAGGCCACTGCATAGCAGAGCTGAGCCATGTATGTTGCTATCGTGACTTAGGCCATCGGGACTACACTTTTTTTTTTAATTGTTTGTTAATTGTACGTGGGTTGGTTCTATGGTGTATTGGCTAATCTTAGAGATATAGATCCACTATTCTCGGATATAGAACATTAAGCTATTCCTATAAATATGTAATTTGTTTGAAGCAATAATATCAAGTGTAAAGTATTATGTTTGAGATAAAATGTCTTCTCTCTCATTTTCTTACTCACGGGATGATCCGAATTGGATCCGGCATGAATAATTGGCTATTATTAAGGCTATGGGTGATGGAGATCAACTTGTTGACGTGAACGGCCCTGTGTCATCATGATTGATGTCCAATTTTGTATGTAACGTATGTAAACTCAAGCAATATATAGTTGTATGAAAATGAATAATGATGATGTCCAATTTTGTATGTAACGTATGTAAACTCAATAAGTATATAGTTGTATGAAAATGAATAAACCCACGTTGGATAAAAGACAAATAAATAAAGAAATGGAGAAGAGATGAACTAGAGAGAAGTTGAAGCGTTGGAGATGCTTGACCTTCCAATTATCATCTCAGTCGACTCAACATTCTATATAATGTATCCCCACAATGAGAAAGGGGTTATTTGGTTGTGAATGATATAGAGAGGTTTCCTAAATGTTACTGAGGAGCATAGACATGTGCCATAAAGCCTGTAACTTGCCCATTGCTGAAGAAATAAGAGCCTGGTCGAAGCATAAAGAATGTTGGTTTTTCGGATTGGGTTTCCAGGGTAAACATCTGAGTCTATGTGTGATGATTGTCATGGTTTATGTTTCCTTAGGAATGGTTAATGTATGCATTGTATTTAATGGTCGCTTGTGTATATTCTAGAGATGAGGAATCAGTGTTGCTATTGTATGAGCTTGTTTCATATTAATTTGGTTCTCAGTGGGATAATACACTAGAATAACGACTCCTTAATTATAGTCGTGCAATGAATTCTGAGGTTGGAAATCGACGACCCTCCTTTCGGAGCTGTTGTTATTCATTCGAGAGTTTCTAATCTTGTTTTTAGTCGTTGAACTCATAACTGACTTCATTGAGTGTTTTCCTCCATTGTCATTTTCCGAATGGACTCCCCTACATTTTGATGCATTGTGGGTTACCCAAATTCATGCCAAAATGTTTTCTGACACTATTGATGAGTAAATTTAATCTCAGACATTCTTCCTAGCCATTGGTCATTAGAAATTAGACCTGGTTTCCTTTCAGTAAAATTTCCTTCCCCAATCAATCAATAGACATCTCTTGGTCGACTCGACTTAGAAGAAATCCGACTTGAGTAAATCCGACTTGGGAAAATTCTAGCTTGCCTTGACTAAACTGAATTTCTTTTACTTGACTCGACTTCCCTCGACTCAACTGACTTGCTTCGACCTAACCTAACTTGCCTCGAATTGACTGACTTGTTTCAACTCGACCTTAATTGCCTCAACTCGACCCTACTTGCCTCTACTCAACCAAATTTCTTTGACTCAACCCGACTTACTTCGATTTGCATTTCTCAACTTGACATGACTCATTATTTCTTTCCAACTCAACTTGGGACTTGATCGATCGAGAATTTTTTCGACATCTACACAACAAGACTTATAATTATTTTAACAAAGAATTTTGTGTTGGTGAGACAGATAGGTTATAAGCCTCTTGTTTACAGATCAGATGATATCAAAGGGGATGTTTGAATACAATCAGTGAAACCTGTATGGTAAGTACCCACAGTGATTACAAAAGAAAGGGACAATAATTGGTGTCAGAGCTAGAGTGAAGTAGAGCATCAAGAATGTCAGGGGAACATTATGAAGGTGAAGAGGAAGAAGATTCCATGGTTAGGTTGGATCATTTTAAGCAGATTTTAGCTACATTGACATCAATGGTGTCACAACTATTGGAAGCAAAGGTCAAGGGACACCATCTGTGGATGATGGGCATGAAGGCCCCAAGAAGGAAAAAATAAGCCAGAGATAGAACGTAAGACTGAGCTATAAATGGAAGAGTGCAACTACATCAAGACACATGCACCTTTTCATGTAGAGGCTAAGGTGGACATAAATCCTTATGTTGGATAAGTGGATGCTATCAAGTTGAACCAATGAATACAATAGATGGAAGTGTACTTCAATGTTCATTAAGTAACTGGAAAAAAAATGATTTTTTTTCTCGATTGAAGCTTGAAGGCCATGCTTTGACACAGTGGGAGAGTAATGAAGTAAGAAGAGCACTAGGAAATGAGCCACCAATGACTAAATGGGAAGTATTTAAGAAAATGATCAAATATAAGTTTTATCCAATAGTATATGAGGAGCACCAACAAATAGTATGGAATTACCTCATACAAAGACAAGGACAATCAGTGCAGGATTTCACGCTAGAGTTTAGGAAGAGAGCAATCCAGATGGGATCCTCTCTCAAAATTCTAGACATGCTGGTCAAGTATTTGGGGGAATTTTTTCCTCATATTCACAGGAAATTTATGTTCTTCATACCAAATACTATTGATGAGGCTAGTATTCAAGCACAATACATTGAGGGAGACAAGTGAAAGCAACAAAAAAATCCTCACAAACAAGTAAAACCACGAGCAATAGAAAATAAAGACAAACAAGAAGAAGTGGAATGAGAAGAAGGTTGTGGCAGCAACACAAGAAGGAACACCTACCATCCAACAATGTAAAAGATATGATCGCAAGGTACACATGGAGGAGAATTATTGGAAATTTCACCCTAAGAAGTGCTTGAAATATTTTCAAAAAAATAAAAAGAAAGAATTAATATCAGAGGATGTTGAGGAATGTGTGAATAGCACATCATACCTAGAAGAGAATATTAACTACACTAATCTTCATAAAGAGGTGGAATTAGTTGGTTGTAATCACAAGGAGGAGAAGGCAATGACTTGACTATTTTGTATTAAAATACACATGAAGCAAAGCGAGGTGGATTGTTTGTTCGATCCAAGTTCACAATCCAACTTGATATCTACAAAATTGGTTGAGAAGCTCAGATTGGATACACAATATCATCCACATCCATACCCCCTAGGCTGGGTAAGGCAAGATGTGGAATTGAAAGTGAGCAAGCAATGCAAATTTAAGTTTTCCATCAATCATAATTTTGTGGATGAAGTAGTTGCAAATGTGGTTCCTCTAGACATATGTGGAGTCATCTTGGGAAGGCCATATTTGTATGTGAGGGGCTCTATTTTTAGAAGGCAAAAAAACCAGTACATGTGATTCAAGGATGGAAAAGATTATACCATAAATTCACACATGGATAAATATAATATCTCTTTGATCAATGCTTATCAATAAAGAAGAATAATGGGCAAAAAAAATCGAATCTCCTCTAACAACTCTCCTCGAAAATAATTTTTTCAATTGGAATCTCGCGGCTAACCTATCCTTCCAATCCTTGAAAGACGTTATGTGTACTACTTTTGTATTGATCCTACCTGACTTCACCAAGACCTTTGTTCTGGAACGTGATGCACTAGGGAGAGGAATGAGGGAAGTCCTTATCTATTGGGCCATTCAATCTATGAAAAGGAAATGTTGGCTATTTTGCATGCATTGGATCTATGGCACCATTATCTATTGGGACACTGCTTCCAAATTAAAACAAATCATCAAAGCCTCAATTACTTCCCGGAAAAATGAATTCATATCCAGAGAAAAAACAATGTGTGACCAAGATGTTTGGATATTATTATGAGATCATTTACAAGAAGGTAAAATAAAATATGGTGGATGATTCTCTTTCTAGGAAATATGAAGAATAATGGTCCTTGTTTTCCCTCTCATTCCTTGTTGTTGACTGGCTTCAGGCTATTCATCAAGAATGGTTACAAGACACCAAAATTTCTAGCCTAATCCAACAAATGAAATAGGATCCCCAATTTGAACCACGGTACTCTTGGAAGAATAAAAAGTTTCAATATAAAGGATTCATATATTTAAGAAAACAATTGGCCCTTAAATCCACAGTGCTCTTTGAGTTTCACACTTCACCTAGCATGGGTCATTAACGTTTTACCAAAATTTATGAATGGGTCAAATGTTCTTTCTTTTGGGACAATATGAAATAGAAAATCCACATCTTTGTGACTGAATGTGATACCTGTCAATGCAATAAGGGTGAGACTATCAAACCTCTGGGCACACTCCAACCGCTTCCACTTCCACCTACTACTTCTATGGATATTTCTATGGATTTCACTATTGGCTTACACAAATTAGGCAATAAGTCAGTCATCATGGTGGTATTTCATCATCTTTCCAAACATGATTTAGCATCTCTATCCACCCACAGGCCGCGAAATGCCACTCCAGAACATTCTTTCATGCTCTGATACCAATTTGTAGCATCCCCGACCACATTCCGATTGGGGGCATGCCACTACTCAGATGCTTTACTTATCTCTAAACCCATTTTGTAACGTCCTCGACCATTCATCCTGGGATACGCTACGCCAGAGAACATAACTGTTCTCTGTGCGGAACATACTGTAACATACTCAGCATCCAAACTGAGCTATGCCACATACAATTTTTCTAAATGCAAGTAATTAAAATATATACACGCAGACCTCTTGTGGAAGATTTATATATAAAACGTGAACAGACAAATATGTTATGTAAATGCACAGATTCAGACTAAAATAATAGTGAATGCATACATGCAACATATACAAGAAATACTCATAAAAATAAACACGTAATTAACAATGCAACATGTAAACTTATCACACAATTGGCACTTATTATGGTAAGAATGTCACCAACTATGTGTAGACCTTCCACGAACCTCCCAGCCTTAGACCACATTGTTCATCACTCTCAATAGTGAGTTACACCCGAGTTGGGACTAAACTCCACTCAGGTAAAGGGTTCCTAATTGGGCTAATGGCTCATGGAAAACAAGAAAGACACCATCACGGTGCTCACCCAACTATAGTTTATCATTCCCCACGTGCCTGTCCCACGCAAGGAAGTGTGCCCCTTCTCTACTCAACAGTCCCTCAACTACCCCACTTCCCTTCCAGGGCTTCAACAACAGGCCGGACAGGAAGTCTCACAACCCTGTAGCTGCAGTTTAGCACGTTCAGGAGGTAACCTCCCAGCAATTCTCTCACCCAGAGAGAAATTACTCACGGGCTTGACAACCCCCCTCTTCAATATCCCATGGGCCTGACAACCCACTTCTTCCATATCCCACGGGCTCGACAACCCTCTTCTTCAGTCCAGCTTCCCAAGCTTAACCAGGTACACCAACACAAAATGGTTATGGATACTGGTTCAAATACAGTGAAATGAATGTCTGAGGATAACTAACTGCGTGAGTGAAAAATGGTCATGGAATCATGGTTGAATGATGGAAGGAATCATGGAAAAGATGATCGTAAGAATGATGGGGTAGATGTCAAAATGAGGTAAGTCCCAACAATATGTATGCATGTCCCCAACTTGACAATTGTCATGTTGGGAGCTACTTTGGCCCACTTGTCCCCAACTTTAGAACTTAAGATAAAATAATTATCCATACTCTATGATTTAAGAAATATTAATATAATATTCTTTTTTGGCTCAAGCTCCCTAGCTTAGCCCCTTTCCTTAACTTAGCCCCTCCCTTCCCCTAACTAGTGGAGCGTAGTCCCCCATCTCTTTTATCGTGGTCGGTCTATGCGCAACGATGTATTTTATATTAAATATGAGACATGCACATAAACAGGTGCACTGGCCTTTAACATCTAGGCTATCCGGCCTAATCAAAACATAAGCATCCTAGATTATAATAACTGGCTCACCAACTTATAAAATATATCATATACACAAAGGATCCCTGGCCTCAATATCACGTGCACTTAAGATGTTGCGCGCAACATCCTGGAATGTGCACACTTCCTCATTTTACTGCGTAGTTCATGCGTGCACTATGCCATGAAATGTGCATACAAAAATGATATCAAAACAACTCATCATCTTAAGCACATTTGTATTTACATTTACAATTGGGTTCATCCTTAGGGATATTACAATCCCATCCCCTTATTTATGCACGGTCCTCAGTGCATCGTGTACCCATGTGTTGTGGGTGGGAATCCCTCCTACGGTGCAAGATACCAGATATAATAAATATGCAGAAAAAAAATAAAATGCTAGAAATGGAAGAATAACAGTAATATAACCAGCATAATCTCCACAATAACACAGAAATGATATAAGAACAACAACAGAAATAGAAATTTGATTCAAAAAGCAATGTTCATGGGCCTCTTCGAGGGGGCAACCTCCAGTCGAGCAACGCTCTGTTACAATAATCTTCAAGCTAGGGTTTTCATACCCTCGACCCTTATTTATACTACATATGTCTATCAAGAGAAGCATCTAGAGGAAGATCCTTCTAGAAGCGGAAGCTTCTATTAGGTCTTCTTACATCTGCCTTATTCTATTTTATTGAAAGGCCTTATTAATATTGACCTTTATTACATCCAAATATATTAATCTACCCATGTGCGGGTTAGGACCCTAACATGTCTGCCCCCTTAAAAAAACCTTGTCCTCAAGGATTGAGATGTGGAAACTGTTGCAGAATGGTAGTTGGTTCCCAAGTGGCATCCACTGGAGTCGTATCTTTCCACTGGACTAGCACTTCCTTGATGGTTCTCTGACGCAAGCGACGCTCACGCTGGTCTAAAACTGCTTCTGGTTGTAGCCAAATTGATCCTTCTTTAGCTAAATCTGGAAGGTTGGTTTGAATTTGGCACCTAGTTCTAATCACCTTATTTGAGCATGAAACATGAAAAACAGGATGTAGCTTCAACTGAATGGGCAGAGCTCACTAATATGTGACTTGTCCCACACGCTTGAGAACTATATAAGGACCATAAAATTTGGGCGCTAGCTTCTGACAATGCTCGACCTTGAGGGAAGTTTTCTTATATGGTTGCAGTCGCATAAACACCTGATCCCTTTCTGCAAATTGCGTTCAAAGTGACCTTGATTTGCTTGTTGCTTCATGCAATTATGTGCCATGACCAAGTTATCTTTAAGGGTATGAAGAATATCCTCTTGAACTGTAAGTGTTTGGTCAACTGCCTAGACCTTCAAGGTACCCGATAAGTATGAGAGAACTAAAGGTGGCTTCTTTCCATATACCTCTTCAAAAGGAGTCATGTAAGTAGTTGTATGGGAGGAAGTGTTGTACAAACATTCGGCTTGGGGTAACCATTGAGCCCACTGATGTTGTTTTTCAGAGGAAAAACACCTCAGATATGTTTCCAAACACTTGTTGACAACTTTTGTTTGACCATCAGTCTGGGGATGATAAGTTGTGCTGAGATGCAATTGGGTGCCCTGTAGCTTAAACAGTTCTTGCCAAAAATTGCTTGTGAAAGTTGGGCCATGATCAGAAATAATAGAGTGTGGCATGCCATGAAGCTTGAAGACCTGGTCCATGAAAATTTGAGCCACCATGGATGCAGTAAATGGGTGTTGAAGAGCGCAGAAATGAGCATACTTGGAAAGGCGATCCACAACCACCATTATGACTGTTTTATCCTCCGATTTGGGTAAGTCGGTAATAAATTCCATAGAGATATCCTTCCAAATAGCGGGTGGAATCGGAAGTGGTTGTAGTGTGCCCGGAGATTTGACTATTTCTCCCTTGTTGCGTTGACACACCTCACATTCAGTGACAAAATTACGGATGTCCTATTTCATACCATCCCAGAAAAAATAATGTTTAACCCTGTCATATGTTTTGGTGAACCCTGAGTGCCTCACTATGGTTGTAGCATGAAGCTCATAAAGTATCGTGGATTTAAGCTTTTATTTTTTACTTAAACACAAACGACCTTTGTATTGAAGCTCATCCTAGAGCCAAGAGTACCCTGGGGGAGCCGGAGCCTTGGTCTACAATTGTTGGATCAAATGCAAACTTTTGGGATCTTGAAGCCATTCCTGGCGCATAGCTTGGAGCCAATCAGGTACAATGAAGGAAAGAGAAAAAAGGGATCCTTCTTCTTCATATTTTCAGGGTAGTGCATCTGCCACTACATTGTGTTTTCCCTTCTTGTAAATGATCTCATAATCATATCCAAAGAGATTAGTCACCCATTTTTGTTGCACTGGGGAGGAAATACGGTTTTCCAGAAAGTACTTGAGGCTTTGATGGTCGGTCTTAATTTGGAAGCGTTTCCCCAAGAGATAAGGGGGCCACAGATCAATGGCATGCAGAATAGCGAACATTTCCTTTTCATAAATGGGTTTGCCCAGATTCCTTTCAGATAGTTTCTTTCTGGTGAAGGCCAAGGGTCGACCCTCTTTCATAAGGACAGTGCCAAGTCCTTTCCCTAAGGCATCACATTCCAACACAAAGGTCTTTTTGAAATCAGAAAGGGCCAGAACTGGAGTGGTGCACATGGTCGTCTTCAAGGTTTGAAAATCTTGAGTGGTGGCTAGAGTCCAAGTGAAATAGTTCTTTTTTAGGAGAGCAGTGAGAGGTGCTGCAATCTTTCCGTAGTTCTTAATAAAGTTGCGATAATACCCTGTTAAGCCCAGAAATCCACGCAAGCTTTTGAGAGTCTTTGGGTGCAGCCAGTCTTGCATAGCTTAAATCTTTTTTGAATCCACCCTGACGCCATCCTTTCCAACTAGATGACCCAAGTATTCTACTTCTGAGGCACCAAAATCACATTTAGACTGTTTCAGGAAAAGTTGGTGCTGAGAGAGTAGATGGAGAACTTGATTCACATGAGTAAGATGGTATGTCCAAGTTTTTCTATAGATGAGGATATCATCAAAAAAAACTTAGACAAAATGACGGAGAAAGGGACGGAAGACATGATTCATGAGGCTTTGGAAGGTGGAGGGGGTATTACACAAGCCAAAGGGCATGACCAAAAACTCATAGTGGCCCTCATGAGTGTGAAAGGTCGTCTTGGGAATGTCTTCCTCTTTCATACATATCTGGTAATAGCCTGAGCGAAGATCAAGTTTAGTAAAGAATTGGGTGCCACTGAATTCATCCAGGAGGTCATCAATGATAGGAATGGGAAATTTGTCTTTAATGGTCAGTTTGTTGAGGGCGAGGAAGTCAGGACACATTCTCCAAGAACCTTCTTTCTTTAGGACCATGACTACAAGAGAAGAGTAAGGGCTCGTACTAGGGCGGATAACGCCTACATTAAGGAGTTCCTGGACCATTTTCTCAATTTCATTTTTTTTTGAAAAGGGGTGGCGATATGCATGGATATTGGGAGGAAGGATTTTGGGTATAAGGGGAATGGAATGATCATGAACACCGGAGGAAGGAGGGAGTCCTTGGGGACTGGAAAATACCATTTGATGTTTAGAAAGGAGGGCTTGGAGGTCATGCGACACCGGGGGTGTCTCTGTTGCTTGTATGGCATGGAGTTGGGCAATGACACTAGAATGAACTTTTTTGAGAAGCTTTTCCATGCGATGGGAACTAATGACCTCAGGTGAACCAACAATGATGCCTTGGAATTTATATTGGTGGCCTTCCTGGTCAAATTACATGGTTAATGCCTTAAAATCCATGAGAATGGGACCCAAAGTTCTTAGCTAGTCTGCACCCAACACAATGTCACAACCACCCATGTCAATAGAAAACATATGGGATTTTAGGTGGTAGTCACCGATTTGGAGACACACATTTTCACAGTGCCCTCCACATTTCATGGAACCACCATTGGCAATCATGATTTGGAAATTGTTGACAACATGGATGTAGCAATGAGTTTCTTGGGCAATGCGGAAATGAATAAAATTATGGGTGCTTCCACTATCAACCAGAATGATGACCTTCTGATTCTTGACGTAACAGATTAACTTGAGGGTTTATGGAGCGGAGAAGTCAGTGAGAGCATTGAGGGAAATGACGGGTTCTACTTCGGGAGGGTCTGAGGGAGGGGTTATGTCAGTGATTTCAAGTGACTCAGACACAAGGGGAGTTTCAACATCCTCTTCCAAAATATCCTCAGAGATGGCCATAAAAATATTTTGTTCCTTACACTTGTGGCCCAGGAAATATTTTTCATCACAATTATAACAAAGGCCTTTGAGTTGGCGTTCATCCATTTCATCCCTGGTCAATTTTTGGATCTTTAATGGGGCGGAGGGAGTAGTGGGAGTGATGGTTTTAGGGCGAGGGATAAAGGAGGCTTTTCGGTTTTGAGAGGATACAACCTTTTGTGCTTCTTTAGCTCTTTTAGTAGCCTCCACCCAACTCGAGGGTCGAGCCATGAGGACATGGGCCCGAATCTCCTCCTTGAGGCCATTGATAAAACACTCTCGAAAGAAAGCATCAGTCATGCCCTCTGTTCGAAAACCCAGGCGCTCAAAGGAAACTATGAAGTCTTCTCCTGTTCCAGATTGTTTCAACTTTGTCAAATGGCCCAAATGGTTGGTGTCCGTGTCAAAGCATTCATAAAGCTCGGTCGCAAATTGGGTCCAAGCAATATACCCTTGACGGGAAGTTTTTCTCCATTGCCACCATTTCCAACGTTCTTGATCTAGATGGAGAACACCATACCGGAGTTTGGCCAAGTCATCTGTGATGTCGTATAAAGAGAAATAATGTTCCATTTGGGTTACCCAACCAGTGGGGTCCGAGCCATCAAATTTGGTCACATCCACCCATGGAAGGCGTAGGTCATGTTGAAAGTGATGGGGCTGAAAGGTATGGGAATGGGAGGAATGTTCGCCTTCAGTCTTTGGAGGTGCTTCAGAGAAAGAGTCATCTGTAGGGATCTTCAGTTTGGTGCAAAGTGATTCAAAGATAGATTCAAGCTGGGTGGTCAGTTCTTGTTTGACTTCCTCCATTAAGGACTGCATGGTTGTATTTATGGTTGTATTGATGGATGAATCGATGGAGGAAACATTAGCATTGAGTTGTTTCACTTCTTTTTGGGTCTCGAGGAAACCAGATTGCAAGGTGTTGAAGTGAGTTTCCAGATTTTGGCTATGGGTATGGGCCATGAGGATGGGTGAACTGAAAAGGGGAGGGTGGGGTCAAAATTTTTTCCAAAAAATGATATGGATGAATGTGATAAGGGCGAATATATGAATCCAATGGAATAGGTCTCAAATAATGGTGAAAAAATTTCCAGACTTTTTTTTTTTACACCTGCGGAGTTATACTCCGGTCTGAAGAATGTTGCAATGATGAAATCCCCAAATGCTTAACTAGAAAGAAATCTGCATTTACTTGGCAACCCAAACATAGTTGTGTGGCAATAGATCTGGTATGTTTTAATTTGTTTATGTTTTTGTCCCCCAAGGGTTAGGTATTCAAAGGTTCTACAGACAAGGGTTTGCCCTGTGCTATAGCTCTCTGATATACATGCGGGGTCCAACAGTAGTACTCAGCCCAATATCTCAGCACACTAACTAAGGAGGATAGACCATACCCTTAGCCGTACTACCCGACTGCCCAGGTACTAGAGAGTATATTCTCGAGTGTTGTTCTCAGTCACACTATAGCAGTCCAGTGGCCGATAGGTTTATCTAAAGAGGGATTTAGGAAATCTAGTTCTATCCATACACATGTGTTTTCTGATGTGCTACCACTCAAAGGGGTACCAACAGGGGTTACAAGGGTGGCCAACAGATGTGCGCTTAAGAACCACTTGTATATCCTATGTGTATGAATCCCTCAATTGTGGGTTTATGCGCATAATGATAGATCTTTGTGGCTTAAAGACATCGGAATACGTCTGTACCCTGGAAAAAAAAAATCCCACAACTTCTGCCAAGGAAAGTGCTATGATACCACTTGCAAGATACCAGATATAATAAATATGCAGAACAAAAATAAAATGCTAGAAATGGCAGAATAAAAGTAATATAATCAACATAATCTCCATAATAACACAGAAATGATATAAGAACAACAACAGAAATAACACTTTGATTCATAAAGCAATGTTCACGGGCCTCTTCGAGGGGGAAACCTCCAGTCGAGCAATGCTCTGTTACAATAATCTCCAAGCTAAGGTTTTTATACCCTCGACCCTTATTTATACTAAATATGTCTATCAAGAGAAGCATCTAGAGGAAGATCCTTCTAGAGGCAGAAGATTCTATTAGGTCTTCTTACATCTGCCTTATTCTATTTTATTGAAAGGCCTTATTAATATTGACCTTTATTACATCTAAATATATTGATCTACCTATGTGTGGGTTAGGATCCTAACATACAGACTTAGCATTTAAGGGTTTTGATCATGCATGCAGAAAATGACCATTTCAAAGGCCTCTACTCTTTCCTATTCTCCCAACACAAAACCCCACATTCATGCAATACAACGGTGTAAATGAGATTCGGTAACTCTACCTTAAGTCCTTCATTTGATGTCGATCCCTTTGCTTTCACTCTCTCTTCGATTGCAAGCCTTCTTCCAAAGCTGACCTACATTCACATATGAACAAACAAAAAGTTGCAAACATGCATTTCATATACTAATTGTTGGGTTAGTTGTGACAATATCATAAAATAAACATTCAACTTGAACACGTGATATGGCAGGATGGGAAAAGTATTCCTTTTTTGTATTAATCTTCACAAGAGTAAACTTACAATATGTGGTCGACACTTCTTCTCGAAACTGGTCCTGGGCTCCTCTTCAACTATCCTCCAACTGCTTTTTTCTATACTTCTCTTCGCACAAGGATGGCTAAAGGTTGGGACAAGGGGAATTCTCAATTGGGTATAATCTCTTTACTATGATTTTTCTCCTTTCAAATGGGACCCCTACCCCTTCTTTTATAGGCTAGAAGGAGCTAGGTATTTGGTCGAATGACCGTCCATGCATGGCCGAAAGGTTTAGTTAACTTCCCCAAAGTTGTGTGTTCCGTCAACAACTTTCCTTTTTCCATTCTTTTGTAGGCACACGCGAGCTGTATTGGAGAAGATAGCATGTACACGTGTGCAGTAATGGAGCAGGGCACATGGGCCTTTATTAAGGGGGTTTTTAAGAAGAGTTGTTCAGTAGTGTTTTGGAAAAGAAGGAGTCTGAGATGGTTTGATGCCAGGTAAGTATGTCTAGTGAAAATTAGGGGTATAACAGATGCTCCCTAATGTCTAAGGTCAGAAGAGGATCTGATGGCCGAAATACATTATCAATCTTTATCAACGTACCAAACCGGTGAGCCCAGGGACAAGAAATCGGGAGGTTCCATATGCAAAATAACAATTGTATCACCGAGGCGGGCATGCCCATGCTCGGGATGAAATAAAATCATGGCTACCAATCAAATACACTGTAGATCCATGACATATAACTATATAAAGTGTATCCGCGAGCAATACACAACGAATCTACATCTCAAAATAAAAAAGATATACATGTATAGTATCTATCTTCTAGAAGCTGATAAGGCTTGATGGCTGGAGATGAGGCCTTCAGAGCTTGAACAACAACTTCAAAATCTTGAAAACTCGGGTAGGAGTGTAATATGAGTGTACGAATTCACTACCTAGAGTTCTTTGACAACTTGTCGGTCATGGACAAGAGAATCTTGATGATCAGACTGAAGGCTTCATTGATTTCGAACAAATCCTTGATTGGACTTTCAGGATGGCAGAGCATGAGGGCAAGAGACAAACTACAGAGGGGCCGACTCAGGCTTGGAAAAACTTCCCTTGGACAATAGCACGACAAATGATGAGATGCAGGCAACATGGCATTAACATAAGTTCACAAGGCGGGAGGCAACGCAAACTCTCCATATGTCTGGAAGAATAACCAAACGGAGGAGGAAACAACTCAATGTAGTGGGAACAACTTCCTAAGGTCATATTAAATCCCAGGTCTTGATGAACAAATGGAAGGATGTGCTTTATCCAAGGGCAACTCATTGTGGTGCCAATACAAAGAAAATACTTTTCCCTTCCTCTTTTTGGGGTATATTTGATTTTTTTTGGTCTTTTTCAATAATTTTGGAAAAAAGAATAAAAGAATATTACGTTACAAAGGAGGAATGAGTGTCACAAACATATGAGTTCGAGGTGCAAGGACAATACTGATGTTAAAAGCAAGGACACTCAGGAAAAATCCCTTCTGGGGCCAAAGGTGTCAAGACGCAGAGGCAAAGTGCTACAGGGCTTGCATATAAGGCATGCTTCAGATGGTTTAGTTGAGAGAAACATGGAGTCGACATTATACCAAAGATGCAAGTATGCAAATGCGATTAACAAAACACACAATGGTAACGTCCTTCGATGTAATTTTAATGAGCCCAGAGAAGGTAAGCTCGGTGGTTTTTCATATTTAGAGAGTCTGAAAAAACGTAAACGGATACTCCGTTGGGGTACCCTTTTCGAAGATAGTCTAGTCGGCTCTAAAAAGGGGTAAAGTAGCACCGACCAGACGTCTATTCAAAACCATTTTAGAGAGCATGATAAAAACAAGATCACTCGGACATTTTTTCATTTTTAAGGATTCTGAAAAAATATTAACTATGGACTTTGTCAAGAATTTTCTTCTGGACCATTTTAACGAGTGTGAAAGAATAAGGTCACTCGACGATCTTTTCAATTTTAGGGAGTCTGAAAAGAGCTTAAATATGGACTCCGTGGGGGTTCCTTTTTTGTAAATTTAGTCCTTCATGCCCAAAAAAGGGTTAAAATTATACGTGAGAGTACTCTTCTAGAGATCCGAGGCCTCTAGAGTATACCTTTGTTCGTATAGTTGACCGTCCGGACCGAAAAAGGGGTAAACTACCGCCGGATAGACGTGACTTCAAATTTCAGTTTAACGAGCGTGAAGGTCAACAAGATTGCTTGACAATATTTTCATATTTAGAGGGTCTGAAAAGGGCTTAAAAGAATACCTGTGGCGTCTACAACTCATGTATGAAACTGGTTCAGGTAGAGCCCACTACTAGGTTCAGACTAAGAGTCTCTTCGATAGTCAACTTGGGAAGTCTCCCAAAAGGGAAGAAAACACAAACCATGGTGTAAGTCCTCCTGCGGTATAGAAACCGTAGTTATGGCTTCAAGGATAGCCTCATCTAAAGGAAATTCAAAATCCGATAAATCACACAAATGAGGGTTGACAGTCCCAAAGGGTGAAGTAAATTGACCATACTCCATATGACAATGGAGGTTCTGGCCAGGACTGGTAGAGTCTATCAATGAATAATCACAAGCACGAGGGCTTGAGGATCCACAGACAACAAGATTAGACTCAGAAGGATACTCAAGCTCACTTGGACCAAGAGAGGGAAGCAAGGGATCCCATGCCCCCATTGGATAAACTAATGGATCAATTGCTGATTCCAAGTCTCGAGAAGGGAAACATGATTGCATGGGTTCCTGCTCAGAAGTAATTGAACACCGAGGATAAGACGCCACATAATTAACCTATGCCAGGGTGGATTCTACATGAACACTAGGAACATATAAAGGGGCAACCTAAACTAGCACTAAATTAGGATGGTGATTATCAGATGTCAACTGGTCAATAGTGACAATGATTCCATTGTGGGGGAAATGCATCACCCGGAAGAGTGTAGATACCACAACATTCATAGCATATACATAATCATGATCGAGAAGCATATTGAAATCTAACAGGCCTTGCACCACTATAACATCAACACGTACAATCTTCCCTCCTAATGAGATAGAAAACTGAGTAAGAAACCCCAAACATTTACTAGGACGTCTGTCAAAATCCAACAACTCATGTGAAGGAGACACAAGCTTGGGAGAACCCAAGACTTTCCAAACCGAGGAGGATAAAATACTTGTAGAGGCTCCTTCATACACAATACATCGATAAATGTTTGTTGAATTAACTTCAACCCTTATTTGAAAGGGTGTGGAGGAAGGAAGACGAGGCTCAACAAGGTCATTCCAATCAAAGGAAACCATGCTAGGGCTTGGAGGGGGTGTGCTCAGAATGAGAGGAATGCCTCCTTGTTCTGAAAATACTAAACGAGAAATACTAAAAACATAGTCGGTGGACACATCACTCCTCAAGAGAAGAGTGGGATCAGTTGAAGACTACATCGGCATGACCACTTTATCAACCAATGGCTGCATAGGCTGAGAGACTACAAGGTCTAAAGGCACCTCACCCCTCAAAAGAGGAGTGGGATCATCCGATGACTGCATCGGCATGACAACTTTCTTGACCAATGGCTGAATAGGCTGAGAGATGACAAGGTCTAAAGGTACCTCACCCCTCAAAAGAGGAGTGGGATCAGCCAATGACTACATCGACATGAACACTAGGAACATATAAAGGGGCAACCTAAACTAGCACTAAATTAGGATGGTGATTATCAGATGTCAACTGGTCAATAGTGACAATGCTTCCATTGTGGGGGAAATGCATCACCCGAAAGAGTGTAGATACCACAACATTCATAGCATATACATAATCATGACCGAGAAGCATATTGAAATCTAACAGGCCTTGCACCATTATAACATCAACACATACAATCTTCCCTCCTAATGAGATAGAAAACTGAGGAATAATCCCCAAACATTCACTAGGACGTCTGTCAAAATCCAACAGCTCATGTGAAGGAGACACAAGCTTGGGAGAACCCAAGACTTTCCAAACCGAGGAGGATAAAATACTTGTAGAGGCTCCTTCATACACAATACATCGATAAATGTTTGTTGAATTAACTTCAACCCTTATTTGAAAGGGTGCGGAGGAAGGAAGACGAGGCTCAACAAGGTCATTCCAATCAAAGGAAACCATACTAGGGCTTGGAGGGGGTGTGCTCAGAATGAGAGGAATGCCCCCTTGTTCTGAAAATACTAAACCAGAAATACTAAAAACATAGTCAGTAGACACATCACTCCTCAAGAGAAGAGTGGGATCAGTTGAAGACTGCATCGGCATGACCACTTTATCAACCAATGGCTGCACAGGCTGAGAGACTACAAGGTCTAAAGGCACCTCACCCCTCAAAAGAGGAGTGGGATCAGCCGATGACTGCATCGGCATGATAACTTTCTCGACCAATGGCTGATTAGGCTGAGAGATGACAAGGTCTAAAGGTACCTCACCCCTCAAAAGAGGAGTGGGATCAGCCAATGGCTACATCGACATGACCACTTTCTCAACCAATGGTTGAATAGGCTGAGAGACTACAAGGTCTAATGGTACCTCACCCCTCAAAAGAGGAGTGGGATCAGCCGATGACTGCATCGGCATGACCACTTTCTCAACCAATGGCTAAATAGGTTGAGAGACTACAAGGTCTAAAGGCACCTCACCGCTCAAAAGAGGAGTGGGATCAGTCGATGACTGCATCGACATGACCACTTTCTAAACCAATGGTTGTATAGCATGAGAGACTAGAAGGTCTAAAGGAACCTCACCCCTCAAAAGAGGAGTGGGATCAGCTAATGACTGCATCGGCATGACCACTTTCTCAACCAATGGATGAATAGACTATGAGGAAACCTTAGAAGACTCAGAATCAGAAGAGCTTGTAGACAGGGACCACTATATTTGTACCTCTGGAATGCTAGGACACAAATGAGTAAGGTGATCTCCCTTGCAAAGATTACAAGGGAACTTAGGCTTACGTCCTATCCATCTAGGTTTCTCAACAGAATCAATGCCCCCAGCATGACTAGCAGTTCTTGGTTTCTCATCTCTAACATGACTTGTAGAGGTTAGTGAAGGATCGATAACATGACTTGCAGAGGCTACAAACCTATTGCTAGTATGACTAGAAGGGACTAGACTTTTACCCCTAGCATGACTGGCAGAGGCTGGGTGATTTCCCCCAGCGTGACTTGTAGAGGCTGGGTGTTGGTCTTCAACATGACTTGGGGATTTTGAGGACCTCTCTCCAACATGACTCGTAGATTTTTGTGATTTCTTCTTCCTATTCTTCCTCATTCTACTTCATTTGGGATTTTGGTTACTAGTAACTGTACTTTCACCAGGGGCGAGAGAAGGAGGAGGAGAAGACTTTTTTGATGAAGGGGCATAAACATGGTTCCCATGATATAGGGTGCTCAACTGAGAAGTGTCAAGAGCATTTGAGACATTTGGAATGGTACCCAACCAAACCAGTAGTCCCACATTCAATCCAGAAATGTACAAAGTGGCCATCAAAGGGGCACTAATGTTTCCCAAGAAAGGAAAATCACAAGAATCCTCTTGCATAGGGGTTCCTTGGTTGGTGTCATTGATAAATTTGGCCATGAAGATCCTATGCATATTTTCTCCCCTTGCGGGATCATTCAAGTTCGTAAAAGTCTCACACACTGACTCTGACAAACTAGTGGTATCAAAACAACACCTATAAAGAGCTGGCTCCATGTTTTTAAGAAGAAGACCAAAAATTCCTCACGACCAACGGAGTGGGAAGTCTACCACCCTAGTTCAGAGACCCAAAGTAATGACTGACTAACTCACTATGGAAAACTAAGGAGCATAGAGCACACACTAAAAGTTCCTAAAGTAAAATCAAGCAAACGACTAACTAGTTGGAAGAACAGTTACGCCAGCCAACACTAGAGCAACTTACCGGTGCAAGTGAAACTTGAATACGAAAAAACCCTCCAGGTATACTCTTTGAAGCGTGGCCTGATGTCTGCCCTAGGTACCATGGTATACCCCTGTAATCACCTGTGTAAGTCCCTAGAATAAAGGAAACTAAGTTTCCAGCTCACGAACAGTCACCAGGCGGGTACAGTCGATAGTCGGGTGGACCACATGAATAGGGTATCAAGATCGAAACCTATCAAGGGTATCGAAAGTAAGTGGTCCAAAAGACAACTGAGGACCTCGAATGGATTTGAGACCCACAAATCTCCATGGCCAACGCAATCGACAGAATCCCAAGACAAACCCTCTATATGTGTTCCCCACTATGCTTGGTCCGACTTTGGAGGGGTTATCTCCGCTACATTTTCTCATGTGAAATCATGTTTATCCCCTGTGTTAGAGGGGGGTCCCAGATAAATTTCATGATACTGGACTTTAACACTCCCTACCACAGACTCTTATGTATGTTTTGCAACCTTGAAGAGTTTCCTCTCCAACCTAAATCAAAGCTCTAGCCTAGACTAGTTGATGAACCCTACAAAACACAAAGTCTAGTTGATTTTAATTAATCGTTGATTTTTTTATGGATTGTCTTAAGTCAAAGGTTATGAAAGTGAAACTAATGATGTTTGAGAGACGAAAGAAAAGATAAACAAAAAGCTGGAAACAAAATAACTTCTTCTTGACATAATTCTTAATCAACTTTTCAAACTAAAATTTTTTCTAAGATCTTTGAACAACAAACTCAAAACAGGATTTCACTCGACTATGAGCTACTTATTGTCCTAAGTAAACAACCAAGAACTTATGAAAACAAAACTTTTCCTGGTTACTAATGCAAATCAACAACTACTTAACCAAACCAAAAAATAAAAGAGTTTTTTTTTTTATTTAATGCTCGCAAAGCAAAAAGGAAAAATGTTGACAAGTAAAGACCAAGAAAAATTCTTGACTAAGTGCAGATCACAAAGAGTTACTGATAATAACACACAAACTAATGAAAGCAGACTCTCACACTTGTCTAAAAGCCCTATGAAAAACTTTTTAATAAAAAATAAAGTTATTGATGTGATCAGACCTAAGTTGTTGACTGCTATTACAGAGACCAGGAAACCTAAGAGGTATAACTCTTGACAAGGAAAAGGATGTCTGCCTCTCCTTAAACAAACATTTTCTCAACAGGAACGTTGCTGACAAATCAACAACCAACGTGTGCACACTAGCTGTGTAAGGTCAGAGCGCGTGTACATGCCTACAGACCTTATGCAGGCCACATGTACCTCTGCAAATCTTCAAAAAATGAAAGCACAAGAAATCAAGCACTGGAAGAGACTACTGGTATTGAGAACCAGACTCTCTTAAAGACTGAGAAACTTACTTTGACAGAAAACGAAAACAATTCAAGGAAAATTTCATAGAACAAAACCAATCTGAGGTGAAACCTAAGCTACAAACTGCAAAAAACAGAGACTAGAATGACTTCCAGAAAACCCCTAAGAAGGATCACTTTTGACAAGGGAGAGGATGATTGTCTCTCTAATAAAAAAAAACTGAACCTAGCCATGCTACTGTTACTTTATCATCTAGTGTGTCCATGCGTGTTGTGTGAAGATTGGGTGTGTGTACATGCATGCAGGCCTTATACAGGCCGCGTGCACCTCTGTGAATTCCCGAAAAGAAAATGCAGCCAAGAAAAGAAAGAAGGGAGTACTGGTATGGAAGACCAGAATCCCTGTTAGCTCAGACTTTTGCAGAAACTCTAAAAACAAGTAATGAAACAAATCTTTTAGAAATACCCAAAAAAGGACTCCCATAAATCCTAGAGATCCCCAGTATGGTCGCCAATTCTATTGTGGGTGGGAATCCCTCCTACAGACTTAGTATTTTGACGCAGACGCAGACCCTATCGACCCTCAGGTCGGTAGTCCTCTACAGGATCACTCTACTTTCTGCCCTTATGAGTTGGACTAACTCTTTTATTCCTCTTCGGGGAATCCAACACACACGTTATGATGCTTCTCCAAAGGTCCTTACGAATTGAGCTCACGTGATCGAACATGAAGCCTCAATTCCAGCCTTCTTTTGACCAAAAAATGTGGTCATGTTTCTCGCAATTTTCGAAACCTTGGGGTTCGTGACTTCGCAACTTCTCCTCCCAAATCTTTAACTCTTCACCTTCCAAGACCCGAACTTCCGATGTGCCTAAGAACTTGTCACAACTCGCCACTCGCGAGTTCATGATTCGAAACTCCTAACTCGTGCTTCCAAATCTTGTGATACCCAAAATACCAATACGGGCACGCTCCTTCTCTTGTCAGCACCCTCCGTGCATGACCATCGGCTAGGCCTTTCTCTAGCACTTTTTGCTTCTTGTCGCTTCGTGAGTTTCGATATCGAACTCCCAGATCTTGTCTTGCAAATCCCCAAGATATGAGAGGTCAATGGGGTATTGACTTCTTTCAAAAAGACGACACACAAATCCCGATACATGTCACTGATAGCTATCCCCACACACGTGTCTATTCGCCCTTCGGGACTTCTCCTTTCGTAGTCTAGAATACCCAACCTTTGGGCTCTCACCTCAAAAACCTCTGAATTCGTGAGATCTCTAGATCTCTGCCACCTATCCTTCCCATATGGATGGCTCTGATCAGCTCGACACTTCGTTACTCGCCTCTCACGACTTCGCGAGCCTTAATGAAAAACCTTCGACCCTTAAACTCACGAAACCCCGAAATGAGATTTTGCGAGCGATCCAACGACTCTGGCTGACTTGGATCCTACGACCCCGATTTCTTCTGAGTTTACACTTGAGGAAAACTCGTCGTGACGTTCCTGCTTCTCTACAAGATCTGATGGCTCACGGGATTTTGCGAATTCTCCACGGAGAATTCCAACCGTCCGTTCTCCCTTCTGAGAACTTCTGCAAATTTGATAAAGTGGTTTTCCATGGAACTTAACCGTCTGTGACACAACCTTGCGATGTCTCCTTTCAACACCTCAAGGCATCAACCTTCTGTGCTTTTCTCTGACAACTGTGAAGACTCTATCCCTCCTGATCTTTCTCCAACTCCGAGTCTTAAAGAATATTCCTGCATGCACTCCTTGCGGCAAATCCTTTAATTACTTTAAAGAATTGAAGTCCTTCGACTCTGCACACTCCCTGCAGCAGTAGTCCTTCAACAATTTCTCAGGTTCACAAACTCTGAGACCTTACTCGGCCTACGTACACCTTGCACGGCTCTTGTGCTCAACTTGCACTTTTGCGAGAATGAGAACAACGTTAACCCTCCTGAGCTTTCAGAGATAAAACTCTGAACTCTTGTCAACGTATTCCTTGTGGAGAACTTCACTGCACTCCTTGCAAGAACTCTCGGTCAGATAGAGAAACAATTTAAACTCATTCCTCACTCTCTCTCAGACTTCAAACACAAATCATGAAATCATATACACAGCACATAAAACAAATGTATAACAGAAAGTAAGCATCCATGAGTATAACATTCACAATGCATACACAGAGAACAAATACAACACCATGAATTTGAATCAAAGCTCTTTCTATTAATTCAAATCTCTGTACATGGGTGTTTTCAACTACAACTCTCTGCTCTCTTCTCTATGCTCTATGCTCTATTGACATAATCCCCCTTTACAACTATACAATGAGGGTGTCTATATCCTGTTTCCCTCTTGCACTCTAAAACTGTCTAATCTAAGCATTAAATTCTATCTACCTACATTAACTTATGCATAAATGAATCTATCTACTTCAAACGAGAGCATGATGCTCAAGGTATGATTACAATGCTCCTCCATAAATGTGAGTACGCCTCTATTAACTATCCCATTAATTATATGGTTCTTTCAAACTTCAAAACATTTCAAAAAGAAATGTGATGGCGCTTGTCCAGCTATCCTCCACATCCATGCACGCTTGCTACCTACTGACGATGCTCCTGCATCATATACTCCCTCGCTTGAAAATTTTCATGGGCTCTTATCCATGATCTCCCGCATGGTCTGTCCATGCTTTTGAATCTCTGCTTCATTCTCCCAGCTGGCATCTTCAACTGGATGGCCCTTCCACTTGAGCAAGTATACAAAATATTCCTTTCGCCTGGTCCTCTTACCAACTCTTTTGTACAGTATGCGCTCCATCTACGACTTTTCTGCAACTGGCATTTGTTTTGTCCACTGAATCTCTGGTTGTTCATTACCTGCTTCTGCTTCCTTAGATTTATAAGGGTACAAATCTAAGACATTGAATATTGGAGAAATTTCGATCCCATCAGGGAATTCAATCTCATATGCATTCGCCCCAAATTTCTTCAAGACTTTACATGGTTTGATTATCTTCATCTTTAGTTTATTATATGTTCCACTCGGGAACCTTTCCTTTCTCAAATGTGCCAGAATCAAATCACCAACCTCAAATTGAAGTTGTCTCCTGTGTTGATCTGCTCTCCACTTATATTCTTGGCTCGAACTCTGCAATCGTTCCTTCACCTGGTTGTGAAGTTCCTTCATCGCTTCTGCGAAGTCTTCTGCACTAGCACTCCTAGTTGCATTATGTTCTAAATCTCTCAATTCAAAAACCCACCTTGGATGCATCCCATAAAAAATTTGGAATGGACTCTACCCTGTGCTTCTATTAAGAGAGTCGTTATAAGCAAACTCCGCCTGTGGTAATATGTTGTCCCACTAACTGTGGTGTTCTGTTACCAAGCTCCTCAATAAGTCTCCCAGACTTTTGTTCACAATTTGTTTTTGCCCATCCGTCTGAGGATGATAAGTTGAACTAAACGATAAGTTTGTTCCCAACTTTTTCCATAAGGTTCTCCAGAAGTGTCCTACGAACTTGGTGTCTCGATCCAAACTATGCTTCTTGGTAAGTCGTGAAGTCAAATGACTTCTTTGAAAAACATGTTTGCAATGTGAGTTGCATCACTGGTTTTCTAACATGGAATGAAATGTGTCATTTTGGAAAATCTATCCACCACCACAAAGATTGAGTCAAACCCTCTTTGTGTTCTCGGCAATGCCAATATGAAGTCCATGCTGACTGCATCCCACGGCCTATCAGGTATGGGTAACGGTTGATAAAAACCTGCATTCTGCCTCTTTCCTTTTGAATGTTGACAAATTCTACATCTGTCCATGAATATTTTGGCGTCTGCTCGCATTCCTAGCCAAAAATATGACTCGTTCAACTTTGCAAATGTCTTGTCATGACAGAAATGTCCGACCAATCCTCCACTATGTTTCTCCTTCAGCAAATTCTCCCTCATGGAGCATTTTGGAATACAAAGTTGATTACCTTTAAACAATATTCCTTCCTGGATCATGTATTTTGTTCATTGACTTCTGTCTCTGAGAATTGGATTCTCAGTTGCTTCATATGCCTCTTTAAAATCTGGATCATCTCTGTACATGTCCCTGAGATCATCAAAACCCAGTGTTTTGACTCTGAACTCCTGCAACAACAAACATTTCATGCTCAAAGTATCAACAACTTTGTTAGCAGTTCCAGAAATATGCTTAGTTACAAAAGTAAAGTTCTGCATGTATTCAACCCATTTTACATGTCTTTGATTCAACTTCTCCTGTTGAGTCACAAATTGCAATGCATGATTATCACTGTATAAGACAAACTCTTTAGGAATTAAGTAATGTCTCCATTTCTTCAATGCTTGTATAATAGCATAGAACTCCTTGTCATGCATGGAGTATTTTACTTTCGCTTCATTCAACTTCTCGTTGAAGTATTCTATTGGCCTGTCTTCTTGACTCAAAACTTCCCCTATTGCAAATTCACTTGCATCACATTTCACTTGAAATGTCTTTTGGAAATCAGGAAACACCAGGATTGGTTGTTCCGTGATTTTCCTTTTCAACAAATTAAAACTCTTTTCGACTTCTTCTGTGCAGTGAAAAGATTTGTGTCTCTTCTTCACTGTGTCCATCATCGGTGCACTAATTCCACTGAAATTCCTAATGAACTTTCGGTAGAAACTAGCCAATCCATGAAAACTTCTCACCTCAAAGATATTCTTTGGTGACGGCCAATTCTTGATTACCTCCACCTTATCCGGATCCATCCTCAACTTATCTGCAGAAATAACAAGCCCCAAATAAATGAGCTCCATCTTCATGAATGAGGATTTCTTCATGTTTATCAGCAGCTTCTCCTGCTATAACCTCTTCATCACTGTAGCCAAATGTTTCAGATGCGCTGCGTTTGTTTTACTGAAAATCAGTATGTCATCAAGGTACACAATGACAAATTTTCCGATGAAATCCTTCAGGACTTCATTCATCAATCTCATGAAAGTACTTGGCGCATTTGCTAAACCAAACTGCATGACAAGCCATTCATACAACCCTTCGTTAGTCTTGAAGGTTGTCTTCCATTCATCACCTTCTCTCATACAAATCTGGTGATATCCACTTTTCAAATCAATCTTTGAAAAAAAATTGGCTCCACTCAAACAATCCATCAAATCATCCATCCTTGGCAATAAAAATATGCACCTGATGGTTATCTTGTTGATTTCCCTCGAGTTAGTACACATCCTCCAGCCTTCATATTTCTTTGGACTGAGCACTGTCGGAACAACACACAGACTCAAGCTTTCTCTAACCAAACCTTTGTCCAACAAATCTTGGACTTGTCTTTTGACCTCTTCATTCTCATGCGGTGTTAATATGAATGTTTCTTTGTTTGGAAAACTAGCTATAGGTATGAGATCAATTTGATGACTTATACTTCTAATCAGTGGAAACGAACAAGGTAGTTTGTCCACTACTATGTCAGCGAACTCTTCCAGTAGTTCCTGAATCTCTTCTGGTAAATCATCTACCCTTGTGCTGGTTAAAACAATCTTTGGATTTCTGACCACAATGAATTGTGGTTCCTCCTTCTTCTTAACCTCTGTAAGAAGTTCCTTCCCACTCATGAGAAGTACAGTGTTTCTTACTTCAGGTTTCACCTCCTTGTCCTTGATCAACAACAACATGTGAGTTCTCCCATTTTTCTCTAGGGTGTATGTGTTCATTCTCCCATCATGAATCACATTCCTGTCATATTGCCACGGTCTACCTAGCAATAGAAGACAAACATCCATAGGACTAACATCACAGAGTATTTCATCTTTATACCCTCCTATTTTAAACTCAACTAAACATTGCTTAGTCACATTTACCTAATGTCCTTTTTGCAACCACAAAACTCTGTATGGGCTTGGATGTTCAATCGTCTCCAGTTCCAGTTTTTCTACCATCTCTGTTGAAACGATATTATCTGTGCTACCACTGTCCACAATGACCTTGCATACCCTATCCTTGGTCTTGCAAGTAGTCTGAAAAAGTCTGTTCCTTTGGACCAAACTCTCCACCTCCTTCTCTGGTGTTAAAAGAGCTTTTCGCATCATCAATGATTTTTCTCCTTCAACATCCTCTGCCTCAACATTTCTCCTCTGTGTTTCGGAAATGTGAGTCTCTCCTTCCTCTTTCTTCTTGTCTAGACATTCATAAGACTTGTGTCCAACCTTTCCACACGTGAATCATTTTATCACTCCACTTCTTCCTCTTCCTCTACCTCTAGTACGAGGAAAAATGTTGTTATCAGCATACTCTCCTCTCTGATCATCATACTGCCTTATATGTCCAACATATTTCCCTTTCTATGAGCTTCCACCTCTCTCAATCTGAGGTTTCTTCCATTCTTCCTTAGGCTTCTGATTTCTATCTTGGACGACTGATTTTCCCCTGGCTTGACTTCTTCCTCGGCCTCTTTGACCTTGTTTTCGGCTCAGCTTCTCTTCCTCCTTTAGAGCCATTTGATAAGAATCTTCCACCGTTTGGATGCTCATCATGCTCATCTCATCCTAAATTTCGTATCTCAGGCCATTCATATACCTGGCAACCTTTTCATCATTACTTTCACAATGACCTGCCCTGATGTTCAGCCTGTAGAACTCTTCATTGTATTCCTTCACTGACATCATATTTTGTCTCAAATTCTGCATTCTACGAAATAGAGTAATTTGATAATCCCTGGGAATGAATTTCTCTTTCATCTTTGCAATCATCCTATCCCAACTCTTGATTTTTTGCTTACCTTGGTAGCGTCTATCAACTTGCAGTTCATCCCACCACCATGCTTCATGTCCTTTAAGTATTGTGACAACATGTTTGACCTTCTTGTCTTCTTCAACATCTTCATAGTCAAAATATGTGTCCAGAGCTCTAATCCAGTCTAGAATCTCTTTGGCATCCAAGTTTCCCTCATAAACTGGAATGTCCATTTTTACCTTAGCACCCATTCTTGTAACAGCCCTAAGTAGGCATTCATTTGTTGCATATTCTGTTTTGACCTCTTCTCCTTCATGTTCGACCTCATTCTCACTCTCAGAATCACTAAGATCCCCAACACCAGCTGTACACCTCTATGTTGTCTCCATATCCTTGAGTCTGGCACGTAAGTCATGCATCTCTCTTTCTATAGCTGGATCAGGCATCTGCCTACCCCTTCTTCTCGGCATTTCCCTATCCTTTGGTGGATCAGGTGTTTTCCTTTCCCTTCTTCTCGGTAGCATGGTGAATCTTTCTTTTCCCTGCTACAGAAAGAAAAGAAACCTTTATGTGCTCTGATACCAAATGACATAGACACAGACCCTATCGGCCCTCGAGTCGGCAGTCCGCTACAGGATTGCTCTACTTTCCACCCTTATGAGTTGGATTGAATCTTCTATTCCTCTTCAGGGAATCCAACACACATGTTATGATGCTTCTCCATAGGCCCTTATGAATTGAGCTCACACAATCGAACATGAAGCCTCAATTCCAGCCTTCTTTTGACCAAACAATGTGGTCGTTTTTCTCGCGATTTCCGGAACCTTGGGGTTCACGACTTCACAAATTCTCCTCCCAAATCTTCAACTCTTCACCTTCCAAGACTCGAACTTCCAATGTGCCTAAGCACTCGTCACAACTCGCCACTCACGAGTTCGTGAATCAAAACTCCCAACTCGTGCTTCCAAATCTTGTGATACCCGAAATGTCGATACAGGCATGCTCCTTCTCTTGTCAGCACCCTCTGCGCGTGACCACCGACTAGGCCTGTCTCTAGCACTTTTCGCTTCTTGTCGCTTTGTGAGTTTCGATATCGAACTACTGGCTCTTGTCTCGCAAATCCTTGAGACACGAGAGGTCAACGGGCTATTGACTTCTTTCAAAAAGATGACATGTGAATCTTGATACACGTCACCGATAGTTGGCCCCACACATGCATCTCTTTGCCCTTTGGGACTTCGCCTTTCACAGTCTAGAGTACCCAACCTTTGGGATCTCACCTCGTGAACCTATGAATTCACGAGATCTATAGATCTCTGCCACCTATCCTTCCTGGATGGACGACTATGATCAGTTCGACACTTCATTACTCGCCTCTCACGACTTCGCGAGCCTTAATGAAAAACCTTCGACCCTTCAACTCATGAAACCCCGAAATGAGATTCCGCGAGCGATCCAATGGCTTTGGCTACTTGGATCCTATGGCCCCAATTTCTTCTGAGTTTACGCTTGAGGAAAACTCGCCGTGACGTTCCTGATTCTCTACAAGATCTAATGGCTTGCGGGTTTTCGCAAATTCTCCATGGAAAATTCTGACCGTCCGTTCTCCCTTCTGAGAACTTCTGCAAATTTGATAAAGTGGTTTTCCACGGAACTTAACTGTCTACAACACAACCTTGTGATGTCTCCTTTCAACACCTCAAGGCATCAACCTTCTGTTCTTTTCTCCAAAAACTGTGAAGACTCTATCCCTCCTGAGATTTCTCCAACTCTAAGTCTTAAAGAAGATTCATGCACGCACTCCTTGTGGAAAATCCTTCAATTACTTTAAATAATTGAATTCCTTCGACTCTGCGCACTCCCTACAGCATTAGTCCTTCAACAATTTATCAGGTTAACAAACTCTAAGATCTTACTCGACCTATGTATGCCTTGCATGACTCTTGTGCTCAACTTGCACTTCTTTGAGAATGAGGACAATGTTAACCCTCCTGAGCTTTCAGAGATAAAAATCTGAACTCTTGTCAATGCACTCCTTGCGGACAACTTCACTGCACTCCTTGCAGGAACTCTCACTCAGATAGAGAAACAATTGAAACTCATTCCTCACTCTCTCTCAGACTTCAAACACAAAGCATGAAATCATATACACAACATATAAAACAAATGTATAATATAAAGTAAGCATCCATGAGCATAACATTCACAATGCATACACAGAGAACAAATACGACACCATGAATTTGAATCGAAGCTCTTTTTATTAATTCAAATCTTTGTACATGGGTGTTTTCAACTATAGATCTTTTTTCTCTTCTCTATTCTCTATGCTCTATTGACATAATCCCCCTTTACAACTATACAATGAGGGTGTCTATATCCCATTTCCCTCTTGTGCTCTAAAACTGTCTAATCTAAGCATTAAATTCTATCTACCTACATTAACTTATGCATAAATGCATCTATCTACTTTAGACGAGAGCAGGACGCTCAAGGTCTGATTACAATGCTCCTCCATAAATGTGAGTACTCCTCTATTAACTATCCCATTAATTATATGGCGCTATCAAACTTCAAAACATTTCAACAAGAAATGTGTTGGTGCTTGTCCAGTTGTCCTCCACATCCATGCGTGCTTGCTACCTACTGGCGATGCTCCTGCATCACATTTAAGGGTTTTGATCATGCATGCAGAAAATGACCATTTCAAAGGTCTCTACTCTTTCTTATTCTCCCAACACAAAACCCCACATTCATGCAATAGAACGGTGTAAATGAGATTCGGTAACTCTACCTTAAGTCCTTCATCTGATGTCGACCCCTTTTCTTTCACTCTCTCTTCGATTGCAAGCCTCCTCCCACTGACCTACATTCACATATGAACAAACAAAAAGCTACAAACATGCATTTCATATACTAATTTTTGGGTTAGTTGTGACAATATCATAAAATAAACATTCAACTTGAACACGTGATATGGCGGGATGGGAAAATTATTCCTTTTGTATTAATATTCACAAGAGTAAACTTACAATATGTGGTCGACACTACTCCTTGAAATTGGTCCTGTGCTCCTCTTCAACTATCCTCCAACTGCTTTTCTCTATACTTCTCTTTGCATAAGGATGGCTAAAGTTTGGGACAAGGGGAATGCTCAATTGGGTATAGTCTCTTTACTATGATTTTCCTCCTTTCAAATGGTACCCCTAACCCTTCTTTTATAGGCTAGAAGGAGCTAGGTATTTGGTCGAATGACCGGCCATGCATGGCCGAAAGGTTTAGTTAACTTTCCCAAAGCTGTGTGTTTTGTTAGCAACTTTCCTTTTTCTGTGATTTTGTAGGTACACGCGAGCTGTATTGGAGCATCTAGTGTGTACACGCATGCAGTAATGGAGTAGGTCACATGGGAATTTATAAAGGGGGTTTCTAAGAAGAGTTTTTCAATAGTGTTTTGGCAAAGAAGGACTCTGAGATGGCCTGATTCCACCTAAGTATGTCTAGTGCAAATTAGGGTTATAACACCATGTACAACAAAATTTCAAAAATCCTCAAAGCGATGCAGGTATTATGCCCACATTGTATCCTCATGCTCCCAAGTATCATCCTTAGGACTGTACCAGGTCCATTGGACCTTTACAATCCCTATGGCTGGATTCCGGAGCTACTTGATTTTCCAGTCCAGAATGCACAACGAATGCACTTGAAAAGAGCCTTCTTGCTCCATCTGAATCACATTCCAGCCAATAGCATGATTAGCATCCAGTATATATTTCTTTAGCAATGACACATGGAATACATTATGAACACACATAGATGCAGGCAATAAAGTCATATAAGCTACTGGACCAATCCTCTCTAGGATTTCAAACAGTCCACAATAGCGAGTTGCCAACTTCGAACAATTTCCCAACTTCAGGGAACTTTTGTTGGCTTTCACTTTCAAGAATACATGGTCACCCACTTTCAATTCCCTATGAGTTCGACCCTGATCAACATAGTTTTTCTTCCTGTCTTAGGAAACCTTTAAATTTTTTTTTATTTTCAACATTTTCTCTTTGATTTCCCTGAGCAAATATGGCCCAAATACTGCTCTATCTGCTGGGTTATCCCAACTTACCTGCATGTTTCACTTTCTTCCATAAAGTGCCTCAAATGGGCTCATCTTTAGAGATGTTTGGTACCCATTGTTATAAGCAAACTCTACCAAGTGTAGGTAGTATTCCCATTTTGATGGTTTATCCATCACATACATCCTCAACATATCCTCAATCACGTAATTCACCCTCTCTGTTTGTCCATCTATTTATGGATGATAAGTTGTACTAAAATTCAAATTTGTTCCAAATCCAATAAATAATCCCTTCCGAAATTTTGAGGTAAATTTTGGATCTCTGTCAAACACAATTGTCTTGGGTATGCCATGTAATTTATCATTTTCCCTCATATAAACATTAGAAATGTTTTTTTCCTTGTGAGTGAGCTTAACTGGAATAAAATGGGTAGATTTAGTAAGCTTATCCACCACTACCATGATAGAATCATGGTCCTTGTTTGTTCTGGTAAGTTTGGTAATGAAATCCATGGTTACAACTTCCCATTTCCAGTCAGGAATGGGTAATGGCTATAGAAAACTAGTTGGGTGTCTATTCTCAGCCTTTACCTTTTGACATTCCAAACATCTCGCAATAAAATCAACAACCTCTTTCTTCATCCATGACCAATAATATTGGTTCTTGACAGCAGCAATAGTTTTTTTATATCCTTGGTGCCCAACATAAGGCACATTATGCATTTCTCCCACTATCATATTTTTCAACTCCTCGAAATTTGGTACATAAATTCTACCCCTGTACAAGATAATTCCATCCTTATCTAGCTTGTATTCTTCACTTTTCTGCTGCAAATTACCTTGTTGTAGTTTTGCCACTAAATCCTTGTATTGTAAGTCTGATTTGACAGTCTCTATAATTCTATGTTTCAAATCTGATTGATACATGCTAATGGTTGTAGAACTCATTTCATGCACTCTTATGTTGAGTGCATCAACCACTTTGTTCTCTTTCCCCTTGATATGCTTTATATCAAAGTCATATTGACTTAGAAATTCTAACCATCTGCTTTGCCTAACATTTAAAGTTGGCTGATCAAACAAATATTTCAGACCATTTTGTTCTGTCCTCATCTCAAACCTTTTCCCCATGAGGTAGTGTCTCCATTTCCTCAAGGCATGTACTATGGTTTCCAACTCCAAATCATGAGTGGCATAGTTTCTTTCATGCTCCTTCAACTTCCTTGATTCATAACATATAACAAACCCATTTTGACTGAGGACTCCACCAAGTCCCTCTTTACATGCATCTATGCATATAATGAAGTCTTCATTTGGGTCTTCTATCCTAAGTATTGGAGCACTTGTTAATAATTGTTTTAAGTGTTGGAAACTCTTCTCACAATCCAATGTCTACTGAAACTTCACACCCTTTCTTTGCAAGGAAGTGATTGGGTGTACAATATTTGAAAATCCTTCGATAAATATTCTATAGTATCCTGCAAGTCCCATGAATGATCTCACCTCTATCACATTCTTTGGCACTTTCCATTCCCTAATGGCTTCTATCTTCTCAGGATCCACTATTATCCCATCCTTTGAAATGATATGCCCCAAATAGTGAATTTACTTCTGATAAAATGAGCACTTGCTCAATTTGGCATACAATTGATGCTCCCTTAATACTTTCAAAACCATCCTTAAATGATGTTCATGCTCTTCCTCTGACTTGGAATATATGAGAATGTCATCCAAAAAGACAATGACAAACTTGTCTAGATATTCTCGGAAAACACCATTCATTAAGCGCATGAAAACAACTGGTGCATTTGACAACCCAAATGGCACCACTACAAATTCATAATGACCATACTTTGTCCTGAAGGCCGTCTTGCTAATATCTTCTTCTTTAATACTTACCTGATGGTATCCTAACCCAAGATCTATCTTTGAGAAGATCTTTTCATCCTTCAATTGATCAAAAAGATCATCAATCCTTGGCAGAGGATACTTGTTCTTAACAGTCACTTTATTCAACTGTCTGAAATCAATGCAAAATCTTAATGTTTTGTCTTTCTTATTCACAAACAAGACTGGGGCACCCCAAGGTGACACACTTGGGTGTATATAACCCTTCTTCAGAAGCTCTACAAATTGCATTTGTAACTCTTTCAGCTCTGGTGTACTCATTTTGTAAGGAGTCTTTGACACTGGAGCCACTCCAGGCATTATATTTATAGAGAAATCAATGTCCCTTCTTGGGGGTAGTCATGGTACCTCCTTGAACATATCTTCAAAATATTCCAGGACTACATAATCTTCCAAATTTGGCACCTTATCTTTAGGTGTCTCCTCCATATGTGCTGCAAATATTTGATACCCTTTTCTGTAACATTTCTTCAGCTGCAATCCTGAAATCTCTCATATGGTTACTGCCCTGGGAATTCCTTGCACTTTCCTTAGTTTACCTTCCTCATCCAAGAAAGTAAATGATTTGTTATGACAGTCTAGGAGAGCATGATGTTGGTCCAACCAATCCATCCCAATTATACAGTCATAGGAGCCTAAAGGCAAGATGTTGAAATCTACCCAGGTGTTCATTCCATTCATGTCCATAAGACATGACTTAACCATCTCATTAACTTTTCTTTTGGTTTCTGTATCCAGGCGCACCAACCAAGATTTCCCATGCTTGCTTCTTAGCAAATGCAAACTTTCCACCATCTTAGGATCTATATAACTATGACTAACTCCTGAATCAATTAAAATAGCAATGGTTTGGTTGTTGATCATACCTTCCACTTCAATCATATGTTATTGATATTCTACTTGCTTGTTGTCCAGGGCTGCATAGATCCTGGGTATCTTTCTATCCATGTCCTCCATTGTTTCATCTTGTTGTACATTTTGAACAATCCTCCCTTTTTCACCTCTGTGAGAACAATCTTTGAACATGTGATCCCCTTTGCAACCCCAACATTGAATATGTGGTTTCCTTGGCCTTTGACTCCTTGTGTCAATCGTTCTAGGTTCTTTAGGAATTTGTTGTCCTTGAGGATTGTTTCTGAAGAATGATAGCTTATATCCCTTCTTCCTCTAATCCACCTTGAATTTCTTTTTGTCTTCCCAAGATTTTTGGAGTGTTGGCCTTGATTTTTGTTGATCATATAGGCATTTAGCTCGCCTTATGGTCTCCTCCAATGTCTTGGGATCATCATATTGTATTTTGTCACTGATAAATGATGGAAATCCACTCAAATACCTTTGAATATTCATTGTCTCATCCTTGATGAAAGAGACATACTTCAACAGTTCTAAAAACCTTCTCTCATATTCATCAATGGTCATACTCCCAAGCTTGAGTTCAAAGAACTCTTTCATTTTCCTGTCATAGTATCTCTTAGTCAAGTATTTCTTCTCAAAATACCTCTTGAATTCCCTCCAAGTAACACTTTTCTCTTTAATGTGTTGCACCTTCACAAGTTGATCCCACCACATGGATGCCTTTCCCTTGAGTTGATATATGGCAATTCTACCTTCTGCATGAGAAGAATAATTATGCAATTGAAAATACTTTCGCATGCCCAGCAACCATGTCTCTGCATCTTCATCCTTCTTGTTCTCACCATCAAAAGTAGGAGGTTTGATTTTGTTCATTTCTCCTCATAGTTCATCCACCCCATAACTCTTATGCTTCCTGACAGGGGATAGACTTGAGTTGTTGTGATCCCTCTTATTGGAATTCCTTGGGGAGTGATGGTGATGTCTTCTAACACTTCTTGATTTTCTTTTCTCGTCATGAGACTTGTGACTTCCCGATTTTCTCGAGCCACTCTCCTTATCCAATTTCTTTTCTATTATGTTCAAGATATGTAATAACTTCATGTTGAAGTCATCCTGCTACTCCTTGGCTCTCATAATCTTTTCATTATTATCCTTATGGCTTTGGACATCCTTCTACAAATTTTTAATGGGCTCTTCCATATTCATGTTTTCATTCCTTTCTTCTCCATGTCCATTAGAGTTTGTTCCTTTAATGATCAAATGGACATCCATCCCTCTGAGTTCATCTTTCTGGCTGCAATTCCCTTATGCTTCTTCCATTACTCTGGAATCTAATCTGATCTTGATATAGTTGTTGTTAACTCTGCAAAATGTGCAGCCAACAAAACCTTGTCAGGTTAACTGTTTTAACAGTTTCATGAAAATATGAACCATTCTGGTTCAATAATATATATCAAGATCCTTCCTTCTAATTTCCTGGAAATTTGAATGCCTTGATCAATTTTCTAGGTGGATAATTATATTCCACTGTCCAAGGCCCTTCCAACGCCTACTTACATGCTCAATTCTAAGTCTTGAGCAGAGAGTTATGGATCGATGGAGCTAGTTGGGTCTTATAATTTACCCTTCACTGTTTCTGTTGTTCTTCACCCTTCAACAACTTTGCGTGCACAAATTTCAATTTGTGCACCTGTATTTACATGTGCTGCAACATCACAAGGTAAATCGTGATTTGCACACTTTAAAACCATGGTGTATCACTTCTTTGTCGCACCAATAACTTGTGCGCACTTTTGTGTCACGCGCCAATATCTACTGCACGCAGTTTTGGTTCTTACACTAATACCCGTTGTGCGCAGTTCTTTGTATCACACACTGATATTCCACATGCATTTCTCTCTATGCATTGCACCATGCCAAAGTTCAATATGCACCCACCACGCACAATAATCTGCAGGCACCAATGATTACCCTATCATGAGACAACTTATACTCCTACTATGTGCGCACCAACCAAACTCCTCTGTGCTTTGCAGTACTGCGCGCACCACGTGCACCATTACTACGTGTGTGCACACTGCACAATGCTAAATTTAGCGCATGCATTTGCACACAATATTTTTCCACATGGTACTAAATTTTTATCGCGCGCACCTGCACGCTATCATTTTTCCGCACAACACCAAAATTTTAACGCACGCATCATCACACCAATACCTTGCTGCACAATGCCAAATTTTACCTATCCCGAGCTTTTCACTGCACCACGTGAATTTTTGGTGCACCCAACTGCGCACATTCACTATATACATTTGACAACTATGAATTTTTTTCAATTTCACCTCGATAACAGCAGCTCATCCTCTGTAACAATAGATCGTTGTGGGTTGACATTTCCGGAATGATTTTTTCCTAACTCAATTCACGAATTGGGAATTTTAATTATAAAACTCGCTCCAACTTTCATGGATTCATTGTAACTTCAAATTCGACCAATTCCAGGTCCGAATTTGCTAGAACAGATATTAAATCAGTAATATATTATCACTTGGTTGAATTTCTCCATTTTCACATGAATTCAACCACAGAAATTGGGGCTTTTCCCCATTTCCACCCAGTTGTTGTTAATTTTTACCATGGACGTTCTACAAATTGAAATTTGGCCACTTCGAAATAAATCCTCTGTGACATTTTTCTTCAACTCAACTTTCTTAGCCCATCCAGGCTTAGTGTTGAAAGCCAAAGCTCTAATACTAATTTGTAGTGTCCCCAACCACCCACAGGCTGGGAAATTTCACTCCAGAACATTCTTTCATGCTCTGATACCAATTTGTAGCATCCCCAACCACAGTCTAATCAGGGGCATGCCACTACTCAAAAACTTTATTTAGATCTGAACCCATTTTGTAACATCCACGACCATTCATGTCGGGACACACTACGCCAGAGAACATAAATGTTCTCTGTGCAGAACATACTGTAACATACTCAACATCCAAACTGAGTTATGCCACATACAAATTTTCTAACTGCATGTAATTAAAATATATACACACAGAACTCTTGCAGAAGCTTTATATTTAAAATGTGAACAGACAAATACGTTATGTAAATGTACATATTCAGACTAAAATAATAGTGAACGCATACATGCAACATATACAGGAAATACCCATAAAAATAAACACGTAATTAGCAATGCAGCATGTAAACTTATCACATAATTGGCACTTATCTTGGTAAGAATGTCACCAACTGTGTGCAGACATTCCACGAACCTCCCAACCTTAGACCACACTGTTCATCACTCTCAACAGTGAGTCACCCTCGAGCTGGGACTAAACTCCACTTAGGTAAAGGGTTCCTAACCATGCTAGTGGCTCATGGAAAACAAGGAAGAATCTGTCATGGTGCTCACCCAACTAGCAACCTACATTCTCTCATTCCCCACATGTCTTTCCCACCCAAGGTAGTGTGCCCCTTCTCTTGTCAATATTCCGTCGGTTACCCCACTTCTCCACCAGGGCTTCAACAACTAGCCGAACAGGAAGTCTCAGAATCCTATAGTTGTAGTTTGGCACCTTCAGGAAGTCACCTCCCAACAATTCTCTTGCCCAAAGAGAAATTACTCACGGGCCTGACAACCCGCCTCTTCAATATCCCACGGGTCTGACAACCTGCTTCTTCCATATCCCATGGGCTTGACAACCCGCTTCTTCAGTCCAACTTCCCAAGTTTAACCAGGTACACCAACAAAAAATGGCTATGGATACTGGTTCAGATACGGTGAAATGAATGTATGAGGATAATTGACTTCGTGAGTGAAAAATGGTCATGGAATCATGGCTGAATGATGGAAGGAATCATGGAAAATATGATCGTAAGAATGATGGGGAAGATGTCAAAATGAGGTAAGTCCCAACAATATGTATGCATGTCCCCAAATCGACACTTGTCATGTTGGGAGATACTTTGGCCCACTTGTCCACAACTTTAGAACTTAGGATAAAATAATTATCCATACTTTATGATTAAAAAAATATTAATATAATATTCCTTTTTGGCTTAAGCTCCCTAGCTTAGCCCCTTTCCTTAATGTAGCCCCTCCCTTTCCCTAACTAGTGGAGCTTAGTCCCCCATCTCTTTTATTGTGGTCGGTCTGGGTGCAAAGATGTATTTTATATTAAATATGAGACATGTACAAAAACATGCGCACTGGCCTTTAACATCTAGGATATCTGGCCTAATCAAAACATAATCATCCTAGCTTATAATAACTAGCTCACCAACCTATAAAACATATCATATACACAAAGGCTCCCTGGCCTCAATATCGCGCACACTTAAGATGTTGCATGCGGTATCCTGGAATGTGCACACTTGCTCATTTTACTATGCATCTCATGCACGCACTATGCCATGAAATGTGCATACAAAAATGATATCAAAATAGATCACCAGCTTAAGCACATTTGTATTTACATTTACAATTGGGTTCGGCCTTAGGGATATTACACATGCTCATTTTTGTGCTCTTTAACACCCTTTCACAACATCCACAGTGGCTCAACGTTTTATGGATAATATCTTCAATCTCCATGGAATACCTCATTCTATTGTTTCTTACAGAAATATAACTTTTACTAGCAATGTCTGGAAAGAATTATTCAAGCTCCAAGGAACCCAATTGCATCTCGACACAATGTATCATCCCCATAATGAATTCCAAATGGAAGCAGTCAAAAAATGTTTGAAAACATATTTGAGGTGTTTTGCGTCTGACAAACAACATAAGTGGGTTCACTGGGTACCACTAGTTGAATGGTGGTACAAAACCTCTTACCATACTTCCATTTGCATGACTCCCTTTTAAGTAATGTATGGACAAAATCCACCATCGATTATTCCATGCATGTCACGTGTCTCAAAGGTTCATGAGGTTGACCGCAAAATTACATTATGCATGACCATTCTCTATACTTTTAAAGAAAATTGGTTCATGCTTCGGAACTGCATGAAGAAATAGGAAGATCAAGATCGTTCAGAATGTACATTTACTGAATGGAACCATGTGTTTCTCCATCTACAACCATACAAGAATACTTCACTAAAATCCCAACAGTGTCATAAAATTGCCCCCAAATTTTATGGTCCTTTTACTATTCTCAAATGCATGGGACCAGTAGCATATCAATTATTCTTGACCAATCACTCCAAGATACATCATGTTTTTCATGTTTCATGCCTAAAGAAAGTGATTGGCAGCAAGTTTCACACTCAGAACAATCTACCATAGTTGGATGAAGAAGGTTCCATTTGGTTGCATCCACAAGCCATATTGGACCAACACAAGCGTCGTCTCCATCAGCACACCATCATGGAAGTTTTAGTTCAATGGAAGGATACTCTACCAAAACATGTCACTTGGTAGCCGACTATCATTATGTATCAACTTCCTCATCTTAATCCTTGAGGAAAAGGCTATTTTTCAATGGGGAGGGAATGTTATGCACCTAACCTCCCTAACGCCTCATGTAGATAAAATAAAATATTTTCCATGTAATCGAGGTCGACATTAGTCAATAAGGCCTATATAGTAAATATGAACAAGTCAATGTAAGAATACATGATATCAACTTCCTATTTTTCATGTTTCATGCCTAAAGAAAGTGATTGGTACCAAGTTTCACACCTAGAACAATCTACCATGGTTGGATGAAGAAGGTTCCATTTGGTTGCATCCACAAGCCATATTGGACCAACACGAGCATCGTCTCTGTCAGCACACCATCATGGAATTTTTAGTTCAATGGAAGGATACTCTACCAAAATATTCCACTTGGGAGCCGACTATCATTATATATCAACTTCCTCATCTTAAGCCTTGAGGAAAAGGCTATTTTTCAATGGGGAGGGCATGTTATGGACCTAACCTCCCTAACCCCTCACGTAGATAAAATAAAATATTTTCCATGGAATCGAGGCCGACATTAGTCAATAAGGCCTATATAGTAAATATGAACAATTCAATGTAAGAATACCTGATAGAAGCTTCCACTTCTAGAAATATCATTTTCTAGAATGTTATTTAGAATACAAAATTGGTATAAATAAGAGTAGGAGGCATGAGAAAGTTTTTTCTTGAGAATTGTTTTAATAGATCTCTTCTTTGTTGGAGGTTGCACCCTCAAAGAGGAAAGTCAACATTGCTTTCTTTGAATAAAGGTATTACTTATGGTATTTCTCTTCTCAATATTTTTTTTTCCCTTGATATGTGATGAATATTCCTATTTTTGCATATTATATTACATCTGGTACCTAACAGTAGACGAGACATTTCATTTGTTGTTGTGATTCTTTCCAGCTTCATGCAAAATCCTTGTGAATGACATTGGTCTGCTGCAAAAAGGGTTCTAAAATACTTTAAAGGAACTCAAGATTTTGGACTCAAGTTCTCTAAGGTGGATGGATTTAACCTGATCAGATATTTTGATTCAAATGTTGGCAAGCATAAGAAAAAAGGAGTATCAAATTTAAGCTATCTCATGAATCTTGGATCAATAGTTATCCCCCGTAGATCATACAAATAGTCAGTTCCAGTAGATTCCACAACATGGGCATAATATGTGGTAGCTTCAAAAGCGACAAAGGAAATTGTGTGGATCAAGAAAATACTTAAATATTTGTAGGAGAAACAAGTGAATTCTACTCCTCTTCTAGTTTGTAATAATTTTGCAATCAAGTTGGAAAAGAATCCCAGATTCCATGATCGAGCTAAGAACATCAATACAAAACATCACTTGATTCAATATCATGTAGAGGCCAAGACTATTCACTTGAGACATTTTTCCACAAATGAGTAAATTGTGTACATCTTCACCAAAGCACTTGGAAGAAAAAAATTTGAAAATTTCAGAATGATTCTTGGACTCACACACACCCCTTTGAATTAAGAGGAGGAATGATAGACACATAATCGTTGGGATTTCATTACTGTAATAATATTGTAAATATGAAGATTCATAGGTGATATGAATAATCATCCATTTGAGAAGACAAATGGTCACTTAGATTGTATTTATGCACCTCTCATATCAATGTGATACACATCAATGTGGATTTACAGTTTTTTCCAATGCTTGGACTAACAATTAGTAAGATCAACATATTTGTCATCAACCTCTAACATTTCCCACAATTGTATTGGACTATCTGAATCAACAAATAGTTTACTAAGATTGGGGCTTAAAGACTTATCTATGATTCATATTGGTTGCTCAAGCTTGGTTCTTCATTTTCTTTTTCTCTATTATTTTGTCGAGGATATAAAACATCTTTGTTAACAATCCTCCATAGTGTTTTTTTCTTCAAGTGTTCTTCTCTACAATGTTCCAATCTGAAAATATAGTTCCATCAAATATGGGTAAAACTTCAACATTGGTAGAGCCCATGATATTAGAAACAATATGATCAATCCATAAGGGAATGGCTTGAAAAAAAATATATCCAAATAAATAATCTAGTTGGATGCAATCTAACGAAGTAGAACATAAAAAATTCAACACGACAAACCAATTTATAAAACCATGAAAGAACTCATAAAAGAGAGATACCAAGAATTGAAGGATATTGTAGAAATGATAATTTACAAAAAAGGAAAAATAATATTTAGAAAGATTGACTCTATTCATCAAAATGAAGAATATAATACTCAATATATACATAGATCTACTGTTAAATCTAATTATAACTTCCAAATCTAATCATCAAAACCTCTATGTCAATAGAAAAGGCTTCCACATATTTATAGTTGTAGCTTGTAGATTTATTCAATTAATTTAATATCTTCTAGAAGATTCTAAAGTGAGGAAGCTTTTAATATTTTAGAGAAATCTCATCTATAAAATTCCAATAGTTAGCTCTTACATTACCTAACATTCTGAATAGTTATCTCTTACATTTCCTAACATTCCCATGTTACAACGCTTGTATCTCATACTATTACCCATGTTATAGAGTATTACAAGATTGTCATCAAACATTGTTTCAAGTGAAGGATCCCTATCCAAACTCAAAATCTTGAAGATATATGTTTGCCACTGATTAAAGAGACTACAATAGGAAATAATAAATCCCTTTCCTTTTTTTCAAACATATCTCTTCATGTATATGACCGATGCAATTTAATAAGGTGAGATATTTCCTTCTTCCTTTTCGAGATTATGACAATTATTTAGAGAATTATTTTTTGCATTTTCATGCACAAAAGAAATGTTTGAAGATATTCCTCCACCTAGGCTATATAGTGCCTGGCTTCTCTACACACAAAAACTTTCTTAATTATTGGGTCTTTAACGTTATTTCTAAATGGTCTTTAGCAAAGAATTTTATTATGTGGAATTTTGCAATCCTACTTCAAACATTGGAGTCACTAATTTATTTTTCAAAATTAGTGATTGATTCATCACAGGAAATAAAACTTCTTTCTAGTTACGTTACTTTTTTTTTTTTTAATTTCAATGAGGTCTAGCAACACTACATATTTGAATAAGATGTTTTATGTTTGATCTATGTTAAAAAATACTCTTTCAAATGATGTAGGGTTTGAAGATGGGTGTTTATGTTCAATAAAATCTATGTCAAGGTGATTGAGGAATTGTTATGAACCTCTTCTTCTCTTCACTGTTGCATGGCAATTTAATGATTGGATTATATGATGCTTGTAGTTCCCATCCAATATATTTAATCACTTCTAGAATTGACAATATTAGTGAGAAAAAAGATATTAGTTCTTCTCTTCATTGTTGCATGACAATTTAATGATTGAATTATATGATGCTTGTAGTTCCCATCCAATATATTTAATCACTTCTAGAATTGACAATATTAGTGAGAAAAAAGATATTAGTTCTCATAGTAATAGTCTTCAAATTTTATCACACAAGAAAAAATGTCACATAAAAATACATAGCCAAAACCTTTTAGATTTAGGTGTAGCATTTCACAAACAAATGTTGAATCAAGTCTCTAAGGCCATGTGAAAGAATATCGATGGTATGCCATTTGGAAGACAAAATAATAAGCACACTCAAAAGGGACATTAAAAGTGATCATAGGGTAAATAGAAGGGACAAATTCAATGTAGAATTTATGGAAGTATGGATTGATAACCTTAGTATGGTATATCATAATGTGAGTCAAATTCAATGTAGAGTTTATGGAAGCATGGATTGATAAAATTAATATTGTATAGTTACAATATGTAATGTATTTGAATGGTTTAGAGAGAAAAATCATATTTTGACTATTTATGTGTCATTACTCTTCATTTGTAACCAAAGTAATTATTGTTTTTTTTTTTGAAATATTTTTAACGACAATGAAGCTTTTAAGTCAACCACATCACAAAGTATTGTGCATTGGATTAGTTGATGTTCGGATCATTAATTATTTTATTAATTAAAAATTTCATACATTAACTGTGACCCCAGGGTTCGAATGCTTGCAATATTTCGTACACTATATGTACAGGTTACAAATTCTTAACTTGCATTATTTTATCTAATATGCTTCTACATAGAAAGGGAATTGAATCACTACACTTTGTTAATGCAAAGCTAGCTCAATCCCTCTCGTGATGTTTATGTACTTGAACAATGATCATGCCGATGGGATCTTGTTGTCACCATATTATCTCCTTGCATGATTTAGGTACTTCGTTTGCCTATAAATCATAGCTCTCATTGTTGGCAAGCTTTGTTGAAACTAGTCCATGAATTGGAACGCTATTGCAAAAATGAAAACATTCCACATGTGGCAAGAAAATAAATCACATTTACAAAACACAATTTAAAACACACAAGAAAAATAAAGAGTGCTTCTTTTCATAACACACTATTCTCATGGAGTGAACTCTGCCTCCCAAGAATAGAGCAACAAACTAATTAAACCACATCAACATAAACTAATTGAGAAACTTAGAAATTAAACTAAATATCAAATATTTACTCTAAGATGCACTTGAATGTCAAATTCGAAATAAGAGACTACACTTTTGTTTTTTTTAAGGGATTACTTGGGCATGGTTCAGGTTCAAATCCATTGGTTGTCACTATAAACCCATGATTATATCCAACAGCCCGTAAGCTAGATATACCAATAAATTGTGAGTCAGTAAGATATTAGGTGTCCCTACTTCCACTAGAGTAGAAATCTATCTATCCCAATGATCACCTACCCTTCAACCCTTATCACAACGAACCAATATATCATGGGGTTTGATCCTGGTGGATTGGATAGACTACACTTATCATCGTTCAAGGTGAACTTACTTACTGGAATATGGAATTGGCTTTTAAATCTCTTCATCTATCCACACAATTGTTTGTGTGACTAAAGTATTCAATCATTCCCTTGGTCCTTGATTAATACTAGTCCTTACCCCCACGACATTTTAGGAACACCTTTTAACTTCCTTCAGTGAAGGAAGGGCATCAAATGTTTTTTACTCTAAGCGAATTGAACCACGACCCACGCAATACCGGCAAATCAAATTCTGTGTGGACTTCACTTGTCACTAAGACAAGAAAACAAAGGATGTTGTAGAGAAAACAAAAGGCATCTCAACTATTCTCAAGTCTTTGTCCATTACTTCAACGACTACGTCTTGATTCTTAATTCCAAAAGCCTTTGTCCATTTCTTCAACTATAATTTCAAAATACTCATTCCTTCGACTATAACTATAAAATAGTACTTTAAATGTTTGGCTTTTTGGATCTATATATTATTAAAATTAATTAAATAAATAAATTTTAAAAGTAAAATTAATTAAATAAATTATTTTAAAAAGTAAAATGATAAAAAGAAATTTAATCCTAATTTTTTATTATTTATTATTTTAATAATTTTTTATTTTTTTTAGAACAAAGTTTTATAAGGAAACAAGGTCATGTGAGATTAAAATCAAAGAAAAATGGAATACAACTTCCATTCTATCGAGTGAAGGAAGCACTCCTTCAAAGGAGTAGATCATATAATGGAGGAGAGCATAGAAACCTAACCAATTAAAAGGCAAGTGAGGGAAGGCTCCCCATGTTCCAATGTCAATGACCGGGGAACCTATGGAAGTTTCATGTTTCTGACTTCTTAAAGACAAGCAGTCAAACTGAAAATAATAGGAAGGTTGCAGAGCACGACCAAGCTTCAAGAATTAATGCAGTCAACAAAAATCCCAGCTAGAAAGAGACAGTATCAAGGAAAGAGGTCAAAGGAGACAACGAGAAGGATAGTTCTCATCCACGGAAAGTAAAAGATGGGGAGACAACAAAAATGAAAACTAAGGTGCAGACCTTAACTCCAACTAAGAAGAGAATGGGAGCAGAGGAGGAAGAAATCATGAAAAAGATGAAGTATCATAAAAATCCTCCAACAATCACTATCATAGAGGATGATGTCAAGTTGGTAGTAGACAAAGTCCAAGATAGAGGAGAGGATGTAGTACATGCAACATAGGCGCAAATGAAGGAGATCATGGAAAAAATGGTAGAAGTACACGATATCTTTTAGAGATTGCAACTCAATACAATGCAACCTCTAGCAGCACAACAAAAAGAAAACGAACAGGAAACATCATGCAAAAGGAGCAGGAAGAGACCGTGCAGACAAGAGTAGTGAGTAGTGACATATTCACAATCACACAAGACACGGTGGAGATGGATGAACTGACAGCGTAGAGACCAAAAAAATATGTGGATCATATGGAGTTGTTCATGGCGAAAATACCCACAAAAGCGTTATATGGACTATAGGAAAGTGTAATGCAGAAAATGCAATCTAGAGTTAGGGAAGATGCCACCAATATAGCAATTGACCGTGAAGTGAAGGAGATTCTACAAGTGACATGTGAGAAAATCATGTTGGAAAAAGGAGGAAGAGAAGCAATGCACTGACAATTTGGAGAAGAAGCTCACAGAGGTATACAAGAGTATACTCGACTGCGCGTAGGAATAAGGGGTTACAATAGAAGAGAAGATACAACAAATTTTGTAGACCATGGATAGGTACAAACAAGAAATAGATAAGTTAACTCTGATCACACCGCCAGAGGTGAAAGATAAGAGTGATCAAGAGGCTACTGCGCATGTAGACAAGACAACGCGGGAGGATAAAGAACTAGCATAACTGTATATGAGGACTGTACAGATTTGGACAAGCCTTAAAGAGGATGAAAAGATACAATAGTTGGAGCAGAGGGAGGAAAAATTGAATGTGGTGGTTCAGGATTTGAAGAAGAGACATAAAACCATGGACATCTCCCTCGGAATGAAGGAAGCACAAGAACTGGAGAACTTGCAGGAAGAAGTGAAGACTGTGCAGGAGTAGAAACAAGCAAGGCATGCTTAGTTGGAGCCATTTCAGCAACAAGAAAAAGGGATGATCGACGAGCTCCAAGAAGAAATGGAAAATGGGAATAGGTGCTCACGAAAAGAAAAAAAGTGATGACAGAGAACATAATAGTGCAGGGTTTGGAGACATTAACAGGGAAGAGTGTAGAGGCCAAAGATAAAGTGTCATAATTGGCACAAAAGTTTCATGTACTGGAGGTAGCATTGCAGAAGGTGTAGTGAGACTAACATGGCTTGGGACGAGCTACATGTTAATGTTGGGGGCCTACTGGAGCAGGAAGGTTTGGAGAACAACACAACAAGCGAGGCAGAACACCGCACCACATTTTGAGGAAAATTAGTGCGCACAGAAGGATTTGCGGAAATCCGATGCAAATGTGGACAAACCTAGCCTAGTTAGGGTTAGGGTTTTGGGATGGATTGTAAGGGTTTATAACCCACTTTTGTAATATAAATAAATGGTATAAGGGATATTAGAAAATAATCAATCAATGTGATAGGCATATATTGATCAATAGTGCTATCTTGTTTGTTTTAGAGAACCTTTTTGGAATTTTTCTAAGTTGAAGTTTGTTTTGAGAGATGTAGAGCTCAAATGAGACCGAAGTAACTAAGGTTCAGGTCGCAAGATGTGGATCTTGGTGTGATCTTGGTATGCCTCACTACTCACTACTCTTATGTAATGCGCGCAACGCCCTTTTTTGATGAATAAGAATAAAGAAGCAAAAGATATTTGTGGATGTATACCAAGGGGGGGGTGAACCACGGTAAAACCATGTGTGCAATGTGTTTTGATGTGTTATTATTTTTGCAGTATCTTTGAATGGTTAGATAGATGAATGGATGATTTACTTACAACACTCATTATATTAAATATGCAATTGAATGAATGAATGGATCTGATGAATACTGTAATAGAATGCATGGTTAAGTAGAAATATAAAGTAAAAAGAAAGAGCATCCCACAATCCCTTCCATGACTTCACACATCTGCATTCTGCAATCCCCCATAAACTATCTCGAGTGAGACTATGTTGTGCACTCTATGTGTGGTGTATCCTTCTAGTTTACCAAAAGGGTCGATGGTGATAAGGGTTTTGTTGGAGAACTAAGGTAGAACCTAGGTCAACCCATAAGTCCAACACAGGACATGCAATACAACATCTTTTGCAAGGGAAATAACATTTACCATCACCCTTTTCACCCTCTTTAATTTTTTTTCCACCTCTAATATTTTCTAACATTCTTCCCCACAAAAACACAGTCATGATTATCTTATAAAATTGAGTGGTGTAATAGAATATCTATTATATTTTTCTAATGCAATTGACATATAAAGATAAATTTGTTTTTCTCTTGACAAGAACACTATATACCCTTTTTGAACCATTGTTTTTATAGCAAAATTGTCGCAACATCTCTAAAATGAAAAATATTTATATTTTTTTGTCCATTGGAATTCCGATGATAGTTGACCAAGTCAATGTTGATTTTTTCAAACAATGGGTAATTGTTTGAAGAGAGAAATGGTTAGTAATAGTATCGTCAGTATTGAGATGAATATATAGGTTCATCAAAATAACGACAACTTGGCCTAGACGTCGCAAGTGCAACGAGCATTGGTTTCGATCGCAAGTCCAAAGAATTTGGGCAGGATTGAAAAAAATGAAAATTTTAAATATTTATCTTAAATATGGAGCATTCCTTGGGTTGGCAAGTTGAGAGGAAAATCAGATTATGGTTGGAGTTGTTGTTAGAGTTGTTAAATTGCATAATTTTATTTTCTAATTATTGTGATGTAAATTTTCATATATGTATATCGACATAGAGTGCATCGAGGATGGTGCAAAATTGTAGGGGAGGGGGAATGTAACATCCCCACTATAATCCCCTGTTTAATTAATTCTTATGTATATATAATGTGTGGCTATGACCAAGCGATGTAATATGTGAATTGTATTTCTATGTTTTAATAGTAGATGCTGACTACTAAGGGGACATGGACAAGAGTTGGGGGTTGAATTAATCCACAAGAGAGGGGAGTGTCTAGAATAATGTTCAAGAGGGGTCAAGGGGGAATTACCCATGTATATTAATCCAACATGTTTTCCTAAATTTGTTATTTGTGTATGAACCTTCCCATTTTATAATTGAGTGTTCCCAAAACCAATCATTGAATACATGTAATATAGTGGGTGTGACTAGTTATTTGGCACACTGGGGTTGAGTGCAATCAGCTTGGGAAGAGTGTGAGTAAAGGAAGGCAAGCCAAAGAGAGGAAATTCATATGGGTGGGGTGTTATGAGGAAAATCTCTCTATGGTTAGGGGTACACCACAACAAATGGAATGACATGCATAAATCATCTCTAATCCCAAGTATTTTATATAAATGAAATGCTAATAAGACAAGGCTAAGAGCCTATCTCGTACGGACGTTCGAAGAAGACCATCGTTGAGCACGCAACCCAAATATTTATACATGCAACTTGTCCTCAACAACCAAGATACACAAGCATATGGTGATAATATATAATGTTAGCATACATATTAGCATAATACATTAAAACACATGACAAATACGCCCATGGAATAATAATTCAAATATTTTCAAGATATCAATTGAACAAGAGAAGAGTATTTCTATTAAAATAATCAGCAGAAGTACATAGGTGACAAACTCATGTAACAACACATATCAGAACCGAGAAACTAAGTCCCTCTAATTGGGTCTCCACCACTTCAATCCTCCACCAAAGTAAATCTCATATATAGCAGTCAATTAGGTTCTCCATCACAAAGAAGGAAGAGCTTGGGGGCTGAACAAGGAGTTTAGACTTTCAAGGAGAAAGGGATGCAGACTCAATATGAAGTGAAATTTCTCCAGAGTTCTTTTCTCTCAAAGTTGAATTTTTCTCTTTCAAGGCTCGGATATGGCTCAATTTATAGCCTTCAAATGGAACTAAAGGGTCGATTCAGAGTGTTTCCAGTATGTGGAAGGTCAAGGATCATGGATCTCATGACATGGCATGGAAACCTGAGATAATTTTTAATTTTGAGCAACAAACCCGATGTATGTGGGTTGTAGTGAAGAAACATGTGTGCACACTTGTTGTATAACTGATAGGGCGTGTATATGTGGAAAAATATGTTTTTTTGGCTCTGGAATGAACAAAAAGGGACGTCAAGTATGCAAAGGGAAAATGGAAGGCCATCTAAGCTAGTTCCATGGAGTGAGGAAACACTTGATGTAACATGGGGAGAGGAGTTTTACATATAAAGTTTTTATGCATGAAGGGCAGGTAGAGAAAAAGAAAAAGAGCTTGAAGCCGATGCATCCATGGAGGGAAAATTTTATATAATTTTGGAGTGTATTTGGAATTGTAAACTGAAGAACCAAGTTGTGAGTCCTACAAAGTGAACTTCTGGGTGAGTTGCACTGTAACAACAAGTATGTTTTGTTGGTTTTCTAGTATTTTTTCTAGCAGCGGGTTCCCTTGAGTTCTCAATTGAGATATTCATGGTTACCTATGCTAGGGAGACCCAGATAAATGAATGGGATTCCCGAGGCACTGATATTAGTGAAGGGGTACATTCCTTGCATTAGGCAGGTCAAGAGGAAGAGATCTGATGGATTATCAGAATAGTTGTAGGAAGATATCAATGGGTTGTGAGTTTTGTGAGTTGTGAGTGGACAGTGAGATACCACCCTATTTTTTTTATTACTAACCTTAGCTCGGGGGTGACTAGATGTTGAGATTTGGAACAGTTAGTATACAGTTGGGTGGAACGTCCATCCCAAGCATCTAGTTGCATAAATTTTTTTATAAGATAATTGTTTTATCTTGTTGTTGTGTAAAGTTTTGTGTTATTGTTGTGCATGAACTCTGTGTAAATATGAACGATTTATATGATGATGTAGTGAATTTTTTAGCTGCATTTTATGTTGATTATTAGTGTTGGTCCTAAGGTCTGCACCTGACTTCTAAAGGGAAAAGTTAGGCCACCTATCAGTTTAGAATGATTGTTTCTTTTAATTTTGGTTGGTTGGTCAAAGGGTTATTCTATCAAGAAAAATACAATGTTGGGTTGGAAAAATAATATGGATAAGGGTCCTCCTTGGCTGGTGGCACAATAATGACATACCAGTGAAATAATAGAAAACAAAGGGAAACAACAAACTAATCAATGAATAATCTGTTGCAAGAAGTTCAATACTTAAAATATCATTTCAAGACATTAAACATGGATAAAGACACAATTACTCCTTTAGGTTGCAATAAAAAAAAATATTCACCAATCATTAGCCATTTTCACGGGTTGCATATCAATAAAGACAAGTTACACAATAGCTAAAATGAAATGACATGTATTTTGCACAATTCAAAAATTGCATTCAAGATAAGATAAAAACACATGAAGATTTGAACGAAACACTGTCATCAAGAGTGTGTTCACCGAGTAGAGACATTTAATCCATGCATATAACAGGTCCAACTAGTCTTATGTAGTGCTATTATTTCCCTAAAAAAATCTAAACCCCCATTCAAAACATTTAAATACCCCCTATTTAACAGAGTTTCAAAGGTTCTCATCCTTAGGGGATTGAGACCTAATTTTAGTTAATTGTTCATAAAACGAATTATTAACTTGACTATGATACTGGAATTAATCAACAAGAGTGATTCTTATCACACACAGAAGACCACTCTCTTCTCTAATCTAAGAAAATGTTGGAATTAATCAACTAAAAACTATTACTGTCTCTGAAACAAAACTGATGCATGTGATGGAGGAACTGAATCGACAAAAAATAGGACTTGGAGTGAAAGAACAAAGATTTTTGTTGAGTAATGGCATGCTTGCAAGATGTTGGAGGCCACTGGAGACAACTAGTTGCATGAGCATATCTCTTGCTTGAGGGGGAGGTAGTCTACTGAAGTGTTTTGGATCTATTCTGCATTGACCTAGGACTGAGACTTATCTCTATGCCTGTGTCTGATCTTTTAGAAGGTAAGTGCACTCTGTCTCCACTATAACTGGCCCTTGTTCTCGCTTTCTTTGTGATTAACTGGTTGTGAACAGGAAAACGTAGAGGTGGGCATCCAATAGGAAGACATGACACATGAAGGTTGATGATGTGGATGTAGATGAAGTGGAGGTGAGTGGAGGTGACCTAATGTCATTTAAGCATGTGATTGCGGAAGTTGTTGAAGGTGGTTTGGTTCCACACTGCTCCGACCCTCGCAATCCCCCAAAATATGCCACGTACCCTTCCAATAGTACCATAGTTCCAATTGTGGGACTACTTTGGAAAATTAATGTTCGAGCAATTTACATCCTCATAATGAAGCATGGTCGTTGATTTGATTGGAATCTATGATCCGGGTGATATTTACCTACTACAAGGATCAACTGTTCTTCTTGATTTGAGATCAACAGTGCCCGATCACTTTGGGAGTTTTGGATTCAGGCCCTTTCAATGCATAGTTCTTACCATCCTCTTGAGTACTGCATTTCCGAAGTGAGTGACTTGCCTCCACATGGCCTCTGGATCTAGATGGTCCAGATTCACTTCGGGAGTTCAGGCTTTGAGATTTTTCGTCTCCTTTCTCGCGCAATCCTTCAAAGTGTCATATATACAAAGAGGGAGATATGTCGTCGCATGTCCTTAACGATGGACGGTCCAGATTCACTTCGGGACTTCGAGTGTTCAGGCTTCGAAATTTTGTAAATGTTGTGCTTGGAAATATCCCGTAGTGCTAAGTCTTTGAATATGACGTGGTGGCCAGATGACATATTGATGATGTGTCATGAAAAGAAGGGTGACGTGTGTCACGTGGAAATGGGAAAATGATGCCACCAAATGACCTGGAATAAGTGCCACGTGCCTCAACTGATGGTTGTCATGTGCTTCGACACTTCAGGCTTCGGGAGTTAGGCTCTCCAAGAATTATGGTAATTCTTTCTCTAGTGCGTCGCAAACCTCCTGGAGTTCTACGTCTCTGAAGTTAAACATTTGTCTCCAAGTGTCCTTGTTGATGAACAGTCCAGATTCACTTTCGGACTTTAGGTGTTCAGGCTTCGGGAGATTATGAATGTTGTGATTGGAAATCTCTCAGAGTGGTACGGGCCTAGAGGTGATATGGAAGGATCTCGATACTTTGGGACTTCGGTTCTTAGATACTTGAAGTATTTCTTGTATTTCATGGGTTCTATCTTTATGTTAAACCCCGGGCGATTTCGACACTCTAAATGCATGAAAACCGTTGATCTGATTGGCCTGATGGATCTACACCGTCAAAAGTTAACATATCTATTCCCACAATTTGAGCCCGAAATTGACCTCTCTGGATTGCTGCATTTTTCCATGGGCGTTTCTTATGCATACAAAAACTTGGCCGACCTATTGTGAGCTCAATCAATGGAAAACATGATGACAAGCATTCCAAACCAAATATGACATGTAATTATCCTTAAAAAAAATAGAAACAGAAATGTGCAAAGACTCAATCAAGAAAGAAACGAATAAGAACCAAGTCACTAAGTAATGGGAAACTGACTTAACCAACTAGAAGAGGAAAAATTGATGAAGGCATAGGGAAAAGAGGGAGGAGAGGGATGGGTGCAGACCTAGGTTACAACATTGGCTCCAACTAGGGATAGTGTGTCCCTTTGAGGTGCTAAGAACTCTAGATCGGTTCCTTGAGATTAAACAACTTCTCTTACCTTCCATTTCTTACTTTTGTTTGTCTTCCAGCCCTGTGTTCTATGCTATTGTGTCTCAACCATGCATTTTATTGAATTAAAAACTGAGACTACACCCCAGTGCCTTGTTGGGCTATGGAATCTTTACTGAAACTACAGCTAAACCCCAGTGCCTTTGTTGGGATATGGAGTCTCTTATTCAAACAAGCTATTGAAAATCAACACACTAAAAAACAATAAAATGCTAGAACTATGAGCTTATTCTCCAATACCTACTTTATGTAGCTGAAAACCAACTCAATCATGTGTAATTCCACTTCCAATGAAACCAAGAAAACATTTGATTGAGAACCGTAACTCTGTACAGGTCACTGTTTAGAATAATCCAAAGAGGATATATAAAATGCGACAAAAAGTTGGCAGGCATCTGATACTTACAGTTGCAAATGATGATCATGCTAAAAATTCCAACCTTTGGGATTTTGGAAAAATAAGAATCCATCCATCTCGCTATTGGATCTTGAAACTCATGAAAATCCTCCAACTGGTTGAGAGGACAAAGTTGTTGTTCTGTAAGATATGCATTGTAGACAAGACTGAGTTGCTCCTGCACTCAGAATTCTTGTCATCATGTTTGTCATTAATTGAGCTCATAGCAGGTCGACCAAGCATTTTGTATCCACAGGAAATGCCCATGGACAGACGTCGCAATCCAGAGCGTTCAATTTCAAGCTCAGATTGTGGGAACAGACAGGTTAATTTTTTATGGTGGAGATCCATCAGGCCAATCATATTGATGATTTTCGTGCATTCGGAGTGTTGAAATTGCGTGGGGTTTAACATCAAGAGTGAACCCATGAAGTACAAGAATTACCCAAAGAGTCGAAGTATCGAAGTCCCAAGAGCCTTCCACATAACTCTAGGCCCGTGCCACTCTGAAAAATCTCCAAGCACAACATTCATAAACTCCTCAAGCTCGAACACCCAAAGTCCTGAAGTGAATCTGGAGAGTCCATCAACGAGGACACGTGGAGGAAGATCGTTCACTTCAAAGACTTACCGTGTCACCTCCACTCACCTCCACTTCATCTACATCCACATCATCCACCTTCACATGTCCTGTATTCCTATTGGATGCCCACTTCCATGTCTTCCTGTTCACAGCTAGTTCATCACAGAGAAAGCGATAAAAAGGGTCAGTTACAGTCGAGACATAGTGCAATTAGCTTCCAAAATCTCAAACATAGACAGAGAGTTAAGTCTCAGTCCCAGGTCAATGCAGAATAGCTCCATAACACTTCAATAGATTGCCTCTCCCTCAAGCAAGAGATCTGCTCATGCATCATGTTGTCTCCAATGGCCTCCAACAGCTCGCAGGCATGCCATTACTCAACACATAGCTCTCTTATGTCAATCCAAGGCCTATTTTCTATCGATTCAGTTCCTCCAACGCATGCATCAGTTCTGTCTCAGAGATAGTAGTAGTTTTTAGTTGATTAATTCCAACATTTTCTTAGATTAGAGATAAGAGTGGTATTCTTTGTGTGATAAGAATTAGTCTTGTTGATTAAGTCCAATGTCAAAGTCAAGTTAATAAATTGTTTTATGAGCAGTTACCTAAAATTAGGTCTCAGCCCCCTAAGGATGAGAACCTCTGCAACTTTGTTAAATAGGGGGTCTTTGAATGTTTTGAGGGTCAAATGTTTTTTGGAAAAGAATAGCACTACATCAGACTGGTTGGATTCGTTCTATGCATGGATTAAATCTTTCTACCTGGTGAACATACTCTTTATGACAATGTTTCGTTCAAATCTTCATGTGTTTTTATCTTATCTTGAATGCAGTTTTTTAATTTGCACAAAGTACCTGTCATTTCCTTTCATCTATTGTGTAAGTTGTCTTTATTGATATGCAACTTGTGAAAACAGCTAATGCTTGGTGAAGATTTGTTTTTAGCGCAACCTGAAGGATTAATTGTGTGGTTATACATGTTTAATGTCTTGAAATGATATTTTAAGTATTGAACTTCTTGCAGCAAATTATTCATTGAGTAGTTTGTTGTTTCCCTTTGTTTTCTATTATTTCAATAGTTTGTCATTAGTGTGCCACCATCCAAGGCAGACCCTCATCCATATCATTTCTCCAAACCAGCCTTTCTTTTTTCTTGATAGAAAAATCCTTTGACCAACCAACAAAAATTAAAAGAAACAATCATTCTAAACTGATAGGTGGCCTAGCTTTTCCCTTTAGCAGTTAGGTGTAGACCTTAGGACCAACAAGGACCATCATGCCTGGGATGATTTTGATTCACTAAAGGAGAAACTTAGAAAATCCCCTTTGATCAGTCTCCCAGACTATGATAGGTATTACATACTCTATCTACCCTCCTATGAAATCTCGGTTGCCAGAATCCTCGTGTAGGTCGACAATGACCAATGCCATTACATCATATAGTACATCAACAATAACCTCTCTGGGACACCCCTCAAGTACAATCACGACGAGAAACCAGCCCTTACAGTCATTCTTTCATTTCAAAATTTGCACCATTATATCTTTATTTGTACCACCAAAGTCGTCGTCGATTCCAACCCCATGCATTACCTATTAAGTCACCGTGAGATTAATGGAAAATTAGCTCATTGAATGGTCATCCTTCAAGAATAGGACCTAGATTTTACCAGACCCAAGAGCAAGAAATCCCTCATTCTTACTAAAATCCTTGAAGATTTTTCCTCCAACTCTCTCGACCCCCCAGTCAATGAAAAATTCTCGGACGAGAATTTTTTCCTCATCTCCTCCACACACCCATGGTATGACGATATTTTGGTCTACGTCTGCACTCAAAATTTTGGGCCACACTTATCTCATGACGATCTTTGTCACATTCGAAACCAAGCCTCACGATACCTTCTCATAGGCGATGTCCTCTACCGTAGAGGTGTCGACACGCTTCTTCGATGATGCCTCACCCTAGATGAGGCTGAGACAGTTATGAATGATTTCCACAGTGGACCATGTGGCCAAGGATGATTTTAGGGGATAGATTTCGCTCATGGGCTAATTTTCCATGATTTTTCCAAAAACGAGATTCGCTATTTTAAAAATGATTCGCCCAAATTCTATAGGATAAAATTATTTTACCTTAAAAATCGCCAAAAAATTATAAAAACTATATAAAATCCTTAGAAATTTGAATATTTTTACAAAAATATCGACAATCATTTATAGTTGGCATATGAAGGATTAGTAAGATTCGCCAAGGTTTCTACATTTAAAATTAAATTTCCATCCTTAAAATCATCCCTGCTTGTGGAGGTCATTTATCCCGCATGACCACTACCCAAAATATCATTCGGGAAGGTTACTTTTGTCCCACATTATTTCATTACTACATTCATGCAGTTAAACGGTGTGACAAATGTTAATTGTATGCACAAAAGGCTTGGGCACCACCTGCACTCTTACACCCCGTAATCACGGTCAACCCCTTTTGTAAATGGGGCATCGATTTCATGACATGCAATCCTCCATCCAGTAAAAGACACAAGTGCATAGTAGTCTTCGTTGACTACTTCACCAAATGGGTTGAAGCAATGCTCACATTCAACAATACGACCGACACTGTGAAACATTTTTTCTTCAACCATGTGATCTCTTCCTTCAATTTCCCCCTACAGTTAGTCTACAACCATGGAAAGCACTTCGAGAATGAATTATTCAAATAAATATCATCCAAATTAGGATTCACCCATGAGTTCACCTCACCCTATTACCCACAGTATAATGGACAAGCCGAGGTTGTCAATAAAGTGATCAAAACCATGCTCCAACACATCGTCGACAAACACAAAACCAAATGGCACCATATGATTTTTCCATCTTTATAGGCATATCGAACAGTTATCAAAACAACCATCGGTTTCACACCCTTCCACTTGGTCCACAACATCGAATCCGTCCTCCCCATCAAGTTTGCAATCCCCACATTACACACGACAATCGATCTCTTTCCCAATACACCGCCCCTGGAGAAACAATTGTTATCTCTTGAATCTCTCAATGAATATCGATAGGAATCCTTACAGAACAATAAAGCAGCCAAAAGTGGACCAAATCCACCTTTCACCGCCAATAAAGCAGCCTACGATATTGCCCATGATACTCTCATCCATGGAAAATTCGAATCCCTATGGCGGAAAACCTATGTCATCCACCATTTCCTTTGTAAGGGCACCTACATATTAAGTAACCCTCGAGGCACTACTCTCAAGGACCTAGTCAATGGGTCATACTTGAAGAAGTTCTACCCCTGAGTGTAACCACTTTACCTTAGGTTTTCTTGCTTTCCTAGTCTTTTTTAGTCTTTTTTATAGAAAGCTCTATCACTATGCGAGTCTAATTCAATACCCTTGTATCAATAGATGAATTATTCATTCTCTTACCACATTGGGTACATGAATGGAGCTAACTGTTGGACCAAGAATCTAGCCTTTACCGCCTGGGCCCTTTACACTCCAGACCATGTGTTTCTCCAATCTAGAAGCATATGCCTCGGTCCTGCCACTAATAACCAAGATGAATACACCGACGTCATTGACCTTCTCTCAGAAACCAATCACCTTAGTATTCACCACCTTCGTGTATTTTTATATTCCCAACTCTTCATCCATCAGTTGAACAATGTGACAGTGTCTGTGATCCATGTATTTATTGCTAGCACCTTCAAATCAAACTGCTACTCCAAAATTTTGAGTCAATCACATTCACTCATGTATCTAGAAACCAAAACCAAATGGAAAATCACATAGCTAATCAAGTATTATATTGAAATTTATCATACTAACCTACATACATTACATTCATCTATCACATAAAGTAAATATACACAAAAAAACTACATCTCATCAAATAAAAAACACATATGTCCAAAATAGGTCTACTCATATATATAGGTCGGTCATAAAAAAATATGCGTTTTGGTACAAATACATATACAAAAATACTTAGCACCCTTGTTAGGCCCCTTCATCTCCCCTGTCTATAAAAAGGTGGATTTCACCAAATCCTACATTAGGCCATTCCTGCATCAAATCTAGATATCACCTAGGGTAACCCTAGTCATGTTACATCATCCCCAATAGGTGGCACACCCCTAGGAGGAATATCCATTGTCGATATCCTCCCTGTCAAAGCAGCTCCCTCGATTTTTTCCCATCAAAATCACCGACCATCACCATGGGTCCCCACCAGTACATAGCTCTAGGACACCCTCATCCTGAATCCTCACCCATGGGTCCTCTAGAAATCCCTTCAGTATACCCTCAAAGTGTCTCAACATTCACCCCTACCGACATCCTTGGTTTGTTTGCCAATGCCTCCCCCCTGTTAGAAAAATAGGATCGCAGAGAAATAAAATAAAAAAATGTGGAAATAAAACACAAAAGATACACAATAAAATAGAGACACAGATATACATGGTTCACCCAGTGTGGGATACATCCACCAGAGAAATTGACAAGTACTTCCTTTATTATTATCTAGCAAATGAAGGGATACAACCTACAACACACCCACTATAACTTCCTCTTCTTTCTCTCAGTCTCCTCACTCAGAATACAATATTCACAATGATGCATAGTCGGAATACATTTCCCTCATAAAATAGGGTTTCCTTATAGGGAATAAAACCCTAACATAACTTCTACCATCATATCTGCGACCTTATAATGAATGGTCCAGAATTACAATGAAATTACAATATACATTTACATGGAAAAATTTCCTTCGGAGGCTCACTTTCCCCCTAGACCCTGTAGAGGGGTTAAACCCCCTCTGCACTCTCCCACATGGAGGAGTGTACATTCTTCCTAGGTGTAAAGTATTCATGGGGTATAAACACAACTGAAAACAAAGACCTCTGAATCAGGAATATAATCAGGCTCCACAACCAATAATATCCCACTTGGAGATTGATCTCAACAACTCCAACGTTGTTGTATCTCTTGTACTATAAAACTTCTTGGACCTAGAAAATTTATCATCTTCACCTTCATGCTTGAATACCAACTAAAACTAAGTAGGAACTCATTTTCTCCCTGGTTACTCCCTTAGTTAACATGTCTGCAAGATTCTGGCTAGTGTGTATATTTTCCAACTTCAAATGTCCATGTTCCAAGATGGATCATATGAAATGGTACCCGAGTTGTATGTGCTTAGTCTTCAAATGGAAGGTCGATTTCTTTTCAATATGAATGCCACTCTCACTGTCACAATACAACCTACTATTCTCCTGCTTCTTTCTCAATTCTTATATAAACCTTTGTAACCAAATCATCTCTTTACTAGCCTCTGTAGAAACAACATACTCTGCCTCTATTATTGAAAGTGAAACAACCTTTTTCAGTTTCGAAATCCAACTTACTGTTGTTCCACCTATAGTAAAAACATAACATGTGGTGCTTCTCCTGCTATCTTTATCACTTCTCATATCTGAATCAACACATCCCTGTAAAAAAGTGTCTAAACCTCCAAAACATAATGCATGAGTAGCAGTACCTCTAAAAAAACCTAGAATCCACTTTACTGCCTCCCAATGTTCTTTACCTAGCTTGTTCATATACCTTCTCACAAATCCCACTGCATGTGAAATATCTAGTCTTGTGCAAACCATCACATACATCAAGCTGGAAACTACTGATGAATAAGGGACCCTGGACATGTATTCTATCTCCTCATGTGTATTGGGACACATTTCCTTAGTTAATTTGAAATGGTTTGCCAAAGGTGTACTAATTGGTTTTTCATTCTGCATTCTAAACCTCTCCAACACCTTCTCTATGTACTCACCCTGAGACAATGTCAATTTGTGTTTTTTCCTATCTCTTGTTATTATCATACCAAGGATTTTCTTTGTAGCACCCAAATCCTTCATTGAAAATGAATTAGCTAATTTCTTCTTCATCACATTTATATCCTTCATATTATACCCTGGAACAAGCATGTCATCTACATACAATAGAAAGATAATATAGCTTCCATTTTCTAGCTTTAAAAAATAAACACAGTGATCAAAATCACATCTACTATAACCTTGTTTTTTCATAAACTTGTCAAACTTCAAATACCACTGCCTCAGATCTTGATTTAGGCCATACAAGATCTTCTTCAACCTTCATGCCAAATTATCCTTCCCTTTGACCTCATACCCCTGTGGTTGCTGCATATAAATCTCTTCCTCCAAATCCCCATGGAGAAAAGTTGTTTTTACATCTAATTGTTCAAAATGAAAATCTTCTACTACCACAAGAATTAAAATAGTCCTAATTGAAGTCATTTTAAAGAAAATATTTCATCAAAATCTATACCTTTCTTTTGTACAAACCCCTTTACAACAAGTCTAGCCTTGTACGGCTTTTTTCCTCCATCTTCTTCCTTCAACTTGTAAACCAATTTATTTTTCAATGCTCTTTTTCTTGCAGGAAACTAAACCAAGTCCCAAGTCTGGTTATTTACCAAGGAATCCATTTCATCTTTCATTCCTTTCTCCCATTTATTTTTGTTGTCTACCTACATTGCCTCTTCATAACATTCTGGTTCACTAGAATCAGTCAACAATAAATAATACAATGAAGGAGAGTATCGTTCAAGGGGTCTACTTAACCTAGTAGATCTTCTAACAACACTTGAAGGAGTTTGAGTTACCTATTGGTACCGTTGTTGTACATTTTGATGTTCTGGTACCTTTGGAATTTATTTTTCAGTGATCTCATCAAGCACTATGTATTATGGTTTTTCTTTTTCCTTTTCCTTTCCCTGCAACTGATCTTTGTACATGAACTTCTCATTGAATATGACATCTCTACTCCTAATGATTTTTTTTTTCACAATCCCATAAGCAATTACCAAAATCATTAACATTGTATCCAATAAAGGTACATTTCTTGGATTTTGTCTCAATCTTTTTTCTATTTTCTTTATCAATATGGACAAATGATTCACAACCGAAAGTATTAAAAAAAGAATAGTTAAACTTTTTTCCTATCCATGCCTCCTCTGGAATTATACAATCCAAATATCTTGAAGGTACTTTGTTTATTAAGTAAATAAAAGTATCTACAAAATCTTCCCAGAAATTTAAGGGAAAATCATCATGCAATCTCATACTCCTTGTATGCTCCATGATTGTCTCGCTCATCCTTTCTAACACACCATTTTCTTGTGGTGTTCCTCGAATTGTATTCTCTCTACGAATCCCATGGTATGAATAGTAATCATCAAACTCCTTGCTTCAATATTTACCTCCATTTTATGATCTGAGACACTTCAACCTTTTTCCTATCTCATTCTCAACCAAAGCATTCCATTTCTTAAAAGTGTCAAAAACATCAGAATTTTTTTGAATGTTTTTCTAGTTGCATCATAAATAAAAGTAACATAATAGAGAGAGCCACCAAGATATGATACCTGAGCTAGTCCCCATACATCTTTATGCACAAGATCTAACCTTTCACTCTTCTTTTCTTTTCCGACTCTGAGAAATCTGACTCTTTTATGTTTTCCATAAACACAATGCTCACAGAAATCCAAATCAATTTGTTTAATATCTGGAAACAAATTTCTTTTATAAAGTATCTTCATCCCCTTCTCACTCATGTGTCCAGGCCTATGATTCCATAGTGTTGTATCCACTCATGTAAAAGATAAAGAGATAGAAGAGTTAGTATTACCAGTACATAAATATAATGTACCTACTTTCTCTCCTTTTTCTATCACCAGTGATACTTTGGTGACCTTTCACACTTTATCTGTAAATATGGATATACAACCTTCACTTTCCAAAGACCCTGTTGGAATTAGATTTTTTCTTAGATCTGGAACATGTCTTACCTCTTTCAACAACCATTGGTTTCTATTCCTTTGATTTATTTTACCTTTCCCATTCCAACAATTTTGCATGGTGCATCATCACCCAAATGAAACTGTCCAAAATTACCATGAACATAATCTAGAAAATGTTTCCTATGGGGTGTGTCATGATATGAAGGCCCTGAATATACTACCCAGGACTTAGAAATATTATCTACAGAAAGAATCAAAGAATCTTGTAACACATCACCTGTTACATTTGCTTCATAATGTTTCTCTTGCTACCCATCTCTTTGTTTCTTTGGAGCTCTGAAGTCTTTCTTCAGATCTCCTTTCTTCCCACAATCCCATCACTGTATCTTTCCAAATATGGATTTAGATATGCCCTTCCTAGAATTCTTGTGGTTCCCTGAGCCCTTTCCTCTATCTGTTTGTCTTCCCATGTTGTCCATGATTAACAGATTACCTTATGTGTCACCTATGCTTTTCCATCGTATTTCCTCACTAAGGATAACACCAACAACATCATCAAATTTTAAAGTATTTGAACCAGAGAAAGATTTACTTACAACCATGACCAAACCATTCTAGATTTCTGGAAATGAGCACAATATTAGACGAGCCCTGACATCATCATCAAAGTCCACTTTTACAGAACTTAGTTGAATATAAACCGTATAAAATTCATTTAAATGTTCTGCAACATACCCACCTTCTGACATCTTCATATTAAATAATCTTTTCATTAGAAATACCTTATCAGATGCCAAGGGTTTTTCATATAGTTTATCCAATGCGTCCATTAGCCCCTTCGTTGTCTTTTCTTTCGAAATATTGAAAGCCATCGATGCTTCCAGGATCAACTGTATCATTCATAGTGACTTTTTATCAAGAGCCTCCCATCCTTCGTCCTTCATGGTCGTCAACTTCTTTTCTATTCCACCCAATGGTAGGAATAGATCCTTCTGATATAAATAATCTTCCATCTGCATCTTCCATAACTAGTAGTTTTGGCCATTAAATTTATCGACCCTAAAATTTCCATGTTCGACCATTTCTCCCACTCGAACGAGGAACCCTCTTTTCCTATGAATTACCTTTCACTCTGATACCAGTTGTTAGAAAAATAGGATCGCAGAGCAATAAAATAAAACAAATGCAGAAATACAACACAAAAGATACACAATACAATAGAGATACAAATATACATGGTTCACCGAGTGTGAGCTACATCCACCAGAGAAATTTCCAGGTCCTTCCTTTATTATTATCCAGAAAATGAAGGGATACAACATACAACACACCTGTTGTAACTTCCTCTTCTTTCTCTCACAATCTCCTCACTCAGAATAAAATATTCGAAATGATGCATAGCAACAATACATTTCCCTCATAAAAGAGGGTTTCCTTCTAGGGAAAAAAACCCTAACATAACTTCTACCGTCAGATTTGCAACCTTATAATGAACGGTCCATATTTACATTGAAATTACAATATACATTTACAAGGCAATTTTTCCTTCATGGGCTTCACCCCCTAACCCCACAGAGGGGGTAACCCCTCTCTGCACTCCCCCGCATCAAGGAGTGTACATGATTTTGAGGTCTAAAGTCTTCCCAGGGTATAAACACGACTGAAAACAAAGACCTATGAATCAAGAAGATAATCAGGCTCCACAACCAACAACCCCTAATCGAGAGACCAGTAATAAAACAAATATCTATATATGCGGTAATTCGTAAATCACACCCCCGAACCATGAAACACAGACAGTCAGGATGCCACATCCATATGATGAAGTCCATGAGGGGCTCCTAGGTATGAATTAGTGTGCAATAAAATAATCATAGTAATACCACATGTGCCAGATGTCGTATGATCCAAGCATCAGTGCCCACCTCTCACCTGATAGATTCCTAATCTCTCTCCCTCCACTGGACCAACATCCTATCTCTCGGCCTGGTCACCTACATCCACAATAAAATGTACTCTATCAGTTCCTAATCATGAAATACTCCAAACAAACATACAAACCCACCCGCAAAGCTATTTTTCTAACATTCATGCACATCCATGCAATTCCATAAGCACTCGTGCACATCTGTGCGATTCTTCTAGAAATAGTCATGCTCATCAACACGAATGTTTCATGGACAGTTGCACTCATCTACGTGAATGTTTCATACACAGTTGTTATTATCCAACCTATTATATCCTGTGTATGCATGTTCCTCAACAGTCACACGGATGTGAAGGATTGATCTTCCCACAGTTGCGCGATTGTTAGTCGAAAAATCATGCACAGATTCACCCCCCCCGGCACATCTAAAAACGCAAACCTCATGCACATTTGTGTGGACATCAACGATATAGCCATGCACTTCATGCAAGGATCATTTGATATCCCATGTGGATCTCCTACCCTAGCCAACAATTGGTCATATGACCATTCGTATATCACCTTACCCTCCCCAAAACACACCTACACTATGCAAGAGGTTTTGGCAGCTTACATGTGTCTCTTGCTACTCGAATTTGACCATGTCTTCTCTCTCACCACTCAAAAATTTCCATGCAACAACTCTCTGACCTCCACAACAACAAGTACAAATGAGGTGGCCATGTGGGCCCCATGCCCTTATATACACCCTTTGGCCCAACTTCCCTACTTTCGTTTAGGAGCATTCAAGCTCCAATTTTCACACTGATTGCACCCATGGGATCTAGATTCCCTCACCTTCACAATGATACTCTCAGATTCTCTTTCTAGTCTGAAGCCTTGAGGACCCCTTTGGCCAACCCAGTTATAGGTACACACCCCATGTCCACATTTCCTTCTCGTGCAATTGTTATACAAATGTTTTATTTTTAGCAGATATGTTTCACGTCAGATATCTAGTTTGAATGTGTAGATATTCACCTTTGGCCCATTTTTATGCTGACAGTTATGGCATCTCTTTCCTCCTCCCGGTATATATTTCTGACTGACATACCATTCAACCCTCTACTCATAGTTACAATTCCTAAACATTCCTCGGGACAATCATCCTCAGGTATCCCTACCTGTCTCTGTGGTACCATCACCTCCATGTTCCTTTTGGTACCTCCATCCTGTATCTCTCCCCCCTCCCCCCACCATGATTTTTCCCACATTTATCTACCCCTTAGCATATTGACACTCATGTTTTTCTAACCATTAATATTGGGAGTCTTGATACTGTTACATCCCAGAGAAAGAACCTCATATTTTTTCCTCCTCATCATGTTAACTGCCTCCTAATGGACTCCTACCTTCTAATTTTCGGTTACATTCAATGCACCTTTGCATTCTCATCAACCTTCCATACCATCCACCATCACTTTCTCATATACAACATCACCCTCCATTCATCTACCTAGTATAGAAACTAACCAATGGGGCCCCCACCCTCCACCCTTCTCTAGTTGCACCTTATATCGGCCAAGCCATATTCCATCGGGGCACCCATTTTTTTACTAGTACTTTTGACCCCATTATTTATTCATTTGGTAATTGTAAAAAATATGTTTTACGTTTCAAGAAAGTACAATAGATTTTGGACATCACACATGATGGCATTTTTTTTCCTTAGCACATCGCAACCCCTAATACCCTTTATTGAGGAATCTCATTACCCTCCCACCCTTTGCAATCCGTTTGTATCCAAGCCAAAATGTTGGCCACCATTAGACCTTTGTGTCCCCTATCACTCTGTATTTTTCCCTACGCTACATCCCCATGCAGTTTCACCACTTCAACACAGTTTTCCCATGTTTGGTTGTGCCCCTAACACCAGATAGTACATTATGATTGATACCATCCATAAAAATCCCCCAACCAATTGTATATCTGGAATTCTGTATATTCCAGACAACATTCACGATTATCACCCCCTTTCCTGGTACCATTACAGTTTATATCACCATGATGATCACTATGGTATCTAGAAGCCTTTCACTTGGGAAGCCACCTTCCTCTTGGAAAGCTTTGAGCATTCATGGCAAGTGTTAGAGCTCTCTCCTCTTGAGTAGCTCCTCTTGAGTAGTTCATCACTCTTTCTTCACAATTTTCCTTTGTTATCCATTGATAGTAGAAAGAAGACTTTGTACTTGGGAACTCAATAGCCTTCCCAAGGAGGAAGAGGGGACTCATAAGTTCCCATATTTCTTCAAGAAGTATCAATTCTAAGATCAATTTACTTAGTATATATCTCTTATGTTTTCTTTGTGCATCCATTTCCAGTTTTTTTTTTCTTAGTTTATATTTATTTCATGGTTGTTTATTTCTTGTTTTTATATGTTAGTTGAGCCATTAACCAACTAACTCTCTGTTGTGATTTCTGGGTGGCCTAACTAAATAGTTAAGGGACCTATTTTTTCTCACTCTTGTGACAAAAGAAACCCAATATCCATAAGAAGATATTCACAATCACACAAAGGAAGGAGTGCCCCTATGCGATTTCATCCACTTAATTCTCAATATGGGGGGAGCACTCAATAGTCATCTCTAATATTGAAAGTTACAATCCAATTCAAGTTACTTGGACAAATTGCAGAAAGAAAATGTCAAAATATTGTTCCAAGTAAAATGTTTCTAGAGGAAGAAAACTTGACTATGTACTCAAAACCAGGGATGGTGCCAATTTCGAGCATTCAAGGAAGTGCAACGAGACACTAAAGGAAGGATAGATAAATCCATAGAACTTCTTCAAGTACCAATTTTTTTTGGTTGTAATTCCTCTTCTTTCTCTCTTTCTATCATTTCTCTTTGAAAACAATAACAATAAAAGAAAATTATGTTTTACCTCTCTCTTGCTCAAGACGAGCAAGGAATTGAGGTGGGGGTAGATGTTGTAGGGGCTAGTCGACTCTTTCAACTAGACCCGACAATTGACTAAGAGTTATTTGGTCGACTATCGAAGTCGAAAGCATAATTCGATTGAGAGTTTTTTTAACCGACCGACCTAGGTAGTTGAGTAGTTACAACTTCCTAATAACTGAGTATATAGGTATAAATAGACAATCATGTATCATAGAAGAGGGCATTCGTTGTGTTGTATTGAATCATATATATAATAAAAGGTTGTTCTTTGGGATTTCGCTACTTTGTGTATGTCTTTTTCTATATGTATGCATATTTGATTATTTGCTTACTTGTGTATTGAACTACTAGTAACACTCTGCTACTTTTCCCTAGATTACAACAGTCACTCCTAGATAAGGTTGTCTAGGATAAAACCTTGAGGGAGTGGTTCTAATGCTATATCCCTAGTTTTGACGTTGGTTTCCAGTAAAGGATGGGTTTGATTGATTTCCCAGGAGAGATGGTCTTGGATGGTTTCCAGTGAAGGACTTCCCCCAAATTAGTTGCTACCCCCCAACTAGTTGTTGACCCCATGGTGAAGATAGCCCCGTAGTTGAAGGTTTCTCCCCAACTGGTTATTAACCCCATGGTGTAGATTGTCCTTTAGTTGAAGTTTTCCCCCCAGTTGGTTGTTTTCCCCATGATTCATATTGTCCTGCAGTTGAAGGTTTTCCCCCAACCGGTTGCTTACCCCATGGTGCAGATTTCCCTACAGTGGAAGGTTTCCCCCAACTGGTTGTTGAAACCATAGTGTATATTGCCTCACAGTTGAAGGTTTCCCCCCAAATGGTTTTTGACCCCATGATTCATATTTCCCCATAGTTGAAGGTTTCCCCCCAACTAGTTGTTGACCTCATGGTGGATAATTTCCTACAATCTTGGGTTCCCCCCCAACTGGTTGATGACACAAAAATGGATGGTCGCCCCTAGATGGTTGTTTCCCCCTAACTGGTTATTGTCCCCATATCAGTTGTTGGTCCACTACTGAAGATGGTCCTGCAACCAAGGATATAACTTGCCCCCCAATGAGAGGTGTAGAAGAACTTCTCAATGGAACAATTTATGTAGGATGATTTTTTTTTGTAACAGTCGTTGTATGACCTATTTGAGTAGATGGGGGTAAAAAAAAGGTACCTATTATAGGGTCCAAGGTAGAAACACTACTGGTCACCTAACTAGAATGAAATGGAAAAGAACGTCCAAGTAAAGAACTTGGTGTATGCATATGTAGAACTAGAGATGTAGGAATAAAAGTGTGGTTTATAAGCTATTGTGATTGGGTAACATGGGTCATTGATATTTCCCCCAAAGGAGAAGTTCCATTAGTAGTGATGTCTGCCATGGAAACAATCACAGCATCCAGTGAGGGTACCATCACTTCATCTATATAGTCGGGTGATGTAGTAGTCATGCTAGAAAAATGTCTATTGAATGTATCCAATGGTAAATGATAAGAAGAAAAAGAATCAATAGTTCTTTTGGAGGGTGATACAACAAGAACTGAACCAAGAGGATCAATCAAAAGAGGATTTTTGTAAGGGAAATTCCTTCCATAAAATTTGTTACTAGTTCTTTGGGTTCATTAGTTCCGAGATATACACTCTCATCTTCAAAAAAAACTTCTTCATTAATAGTTCCTTCATTAGAAGGGTTGTGTGGAAATTCGTGTTCTTCAGGATCTAAGCCTTGCATTCTCCGATATATTTAGAGACCTTGGTTGGCCATGGTGAAAATATAATCAAAATAATGATCACTAAGGCCAACTACGAAAGTTGAAATAACACACTCCTAGTAAATTTAAAAGTCATAAACCAAGAAAGCAGTAAACGAAAGGATCTTTCGAATATGGGATAAAAATATGTCATCGAAGAAATGAGAAGTACCCCAACCTCAAAATAACATCCCTTCTTGGTGAAAGAATCCCTCTCTTCGTGGGATCACCCTCCAAGGGTATTGAAAGTGTGATACGAATTTTCCCAAGGTACCATGAGAAATCCCCCAGAGTCACCTATGTAGATACCTAGAAAAGGTTACTAGCATTACCAACTCGCAATCAGCCTCTGTGGGGGTACAGTCGACAGTTGAGATTGAACTTATGGGAAAGATAACAAAGTCGGAAGATCCTCCAGAGGACTGAAAACAAGTGGACCGGTAAAATTTGTTAAGTTCCTAACTCGCACATAGGTAGATCAATGTATTCGGATGTAATAAAGGTCAATATTAATAAGACCTTTCAATAAAATAGAATAAGGCGGATGTAAGAATACCTAATAGAAGCTTCCTCTTCTAGAAGGATCTTCCTCTAGATGCTTCTTTTT
>ML801399.1:0-14640 GCA_009831015.1 Picea engelmannii | reverse complement strand
TTGGAGGTTGCCCCCTCGAAGAGGCCTGTGAACATTGCTATCTGATTCAAAGTGCTATTTCTGTTGCTATTTCATATATCATTTCTATGTATTGTGAAGATTATGCTGGATATTTTACTGTTATTCTGTCATTTCTAGCATTTTGTTTATGTTCTGCATATTTTATATATCTGGTATCTTGCAAAATTTCTGAGGACCTTGAACGGATTTAAGATTCATGAAGCACCAAGACCGAATGAAATAGTGACACTCAAGAAAAACCCCCAATATACACTCTTTCCACTACAATTGGTTAAGCTTTGGAGGGGTAATCTATGTTGGTCCTTTACAAATGACCTCGTGTTTAGCCCCTGTGTTAGAGGGGGTTTCTGGCTATTCCTATATGATAGTTGTATTTTATCACTCTTTGGTGTTCTACAGTCTCGTTTAGTATCCTTGGATAATTTACTCACTTAACCCTAATCCAAAGGCCTTATCCTTAGACTATTATTGATGTGCTATAAATAAAAAATGTCTAATTAGTTTTATTAAGCATGTTGGTTCTTTAATGGATTTTCTTACTCAAAAGGGTGTACAAAGGTGCAATTGATGATGTGAATGACTTGACTCCAAAACCATACAAAGAGAATGATATGCAAAAGATTTTCTTTCAATGAATATTTCTATCTGTAGGAAGGAGAAGAGGTCTTTTTCATTTCTTGATGTAAACACACACTCAATATTATGAAAATTTCCCTTTTTTCCTTTATGAAATGCCAAACTATCAACATAAATGTTTCTAAAATTCCAAACAAACTTCAAGACAATCTCTTTCAAAACATAAACCAAAATACTCCAAAGAATGAAAATATAATGCACTAATTTTGTTTTCTTCTTTTCAAATCACTTGAAAACCCAAAATGGACCTATTCTTTTGTTTTTTATTTCAATAAAAATGAAGAGATTCAAAGACACTCACAAAGAGTTGAAAATAACAAAGAAGGTGAAGAAAATAAGCATTCAATGAATGAAAGAATCCAAAAAAAAGAAAGGATTCAATCAATTGTTCAAATAATAACTCAAAGATGAAAAGTAGATAATAACACTCATTGTTACCTCAAAAAATGAGTAGCAAGAATCAAATATGAATGCCAAGTTACAATAAGGCTAAAGAGCTTCAAACACTTATAGGATCAAAATATTTCCAAACAAGAAAAAGAAGCTCACAAACAGTGCTTCAAGCAACACTTTCAATCCAAAATCAATGAAGAAGACTTTCATAATCCATATTTATGCAGGAACACAATGAAATACATAAATACACATAAACGCAGAGATGCAGTGGAAGTAAAACTTCATTTCATTAACAACAAATGACTGAAATACGCTTACAGACAAAATGGAAATAAAATAGATCGGGCGCTGGTAGCTTATCTCTGAGAAGAGATGTGGCAGCTACTGGCCTATGAAATATGTGTTACAATGAGGCTCAAATGCCTATATATTATTGAGAAACAATGAAAACCCCTAAACATCCAAAAACCTAACCCTAGGAGATGGAACGACGGAATATGGGCCCCATTGGGGTAAGTTGGTACATCAATTTCTCTGGGTCGTAACTTTGGCATACTATCTTCTTTTGACGCACATGATACATCTATAGAAAGATCTATCTGAGGAATACACTGTCGACAACGAATATTGAGTCTAGAATGGACTCAAATTAGCTTGAGCATTCATGCCCAAAAAACGTCGTTTAGGGCCTCAAAACGGCTCCAGAAGTTCACGACCCGAAAAACTGCTAAAAATAGTAAATTGTGCTACAATTAAGGAAATTGAAAAACCAAAAGAAACATTGGTGTGGGTCCAAGTGGAATAGGCAGGTGGCCACCAATATCCACCTGGATCATTCCTCCCCCGTTAGGAAGCAATGGTCCCCATTGCGTTGAGTTCCTCCATTAGATGAGGAAACTTCTGTTGAACTTGGTCCCTTGTGAGCCACTTGCTTGGGTGAAGGAGTTGGCCTTCTTTGACAACTCGATATAGATGGATCCTATGCTAGCAGGTTTTCTTGATCTGTGTGTCCATAATCCGATCAGTTGTGTCTTGTTCCATGCAATCCGGTCTTAACTATGTTGGTGTGAGTTGTTCTTCCATGTCAGATGTGTCCAGTAGAGGTGGAAAGTAGGGCCGAAGGTGGTCCACATTGAACACTGGGTGCAGACCAAGGAATGGTGGAATACTGAGCTCAAAGGCATTTTCCCCTATAGCCTTGGTGATGGTGTATGGCCCATATCAGAGCAGGCGAATCTTGTGGTAGGGTCTAGCGAGGCGTTCCTTTTGTAAATGTAGCCACACTTTGTCTCCCACCTGGAAGTTGTGTGTCACCCGATGTTGATCATTTCGTTTCTTGTACTTAGCATTGGATATGTCCAATATGTCATGAACCTCCTGTCAGATGTGTTCACTCAATGAATTTGTTTTCCTTATCAGCCTTAGACTAGACATGGGATGAATCTACCTGAGTAGCTGCAAATGACATGGCTACATCAATGGGGCATAGTGGCTGGAATCCCAAGCCCACCTAAAAGGGTTTGTGGTTGGTTGAGCTATGGAGAACCCGATTGTACCTGTGTTTTACATAGGGGAGGCTCTCATCCCATGTGTGTGGATTCTTTGAGTTGTACATGCACAAAATCTGTACAATCATCTGGTTGACGACCTCTGTCTGACCATCAGTTTGTGGATGGAAAGATGTGGACTTAGTGAGCTTGGTGTCCAGCATCGACCAGAGGCTAGACCAAAATGTACTAAGGAACATGTTGTCCCGATATGAGATGATAGACTGTGGGATCCCAAAGTGTACCCACACTCACTCAAAGAATATTTTAGCAATGGCTTCTACTATGATATTCTTCTTGTAGGCCATCATAATGGACATCTTTGAGAATATGTCGACGACCACAAAAACACAGTCGTTTCCATGCTTAGTAGAAGGAAGGCCCGACACGTAATCCATGGAGATGGATTCCCAAGGTCGACTAGGGGTGGGAAATGGAGTATGGAGGCCTTTCTTCTTGATGGTCAGTTTGGCAATGGCATAAGCAGTGCAGGACTTGATGTACTTCCCGACAGCCTGCCGAAGGTTCGGCCAATAGAAATATTTTTGCAGTACTGCCATGGTTTTCTCGACCCCGAAATGCCCAATGTCTTGACTGTAGTGCGCCTCCCAAATCATCTTGGCATGCTCGCTTGAAAGAACACAAAGATGTCCTAGGTGACATAGCAGGGCATCCCAGAGGTGAAAATTAGGAACTTGCTTCCCTCCAAGAGCGTATTGTATGTGTGGTCGAATTCTAGATCACTTTTGTAGAGAAGTAGCCAATTGGAAGTCTCGTGCCCATAAGAGTTGAGCACCATGGTTAGAGTCATGATAGGGGGTCGGCTGAGGAAGTCTACAACATTATTGGTGCTTCCTTTCTTGTACTTAATGTTCAAATGAAACTGTTGTAGGTATGTGGACCACTTATGATGGCAATCGTTCTGCAACTTCCCTTGTGTCTGTATGAACTGCAAGGGTTGGTGGTCTATGTGGATGAATGTTCCCTTTCCCAAAATGTAATGCTTCCATTGTCGGAAATCCTGCACAATGGAATACATCTCCTTGTCATAAGTGGGATATTTTTTCACTTTGTCGGAAAGTGTCTCACTGTGATATGCCACTGGATGCCCCTGTTGAGTAAGGACTGCCCCAATAGCATAGTCAGAGGCATATGTCTTGATCTCAAATGGTTGTTACAAGTCTGGTAGTGTGAGCATTGGTGCAGAGTAGAGATGATGCTTCAAATCATTGAACACCTTTTGTTGAGATTCAGACCAAAATAATTTTTCTTTCGCTCCTCCCTTGGTGACTTGACTCAAGGGCCAAGTGATATGAGAGAATCCTAACACAAAACTGTGGTAGAAATTGGCAAGACCCAAAAAGCTGCAGAGCTCTATTAGGGTGGTTGGGGCTGGGAAATCCTGAATGACTTGGATCTTGGCTGGATCCACATGCACCCCCCGCTCATCAATAATGTATCCTAGATATTGAACCTGGGTCATGCCAAAAGTGCACTTCTCCAAATTGGCACACAACTTGTGTTGTCGCAATGTTTGGAGGACTTGTCAGATGTGGTGGAGGTGCTTTTCCCAAGTCTGGCTGAAGATCAGAATATCATCCAAGTACACCACTACAAATGAGTTGGTGAATGGTCGCAAGATGTCGTCCATTAGTCTCATGAAGGTTGTAGGGGAATTTGTCAACCCAAAAGGCATGACCAACCATTCGAAAAGGCCTTCCTTGGATTTGAAGGTAGTCTTCCACACATCAGAGGGTTCAATTGGTACCTGGTGATACCCAGACTTCAAGTCAATCTTGCTACAATATTTTTCCCCCTTGAATTGATCCATAAGGTCATCAATCTGTGGGATCAGGTACCTATTCCAGACAACGATCTTGTTTAGTGCTCAATAGTCAATGAAAAGTCTCCAAGTCCCATCCTTCTTCTGCACTAGCACGATCGGGCTCCCACAGGGAGATGAAATCGGATGGATGTGACCTTTCTATAACAGCTCCTGAATCTCCCTCTTGATTTCGTCATTATCTAGAATAGAGTGTTGATATATTGGTCCATTAGGCAGTGGTGAACCTAGGGTTAGATTGGTGGGGTGCTTGACCTGACAGTGTAGAGGCACCAATGCAGGGGAGGTGAAGATGTCCTCGTACTCCTCCATGACCTTATCCATCTATTGTTGTCGTGAAGAGGGGCCCTGTATGGAGGTTGTGGCCACAGTCTTCTTCTTTCCCTGAGGGAAGATCATCAAGAAAACAAATTTCCTGGTTTGGCAATGAGCTTACTGCATTGTTTTTCAGTAACCAAAGAGATGGTTGTAGGCAGTGTTATTTCTGGTATCCTGTACAACTTATTGCCCAAAGTAATAATAACAACACGAGGCCTGGGCTCATACAAAACATGTCACTTCCACAAGTATGGTTGGCCTAATAATACATCAGAAACATCAAGAGGAGCAATGTCACATAATACCTCATCCATGAAGGGCTTGATGTTGTAGGGAAGGCGACATTGTTGGCTTACGCGAAGGTCCCGTCCTTGGTGCAGCCACCTAATGGTGTATCGTTGTGGGTTTTCTATGGTTGGAAAGCCCATCTGTTTCATGACCTCTACTAAGATGAGGTTCTTATGGCTCCTGTTGTCGACAATGAACTGCAATGGGGAACCCTTTACCCACATCTGGGAATGGAAGAGGCACTCTGCCTCCTCTGGATCTTTTGGTTCCTTCTTTTGGATCTTCGTGGTGGAAACAGTGGCATTGGGCTCCGCATCGATAATCTGTTTCCCCCTATCATTCCCCTTGTCGGGTTCTGATTCAGAGTCGGAGCCTGTATCAGATTCAAAAGCCTTTAAGTCGGCTACTAGTGACTGCTTGGCCCGACACTCACTTGTGTTGTGAGTGGAGCTCTTATGGAACTCACACCAATTCCCCGTGTCCTTTTTTGGCTTTGTGATGTTGTTATTTTCTTGCGGATTTGGCGGGTTGTCCTGGGCCGCCCTGCCTTGGCTTGGTTCTTTGTTCGACGGTTTGGGGGTACCTTTCCTTTGCTTCTGATTCGCAGACCCAAAGTCTCGCTTCTTCTGTTTGAACTTCTTCTCAATCTTGGAAGCATACCGGTAGGCTGCACCAAGTGAAGATATGTTGAGGAACTCCATTTCCTCTAGAATGTATCTATGAAGACAACTGCGGTACTTTAACACCAAATGTTTCTATGAATATTTGATACCCAACTTTGTGCGTAGGGTATGGAACAGATTCATCAACTCATGCACATCTTGGTCCCTTTGTTGTCGCAACATAGTCCATTGTATGTATTTGTCCCCATAGCTCCCCACGGGATAATGTTGTTCCTTGATGGCATCTCGAAAAGAATTCCAAGTGGGTGAGACCGAGAATAGAGAGGGTTCCCCCTCGCTCTATTGCTCCCAGTAGGTTTCCCACTAGTCCTTGACATGGGGGGTGTCTTTGAGTGAAAAAATAATCCTTTCTCGGTCAGAAAAGTCATGAACCAAGAAATATCCTTCAAGCAGATTCAACCATCTATCAACGCCACTTGCATCTATTTGGCCCTCAAATATGGGAATGTCAAAGTTTACTTGTACCTTAAAAGGAGTGGCACCTCCAAAGTGGTTGTTGGATGTAGATGCGTTGTTAGTGGACAACCGTTGAAGGATCTGGCAAAAGTTGTCCATCATCATGTTCTTTTGTTTCTCGAGGGCCTCCTCGAGAAATAATTTGATAGGATATCCTACTCCCTCATCTTTATTTTCTTCCCCCATGCACAACGTCAGGGCTTGCGAGGCTGATATTGCAACGGTTCAACTAGATCGAGCCCTAACTCCTTATACCTCGATCTCGTTGGGGACATGAAAAGAAGGATCGAGAAAGAGAAGAATGCTCTAATACCAGTGATCTGGATTTATGCAGGAACACAATGAAATACAAAAATACACATAAACGCAGAGATGCAGCGGAAGTAAAACTTCATTTCATTAACAACAAATGACTAAAATATGCTTACAGATAGAATGGAAATAAAATAGCTCGGGCGTTGGTAACTTATCTCTGAGAAGAGATGTGGCGGCTACTGGCCTATGAACTCTATGTTACAATGAGGCTTGAAGGCCTATATATTATTGAGAAATAATGGAAAACCCTAAACATCCAAAAAACTAACCCTAGGAGATGAAACGCCAGAATATGGGCCTATTGGGGTAAGTTGGTACATCAATTTCTCGGGTTTGTAGCTTTGGTATACTATCTTCGTTTGATGCACATGATACATCGTTAAAAATATCTATTCGAGGAATACACTGTCGAAATCGAATATCGATTCTAGAGAAGAATCATCTTCGCCAAAGAATTCATGCCCAAAAAACGTCGATTAGGGCCTCAAAATGGCTCCGGAAGTTTAGGACCCGAAAAACTGCTAAAAATAGTAAACTATGCTACAATTAAGGAAATTGAAAAAACGAAAGAAACATTGGTATGTGTCCAAGTGGAATAGGTGGGTGGTCACCAATATCCACCTGTATCATTTCAAAACTAGTCAAGGTAAACACTTATAATGTTTTGAAATCAACATGATAGAAGTTTGAGAACCTTCGTGATGAGGATCAAACTACCGGTAAAATAGACTTTGACCAAAGGACCAGGTTAGCCCAAGGTAGTCATGCACATTTCACAATTTAACATATTTTCAAACTCAAAAGAGGCAAGAAAAGGTGATAACTACTCAACTTCAATCCAACAAAGCCAAAATCAAGTTCAGGGGACTCTAATGCAAAGATCAAAGTCAAGAATCTCAGAAAAAAAGTGGCAAAATGAGCTCAAAACTGGCCTAGGAAGGAGATCAACGCTCCTATAATAAGGTAGACAGAGAATTGAACATAGGTCAATGCTCCTCAGAACACTGGAAGAGAGCATTGATTAGGGTTTTCAACACTCTATGGTCCACTATAAGGGAGTGTTGAATCCTGGAAGTGGTCGAAAAAGAACAAAAATTTACCCATATTCAAATGGAATTAGGTGTTTGAGTTAATGAAATTCCCAATCGGGACAAGGGATGGGAAGAAATCAAAAGGCATCTAATTAATATCAAGTAACAATCAATATTAAAAAGGCTAATAATAAAAGTTAATCCCCAGTGGAGTCGCCAATTTTTTGTTGTGGTTAAGTTCCCCCTGAGGATAGGTGAAATCCCCCTTTGGATCAAGACCCCTTCTTTGATCTAAGGACAGAGGAAAAAAAAAAGATACTAACTTCCCTTTAGACCTACTTCAACAATCAAAGTAAGAGGAAAGAGATGGAAGAAATACCTTTTTACGATGGTTGTCCTCACTGCTCCATCCTTTGACCTTTTTGACCAAGTTCCTAGGAACAAGATAAGACCTACAATGAACAAAGAGGAATCTCTTTTATTTTACTCTATATTGTTAGGTGAGAATAAATCTATCTATGATGACTTAAAAAAAATACAGATATATGTGATGAATGGAAGAACATATGAAGGGAATAGGCCAAGTATATATATTAAAGGAAAGTAATGATGAAACACTTACAATCATTACCATAATGTTGCAATAGTTCCTCCTCCAAGATATCCTATCCATCTCCTTTACTTTCACACTATCATAAGTATGATTCTCTTCAATTCTCTACCCCTTTCACCTTGTAATGCTCTCATTATATAGGAATTTGGAGGCTTAACCACCATGAAGTATCTTAAGAAATGGTTGAGGATTTTGCTCCATAATTTTAGATTGAGTTTACTTAAGATGGAGCCACGAGATATCACTCGAATATTTGACTTAATCCTCTTTGAACTGACCCTTAGAATAAGGTGGATTAGTTGCAACTTCCTCTAACCACTTCAACGCCCCCCTAGCACTGAGAATAGAGCATTGACAACACTCCCTATACATGGGAAGGGTAGCATTGACAAGATATCAACACTCCCTATACATGAATAGGGGAGCATTGACCTTCAAAAATGGTCAAAATATCAAGGTAAAAGACATTTTTTCGACCTTCTTATGATGGGTTTTTGACGCAGACCCCCGACCCTTTGTCCGAGATCCGCACAGGATCGTTCTAAATTCTCCTTGAGATGAAGCAGCTCCCTCAAATCCCTATTGGAACCTTACGAATCTGATCCACAGGTCCTTCGTGAAAACTGCCCTGCGCAACTTAACACCAGGCGTGAGCCTTACGTCTCCATGCGACCACAACCGGACCTTAGCGCAAGCGCCTTTCGCAATTTGAGAGTTCGTGAGTCGATGACCCTCGACTCCTCTTTCTCCAAATCTCCGATACCTGAGAATGCGATACGGGTATGGCTCCCTCCTCACTAGCGCCTGCTACATATAACCGTAGGCTAGGCTAAACACTAGCACTACTCACAACTCGCGAATTTGCGAGTTGGGGTGTTGAGCCCTCATGCTCCTCCTTTGTGAATCCCCGAAACACGATAATTCAACAATGGGTTGACTCCTTCCAAGGCGATGTGTGTCCACCACCTGTCACTCGCTTCCACCTTTCTCTAGGCGCTTGTTGTTATTGCACCTGTCAACCACGTGGCCCCCACCTAACGGATGTGCTATGTGTTCGTACGAGCCCTCGACGCTCGGCGCTTCGCGACTTCATAGTCGAAAATAAATTCTTTCAACCCCCGAACCCCTGATACGCGATACCCCACAAAGGTTCTGATCCAACGGTTCTCCCATGACTTGGATCCAACGGTCTAGATCTCCTTCCCTGCTCCTCGCAACTCGGGACTTCATGAAACCAAGAATTTGGTCTGCCCTCTAAAGTCATGAACCCTGAATTTGTGAAATGATCCAACGACGTGGGTTGAAACGAGATCAATGGCTCATATTGACCTTCGAATCCTGGGCGATGGGTTTCACCGGCCTCTAATCACCTTGCAACTCTGCAATATCCAACGACTCTCACAATTTCAGCAGTTCCCCACGAAGAAATTTCACTGTTCGTTCACTCTTCTCAAGGATCTCAGGCCAAAATGACTTGGCATTCTTCCACCTGAACTTAACCTCTATGAGACAATTTCGATCTCTGCCTCCCTTTGAACTCTTCAAAGGTGCTATCCCTCCTAAGCTCTCGCTTGTAAACTTAAGCTTCCAAAAGGATCCCTGCTTGCACTCCTTGCGGCAAACCTTCAAATAACCTCTGGTTATTTGAATCTTCAACCCTGTGCACTCTTTGCAATAATAGTCCTTCAACTTTCCCTTTGGTTGATTAGTTCAAAGATTTCAACCAGCCTGCGCACACCTTGCACAGCTCTATGCTTCACCCGCATTTCTACTGGTATGAGAACAACAATATCTCTCCTGAGCTTTATGAGATAAAATTCAGACCCTCATCAACGCACACCTTGTGGACGTTCACTGTAATCCTTACAGGAATTCTCAGGGAGAGAAACAATTGAAACTCATTTTTCCTCTTTCAGAGACTTCATACATTCAACATGAAATCATACACACAACATAGCATTGAGATAAATGTATAACAGAGAAACAAATCAACTGTAAACATACCATTCAACAAATGTAAACAATAATCATCATAACACCATGAAAATTGAGTCAAATTTTTATATATTAACTCAAGTGCTCATGTACATGGGTTCTTCTCTACAGCTCTCTACTACAACTCTACAGCTTATCCAATCTGAATGATGATAATCATACCATGATACAAGGGTGAGGGTGTCTACCATTTGTTTTCCCTTCTACGCTTCTAAACTATCTAATCTAACATTCATATCTACCTACTTTACATTAACAGACTTAAATGCCTATTACATTCGACAAATGAGAGTAATTTCTCCATATCTGTTCATATCTCCAAGACATAAATGTAAGTACGCTTCTCCTAGCTATTACATTAATGCTTCAGATTTCAAAATTCAAAACGTTTTCATAAAAACGTGTCTTTTTTTCATCTGCACGTCTAGTTGTTCCTTTGGCTAGGCACATGCTTTGGCTTTGTACGATGCTCCTGCATCGGTTTTCTCCTCCATAATGACTATGGATTATGAAAAATGTTTTTCCATGGTGTCAATGTTTGTGACACTTAATAAAGTGTATGTGACACTTAGTAAGGTGCATACACCACTTGATAAAGTGCATGCAACACTTAGTAAGGTGCATACAACACTTGTGACACTTAAGTGTGACATTTGGTGATGCGACATTTAAGTGTGTAACAAATTGTCATTAAACATTGTGTCAACTAAAGGATCCCTATCTAAACTCGAAATCTTGAAGATATGTAATCAGAATTGATTGAGGAGACTCCCAAAGGAAATAATAAATCCCTTTCCTTTTTTTCAAATGGATCTATGCACGTTTATGAGCCTGGCTTCTCTATGCACAATGACTTTCTTAATTATTGGGTCTTTAGTGTTTTTTTCTAAATGATCACTAGCAAAGAATTTTGCTCTATGGAATTTTGCAATCCTACTTCATACATAGGAATGGCTAGTTTCTTGTTCAAAATTGAAATGAGATTGATTCATCACACATAGAAATTGAACTAATTTCTGGTTAGGTTACTTTCTTTTTGTAATTTCAACGAGGTCCATCGACAATACATATTTGAATTAGATATTTTATTTTTGATATGGGACAAAAAATAATCTCTCTCAAGTGGTGTAGAGTTTGAAGATGGACCTTTGTGTTGAAGAAAATGTATGTCGAGGTAACTGAGGAATTGTTATGAACCCCTTCTTGTTTTTATTGTTGCAAGGCGATTTAGTGTTTGGCTTTTGTAATCCCTGTAGTTCCGTTCCAATATGTTATATTACTACTAAAATTGACAGTATTAGTAAGTCAATCCAAGATATCAGTTCTCAATGTAATAATCTTCAAATTTTATTAAACAAGAAAAATGTCATATAAAAATACATAATGAAAACCTTTTAAATTTAGGTGTGGTGTTTCACAAACACATGTTGGGTGAAGTATGTGGGCCATGTGAAACAAGATCAATGGTATGGCATTTGAAAGATAAAATAAGCACACTCAAAAGGGACATTAAAATTGATCACACAAAAACATAAGGGATAAATTCAATCTAGAGTTTATGGAAGTATGGATTGATAGCATTAATATGGAATAGCCATATATTAATATGAGACAAATTCTATGGGCGAAAATGTTAGGGGGCTAAATTTCACCATGGGCTAATTTTCCATGTTTTTTTCCAAAAAAAGATTTGCAAGTTTCCATTTTACTCAAAAATTGCCCAAATGTTCCATAAACCTTTAAAAACTTAAATATTTTTACAAAAATACCACCAAACATTTTATTACTATAATTTAAAAATTAATAAAATTTATACAAATTTATACACTTTTAAATAAATATTATTGATATTAAAAAATAAATGCATACAAAAATTACAACCATTTATTAACATCAAACACACTAATACACATTTCACACTTGTAAAATACAAGATTATCTAATAACAAAGAAGGTTATATTCTAATAGCATTACCATTCAACATTGATTGCCATTCAACATTTATCCATCAGAACTTACAATAACAGCCTTTAGGTATTTAAAGAAAACAAGGCAAACAGAAGTGAAAACAGAAACACCAAAAATCAAGCTAACAACTTAAGAACTTGATTTGTGTCAACCACATAACTATATCTATTACACGCACAGCAAGGCAAACACAGAGCTGTCAACCCAGTAATATATGATCTATTACGCTTGGAATAGCTGTTAGGAAAGCACACACCAGTGAAAAATCCAAAACCAGAACTTGCTGGAACTTGCTTTGTGGTTCACAAGTGCTCTCTGCTCTTCATGCTCCCTTCTCTAAATCGGCCTGAAAGGTGCAGGGGCATTACCGCCTGGTGGCTCTCGTTTAAAAACAGACCATTTCCAATTGAGCGTGAAGCATCTGCGCCTTCCTTGATAAGCTACGTTGCAGCTCCCATTCAAGGAGACACCAGTACCCTGTACAGCAGATGGTCCGCCCAACTGTTGAGCTTTGCGAACTATTGAAAAGTCTCTCTCAAGGTCTTTACAGAGCTTATCAAACTGGGCGTTCAATTTTCTAATCCGTCTATGGAGTGTGATGTCTCAAAGGCATTGTTGCGATCGATTGATGAGGTGTTTGGCCTTTTCCAATGCATCTCCCAGACTTTCGAACCCGTTCCGCACGGTTTGCGGAAGCTCGTTCTGCTGATCTTGAGAATAGCTCCTTATATCTTCCATCAGGCTCTTTATACGGTTCAAACCAGTTTTCAAAAACTCACAGTTTTGTTTTGTTCCTTGTGGATAATTAGGTCGAAAGGCTTACACCTATCTATTGACAATGGGCACATTTAATTACGTTGAAAGGTTTACATGTATTTGACAATGAGCATATTTAATGATCTTTTAACATTAAATCTTAATTTTATGGCCAGCAATTGAAGATGCTGGCATATTCTTAGTAGTCCTCCCAAATCAATGGATGAGGTTTACTGTTCATAACTTCTTTGTATTTATGAATGCATAAGTTAACATGTTTATTTTTTCACATTTACCTAATCATATTTTTTCACATTTACCTAATCATATTAAAATGTTTATGAAATTTCAACACAACGGGGAATGAAGGCTGGGTATAGGTTTGTGTTTAGGTTGAACTCCAACGCCGTCTGTGAAATGGACGTGGACGCGTAGGAATAAGTATAAGAGGAAGCGATGACCTGTTCTGCACGGGAAGTGACGGTGGGCTTCGTATTTATTCCTTCAAGAAGACCAGCTGTGCAATGTGTAGGAAGAAGATTGAGACAAATGCACCCACCACTTGTGGAACTAGTGGCTCAACATTTTTATAACTGGTATATTTACAAACATGGAAATTACTCTGATGCATATTAAGTCTTTTTCCCTCTTAACATAAGGTAACATAATTTCCTTCGTGATTGAAGACTCTGATTGATGGCTCTGAGGTTCGTGTAGAAATTTCAACACGGCGGGGAACGAGGACTGTGACTGGCAAGTAGGAATTTACTTGGAATGTGTTTGGGTTGAGATCCAACGCACTCTGTGACGTGGACGCTATAAGAGGAAGCCATGAATTCTTGTGACGATGGGCCCGGCGCTAATTCCTTTCCGAAGACCAGCGAAGCAGCCGTGCGGTGTGAAGACCTTAAAGACAAACCCAACTACCACATGTCTGGGGTGGGGATTTGGGAACCAGGTAGCAGCCAGGGAATAATTACGGAATCCAGAGCTTGAGGGTTAGCGCCTGACTTTTCAACGGTACAGTTATAGTTTAGTTTCTGATGAAAATCAATTTCGATAAGCTTATTAAATGAATTCTGACACTTGGGCAAATTGAACCATGCTCCACGCAAGCTAGCAAATCAAATTCCTGCGGTGCACATCATTCGAAACTAACAAGAGGCCGCTGTACAGACTAAACAAAGGGTGCTGTACAGAAAAGGTGAAGAAAATAAGCATTCAATGAATGAAAGAATCCAGAAACATGAAAGGATTCAATCAAATGTTCAAATAAGAACTCAAAGATGGAAAGTAGAGAATAACACTCATGGTTACCTTGGAAAATGAGTAGCAAGAATCAAATATTAATGCCAAGTTACAATAAGGCTAAAGAGCTTCAAACACTTATAGGATCAAAATATTTCCAAAGAAGAAAAAGAAGCTCACAAAAAGTGCTTAAAGCAACACTTCAAGCCCAAATCAATGAAGAAGACTTTCAAAACCAGTAAAGTGAAACATTTAGAAAGTTTTGAAATCAAGATGATATAAGTTTGGGAACCTTCGTCATGAGGATCAAATTGCTGGTAAAACAGACTTTGACCAAAGGATCAGGTTAACCCAAGGTAGTCATGCACATTTCACAATTTGACATATTTGTAAACTCAAAAGAGGCAAGAAAAAGTGATAATTATTCAACTTCAATCCAACAAATCCAAAATCAAGTTAAGGGACTCTAATGCAAAGATGTAAGTCAAGAATTTGAGAAAGAAGAGGAAAAATGAGCTCAAAACC
>ML801398.1:156593-169254 GCA_009831015.1 Picea engelmannii | reverse complement strand
TTTGTACACCTTATCAATCATGATAAGACAATAATAAGTCATATTTACATCAAACACTATTGGGTCCATTTCCCAAAACTTTGTGCTATGGGTCTTTCTTCAAGGGTTGACATCAATGACAACCAACCTTAATCAACATAAAGAACATAAGATGTATGTACAATTTTATTTTTATTATGGACAACAATCTGGGGGTTTATCAACAATAATTGAATAGAGTACAACTCTACAAGACCATCATCTCTATAATGCAAGACTTAACTTACACCCTTAGCATGAACTGAGATGCGGCAACAATCCTCAACAGATGTCAATCTGCAACAGGTACGAGACCTATTAGTAGTGCAACGTGCATGTGTATGCACCCTACCAGTAGTACAACCCACGTGTATATGCGCCTAAGTAGTACTACAACCTGTGTATACACTCCCAACCAATACTGTAGCCAACGTATACCTTCTGAGCTATTAGGGTTTGTCCTTCAAAATGCAACCAATTTATCATTCTCTTTTGTTTATCATTGGCCAAACTGACCGCCAACCAATCACAATACATCTAAGCTCTCCAATAGCTTACTCATGCTCCACAACCAATCAATATGAATGCTACTCAATGATGCATAATGAATCAACATACTATAGCCATCATATCAGTACTGAATCATAAGAGTCATGCTCACTCCTTCAACCAACATAAATCACATCATAACAACCATACCAAGAATTTCCTAGGCATTCACAACACAATAATCAATGTTATCCATCAATACAATAATGTAACCATACCAGTGTCTCAGTGATAGATCTGAGCCCATAGAGTGCAGATCTGGAACCTGCTTCAGTTTTCAACAACTTGTCATTAGCTCAACCAAAAATATCCATGATTTTATCCACTGTACACTCCCTATACACAGACAACCCACGTATACACAGCTTGTACACAGACAACCTGCATATTATACACACCTTGTACACAGACAATTTGCATATACACACCCTATACACAGACAACCCACGTACGCACCAAAAAATAGGGTTTTTGAAGCTCTGAGACTTTTGCCGTCAAGATCTCTGATATTGTCGAAAATTTGATGCGTCCATGAGATCCTCCGCACACTCTCTATCTCAAAATAGATCTTCAATCATGCTCAAGAGATCCACACCAAAATGCTCTCACAAGAAGCTCTCCATCAATACTTCAAAAGATATTCTCACTACAAGCTCTCCATTGATCCACCCACAAGAGTGAAATGCAAGAGTCCAAATCTATCTTATTTATACTTTCATCCTTTAGGTCACTTTACCCACTTTTAGGTTGCTTAAACCATTTCTAGGTCACTCAACCCATTTTCCTCATTTTAGTGTTAACCACTTTCTATAAATAGAAAGTTCTCCAATTCTTTATCATTTAAATATTCCTTCTTGATTTAGTCACCTTACTTTATCGTTTAAATAATCTTTCTTGAATTTGTCACTTCTATTTATTATTTAAATAATCCACCTTGACTTTGTCACTTTAATTTATCATTTAAATAATGATTTCTTCTTTTAGGTCACTTTGACTTCTTTGACATTGGGGGCTTCAAGCCTTCATATGGGGTTCTTCCAACTTCATAAGGTCATAACTCTCAAACCGTGAGGAGTTATGTGGCAATCCACATACCACTGGAAATGACATGACAAGAACTATCTGTCTAGGATAGTTTCACCAAAAAATTCATTGATATCCATCTCATTATTCCTCATACAAGCATGGGTCCTCCAACCATTCTTCTAGGATAACTCAATCCGCAAAACGTCTTCTCGTGAGGGATTTCACCATAAGGGGACCACTTTGGATTTCATCCATTTGTGCACCTTATCAATCATGATAAGACAATAATGAGTCATCTATACATCATTCCAACAATGCATCATATACATCGACTATGCATCATGTACCAATCATGTATCATTGATCCATATATGTATTTTCATCAAGGGTGATCCACCTTCATTATATAAATGACAACTCATTGATCCATCTATGCATTCTCATCAAGGGTGATCCATCATCTTCATTATATCAATGACAACTCATTGATCCATCTATGCATTCTCATCAAGGTCAATACATATTACATTACATCAATCATCAATCAATCAATCACTTGGCATCAATCAATCAAACCATTGGCATCAATGACAACATGATCCAACATTCTCCCCCTTTGGCATTGATGGAAATATCAACATTGATGTAAACACAAATTAGCAATTATTGATGTCAAACATGTAGACAAGGCATGCTCTACATTAAAAGTCATCAATGATATCAATATGACTATCTCTCCCCATTAGTAAACATCAATCAAATCAGTAATAGTCAATGTGACTATCTCTCCCAACAATAAACATCAATCACATCAATGTGATTAACTCTCCCCATTTGACATCAATGGAAAATGGTCATTTTACTCTTGAGGCTGCTCCCCCTGCTTGAACTCTTCTTGGGGCTTCTCCCCCTGCTTTCCTCTGAATAATCTCTCCCCTTTTGAATAAGGGATATCACTCTGATGTAACTGTTGAAGATACATCGAACATACTCCCCTGTGACCATCGCTCCTCCTGTAATTATGCCTCTACTCTCTTTCTTCAAATATAAGGCTCTTTTCTAAGCATGCATCTAATAAATATCTCCTACTAGAATCATGCGAAGAAGAATGACTCCCCCTATGAGTATGTCTCCCCCTATCTTCTATGCAAGATGAACAATGTGTTACCATATAGTGATCCTTGGACATGTTCATGCATCAAACCCATCCCATACCAAGCATCATGAAGTAAAAGATATGTCAACAATGAAATAAAAAATCATGATCCAAATATCAATCATGTATCAGAATGTGCCCACCATGCACAACATCCATGTACAAAAGGTGTGGTCATCATGCACAACACCTATGTACATCATCCAATGTTCCAAAAAATATCATCCATGGAATATATCAATCATATGCCTCTGCCAATATGCAAACGTCTGCATCTATCAATATGTCAACCATGTGCATCCATCAATATGCCAACTATGTGCATCTACCAATATGCCAACCATGTGCATATACCAACATGCCAAACAATGTATCATATCACTCATGATATGTCTCCATCATGAACCAAGTGCCATGGCCATGTATCAAACAAATATCAATTGTTGTGCTAATCAAGTAATAACATCAACCTAGTATCATCAAGCATATGCCATATATGAGTGCACCAAAACATGTACACCATCATGCACCAACACCACAAAAATAATGAATCGCATAAACGTATGTCAAATCCTCCATAAAACATGTGCCAATCAAATTGCTAGTAGGTGCATCTACCAATGTACTATAAAAGTAACAATTATGCGTCAACTATAGATCAACAATGATGTACAACATGATTATCTCATCAAATTCACCAACTATATATTTCAATATGTAGCCCAATCACATGAAAAATGTATGCACCATGATATCCATCATGTTCTTCCAATAATATATCATAATATATATCAATGAAACTCAAATATGTACCAGCCATGTACCCCAACATATCAACATCAATTCATACTCATGGGTTAGTGCCATGCACCCAAGATTTATCTTTCATAGTCACCTTACATGATCTAATATAGAACCATGAAAACCTGCAACAAACAGTGTCAGAACTTGCAATAAACCATGTTAGACCTTGCATAAAAGAGTTATACCATAACATCAAACTCCAAGCCATGTGCATTTCCTTTTTCCCAAGGCTTTAACACATATACGCGGCCTGTTGCACAACAGATCCCGTATGTACACAACCTATTCAAGGTCATCCTGCGTATGTACATGATTGTCACCACTGTCACCTGTGTATACCTTAGTAGTTGACACTTTTGAGCTTTCCCTCAGTCTTTCATTATGTTCTGGCTAGCTTGTCTTCTTTACCCACTTCTGTAGATGTCTCTTCTCCTCGGAACTTGAGCTCTGAGAATCCATCTTTTCCAAAATGTATCTTTTCCTTACTTCATTCCTTCTTCTAGCCATTCTATGTGAAGTCCTCATCATGGACTTTCTTCCTGTGTTCCGATACTCCTGGGATTTGTGGCCAAATCCAATACACTTTCATACCTTTTCTTTGGTATCCCAAGAATGGCTTCTTGATGTCTTCCTTTCTTTGTTCTTTTGAAATTTTCTTTGCCTTGTGTAGATGGTTGCTTTGCTACATTGTCTTCCTTCTTTGATGGAATTGCCTCATCCTCCTTTGAGGTGCTTTCTTCAACATGTGTAGTTTCCTTTTTGTATCCAAGACCTGATTTATCACATGGTGATCTTTGACATTCCAATATATCATCAAAGATTCTTGAGCTATTCAAGAATTTGTTTGACTTCTCTACCTTCTTTATAAGGTCAACAATTTCATCTTCTAACTTATGACATGACTCTTCCTTTTCATTAATTTGATTCTTCAAAAAATCTTCTACCCTTTTGGCTTCTTCAATTTGGGTCTTGAGATGGACAATAGTTTCAAAACTTTTTCTAATCTTATCCTCTACCTTCATATCTTCTTTTTCATTCTTTAGTCTTGTGATCTCTTCTTCCTTTTCTACTAATTGAGTCTTAGAACTATTTTCTTGTTCTTTGAGCATTCTCTTTAACTTCAAGATGTATCTTTGACCCCTCCTAAGAAACTTCTTAGTGTTATCCAAAAGATAGTTATAGTGTTTATAAAAATGATCACTTCCATATCTATATAAACCCTCTTCATTTTCCTTTTGAAGTTCTAATAGATTTTCTTCTATTCTTTCCATGGGATAACTATTATCAAACGTTACACAAACGGTTTCTATATCATCTTCTTCACTTGAGAAAAATTCAACATCATCACATGATTCATTTCCTTCATTTGAAATTCCTTCAATATATTCCTTGTTGCCAACATCATCACATGATTCTTTTACTTCATTTGAAATTCTTTCAAAATCATCACATATGAAATCAAGAGTTAGATATTCTTTACCTTTGATAATCTTGACGGAGTGGTCTTCAACATCTTCTTTCTTTTCTTGATATGTCTCCTCTAGCTTTAGCCATAGATCCTTGGCGGAAGTGCATTGTTCCATGCTCTCTTTGATAAGGCTTGAAAGTCCATTAAGAATGGTCTTGAGAGCCAATGCATCATTCTTCTTTCCTTCCCTTTGAGATGCAAACCTTGACTTGTTCTTCAACGGAACCGGTCCACCAATGGATGCCTTCCAAATAGCTTCTCCCATTGTATTCAAGTATACTCTCATCTCTATTTTCCAAGTAGAATAGTTTTCCTCATCAAGGATTGGAACTTCATCATCCATTTGTGTGTCTATGGATCTCCTTCAATCTTGTTAAGGCTTGTAGTGAAGGCTTTCTCTAATACCAATTGTTGGATACACCTACCACACTTAGAGGGGGGGTGAATGAGTATGGGGCTCTTTTTCCCAAACTTCCCTCTTACACAAAACTCTTTAGTTAGCATTCAACTTTTTACTCATTACTCATTTCTATCATTTATATCCAATTAGATGTGAGCACATATCAACAACATATATCAGCAATATATCATCAAGTCATCACCACAAGGAACATAAAGAACACAAGATGTATGTACAATTTTATTTTTATTATGGACAACAATCTGGGAGTTTAAAAACAACAACTGAATAGAGTACAACTCTACAAGAGCATCAACTCTATAATGCAATACTCAACTTACACCCTTAGCATCAACTAAGATGAGGCAACAATCCTCAACAGATGTCAATCTGCAACAGGTATGTGACCTATCAGTAGTGCAACGTGCGTATGTACGCACCCTACCAAAAGTACAACCCGTGTGTATACGCGCCCAAGCAGTACTACAACCTGGGTATACGCTCCCAACCAGTACTACAACCTTCATATACCTTCTGAGCTATTAGGGTTTGTCCTTCAAAATCAACTCAGATCCTCTGCAACCAATTTATCATTCTCTTCTGTTTGTCATTGTCCAAACTGACCACCAGCCAATCACAATACATCCAAGCTCTCCAATAGCTTAATAATTCTCCACAACCAATCAATATGAATGCTAATTAATCATGCATAAGAAATCAACATACTATAGCTATCATATTAGTATTGAATCATGAGAGTGTTGCTCACTCTATCAACCAACATAAATCACATCATAGCAGCCATACCAAGAATGCCCTAGGCATTCATAACATAATAAACATAATAAGAAATGTTATCCATCAATACAATAATGTAACCATACCAGTGTCTCAGTGATAGATCTGAGCCCATAGAGTGCAGATCTGGAACCTTCTTCAGTCTTCAACAACTTGTCATCAGCTCAACCAAAAATATCCATGATTTTATCCACTGTACACTCCCTATACACAGACAGCCCACGTATACGCAGCTTGTACACAGACAACCTGCATATTATACACACCTTGTACACAGACAATTTGCGTATACACACCCTATACACAGACAACCCATGTACGCACCAAAAAATAGGGTTTTTGAAGCTCCGAGAAATTTTCCGTCAAGATCTCCGATATTGCCAAAACTTTGATGTGTGCATGAGATCCTCCTCACACTCTCTTTCTAAAAATAGATCTTCAATCCTGCTCAAGAGATCCACACCAAAATTCTCTCACAAGAAGCTCTCCATCAATACTTCAAAATATATTCTCACTACAAGCTCTCCATTGATCCACCCACAAGAGTGAAATGCAAGAGTCCATAGCTATCTTATTTATACTTTCATCCTCTAGGTCACTTTACCCACTTTTAGTTTGCTTAACCCATTTCTAGGTCACTCAACCTATTTTCCTTATTTTAGGGTTAACCACTTTCTATAAATAGAAAGTTCTCCAATTCTTTATCATTTCAATATTCCTTCTTGATTTTGTCACCTTACTTTGTCATTTAAATAATCTTTCTTGATTTTGTCACTTCTCTTTATTATTTAAATAATCCACCTTGACTTTGTCACTTTAATTTATCATTTAAATAATGATTTCTTCTTTTAGGTCACTTTGACTTATTTGACGTTGGGGGCTTCAAGCCTTCATATGGGGGTCCTCCAACTTCATAAGGTCATAACTCTCAAACCGTGAGGAGTTATGTGGAGTTCCACGTACCATCGAAAATGACATGACAAACACTATCCGTCTAGGATAGTTTCATCAACAAATTCATTGATCTTCATTTCATTATTCCTCATACAAGCATGGGTCCTCCAACCATTCTTCTAGGATAACTCAATCCACAAAGTGTCTTCCCGTGAGGGATTTCACCATAAGGGGACCACTTTGGAGTTCATCCATTTGTGCACCTTATCAATCATGATAAGACAATAATGAGTCATCTATACATATTTCCAACAATGCATCATATACATTGACTATGGATCATGTATCAATCATGTATCATTGATCCATATATGTATTCTCATCAAGGGTGATCCATCTTCATTATATCAATGACAACTCATTGATCCATCTATGCATTTTCATCAAGGGTGATCCATCATCTTCATTATATCAATGACAACTCATTGATCCATCTATGCATTTTCATCAAGGACAATACATATTACATTACATAAATCATCAATCAATCAATCAAACCATTGGCATCAATGACGACATGATCCAACATGTTGCACATTATCTCAGAGGAAAAATAGGAGTATCCACACATGAATACTAATGTGTAAAGAGAGGAGCTCAAATCTATTATAAAAAGAATAAATCAGCTCATATGAGGGGGGGGGGGGGTGCTCCACTGGGTTTGGACAAGAAGAGTAAGGAAACTCACAATAATTTTTTTCTTTTCTAAAATTATTGTCGAGGAGGCACTCCAAATATTTGGACCAAGAGGAATTTTGAATAACTAGAAGGCATATTTCTCTTTCCTTATACTTTTGAGTTCTTTATGGACAAGGGACCAATGTATGAAAGTGAACTTGATATTTTTATTGAAAAACTCTTTTGTATCTCACAACAAAAAGACCTTATATTATGTATGGAGTGAGCCTAATTTCAAGTTTCATGGAAAATCCAAAAGAATCACATTGGAAAGAAGGAAAGAAAATTTTGAGATATGTGAATGGAAAAAAATATTTTGGTATAAGGTATTCTACTTCAGAATATTTCAGACTTATTGGATAAACTAACAATGAGTGTGGAGGAAAAATAGATGTTAGGAAAAGTACCTCTGAGAACACATTTCATTTTGGATTAGGTATAGTATCATGGGCATCAAGGAAGAAACCCATAGTGAGTCTTTCTTCAGTAGAAGCAGAGTACGTCATAGCTACAAGTGCAGCTTGTCAAGCTATCTAGATGAGAAGAATGTTAAAACATTTGTTACAGGAATAGTAGGAACCAACTACAATATTTTGTGACAACAATTCATCCATCATGTTATCAAAGAATCATGTGTTTCACAAGAAAACCAAGCACATTGCTACAGGGTATCATTTTATCATAGAATTAGTGAATAACAAAGAAATATGTTTAGAGTTTTGCAAGTCAAAAGAACAAGTCACAAACATTTTTACAAAATCTTTAGCAAGAGATGCATTTCATCATCTGCGTAGTAGTCTGGGAGTCTGCGCAGTAACATATGTTTGACAGTATATGTCAATTCAATTTTTGATGTAAATTTTTGTTATCCCACCTACTTATAATTAAGGGGGAGTGTTGGAAATAGTAATTACAAGTCAGTGAGTTTCACGTCTCCGCCGATTTTTTAGTCAGTCAGTCAATCATTTTTTCAGTCTGCAACTATACTTCAATAGTTTACACTTACATTTACTCAAACTCAGTTTTGTCAGTTGGAAAGAAAGGGAGTTAATTAATGAAGTCGATCTTTATCTTTCTCAATTCCAATTAATTAGATAACAATTAGTCGTATTTATTGATGTCTTTAATGTTGAGTCAGTTTTTACTTCTACAGGAAGTCTCAATCTTATCTATATGTTTCCAAGTCTGTAAGAAGTTTATATGAATATGAACAAAGATAATAGTCGGTGAGAAGAAACAACAATAGCTAAAGGTGGTCAAAGAATTCTAAGAGCTCAAGATATGTGTGTGTTTTGTAAGTTGCAGACGTCCAAGAAGTCATTGGAGCTGAAGCTTGACTCAGTATTGTATTTTTTAATAACGCGCAATGTCAAAGTTATTAATATCAAGTATTTTGTGTATTCAGAAGTTCTGTTATATTTCTAAGTTTATATGCTAGGTATAGCACTTTGTTGTTTCTACATCTATAAATCATTTCATTAAGTGTTTTATCACAACACACAATAAATCATGTATTTTGTGCACTAAGCGGTAGGTTCTGAGTGTTCAATGGTGAATTTTAGTCACACGCAATACTTTTCACCTCACTGCACACAATTTACCTACGCGCAGTGGATCCAAGACATATTTCAAATAATTGATGTTTTGGCTCAGAGTCACAATTGCTCTGAAGCATAGTGGACAGGTTGTGCAGAGACCGACATACATACCAGATGAAAGGAATTTAGATCAAATACCATCGATAGGTAGGAAAAGGCATGTAAGAGAATGCCTAGGAAAAACATTTGTGGACAATACATCAATTTATGATCACCAGAAAAATCTAAAATGTCAACATCACGATCAATAGAGTTGGAAATATCCTTATGACAAAGGATGGATATGCAGTACAATTTTCAAATAGGAAGGTTGATGTGCAAGATCTTTGTATGAATCTTCTACGTAAGAATACATCTAGAGGTTTCCAAAGTGAAAATTAGTGGCAGAGTGATTTGATGGATTTACATGAAAGGATTTCAAGAAGAAAAAGATCACAATCAACCACCACAACTATATCACGATGTTTATCATTTGTAAAAATTAGTGAATAGATCAGGGCATATTTTGTCATCAAGGGAAAGGAATGCATCACAATGCAAATAACCATCAAGAAACATTGTTCCATCTCAGTGAGTGTCAATTCCAAGGTCCATGAATGCATCCGACATACATAATCACCAAGGACTATGTATGCATCTCGTTATACATCAATAGTAATATCCATAGATGCATCAGAGCATGATTCATTTTCAGTAAAAGTCAATTATATACTAGGCCAATTGAAACTAAAAAATAATTTTTAAGGCCTCATGCTCCAGGCAGTAACACAAATAAAAATGCATAGTCATAAACTATGGCAAAGATGAAAGGGTAATCTAGTGTTGAAATCTAAGAATCGGTGCAAGAAGGATTTTGATTTGTTTTAATTTATGTAAGCCACGTGTAATGATAATGCCAAATGCATTGGTCTTTACTAACATAGCCTCAAAAGATGAGTCACTAGATATCAATGATGCAAGAAGGTATTCGTGTGCCACAAAATCACACTGGAAGTGCCGTCAATACAAGAAATTGTTTCTTGGTCATTGTAACTTGAAGTAGGAAGGTCCGTACAAGATCAATGGAGTTACTAGATTAGGGTTTATATTGAAAATTAACAAATAAATAAGCATTTCAATTATATTGGTGGAATAAGCCACATGCTTGAGGATACATTGTGTTGACTCAACCCAAATGATCATTGATTTGTTGATAAAAGTGCCATGTTTTCTATGAGATCACAGAAGCCAGAGAAATTCGATTTGTACTCCTTGCAAATAAGATTATTCCCAGAAAAAGAGTTAGAGAAAGGGAAAATGGTGATAAGTGAACCATATCGTAGAAAGGATGGAGGTTCTTGAGATCATGGGATAAAGGTGCATGAGATCCAATATTATAAGGGATTTGTATACATGTTTGTTTCACATTATCTTGGAGGGAAAATAGGATTATCCACACATGAATACCAACGTGTAAAGAGAGGAGATCAAATCTATTATAAAAAGAATAAATCAACTCATATGAGGGGAGGCAGGCACTCCACTGGGGTTGGACAAGAAGAGTAAGGAAACTCACAATGAGGTTTTTATTTTCTAAAATTATTGTCGAGGAGTCACTCAAAAGAGTTGGATCGGGAGGAATTTTGAAAAACTAGAAGGCATATTTCTCTTTCCTTATACTTTCGATTTCTTTATGGACAAGGCACCAATGTATGGAAGTGGATTTGATATTTTTCTTAAAAAACTCTGCAGAAGTCCAAGAAATCATTGGAGCCGAAGCTTGACTCAATATTGTATTTTGTATTAACATGCAATGTTGAAGTTATTAATATCAAGTATTGTGTGTATTGAGAAGTTCTGTTATATTTCTAAGTTTATATGCTAAGTATAGCACTGTGTTGTTTCTGCATCTATAAATCATTTCATTAAGTGTTTTATCACAACGCACAATAAATCATGCAGTCTGTGCGCTGCGCAGTAGGTCCCGAGTGTTCAATGATGAAGTTTAGTCACATGTAGTATTTGTCATTGTGCTGCACACAGTTTACCTGCGCGATATGGATCCAATACATCTTTCAAATAATTGATGTCTCTTCTCAGAGTTACAATTACTCTGAGGCATATTGGACAGGTTGTATAGAGACCGACATCCATACCAGATGAAAGGAATTTAGATCAAATACCATCGACGAGTAGGAAAAGGCATGTAAGAGAATTCCTAGGAAACAAATTTGTGGACAATACATCAATTTATGATCACCAGAACAATCTAAAACATCAACATCGCGATCAATAGAGTTGGAAATATCCTTATGACAAAGGATGGATATGCACTACCGTTTTCAAATGGGAAGGTTGATGTGCAAGATCTCTGTATGAAGTTTCTATGTAAGAATCCATCTAAAGGTTTCTGAAGTGAAAATTAGAGGTAGAGTGATTTGAGGGATCTACATGAAAGGATTTCAAGAAGAACAAGATCACAATCAACCGCCACAATTATATCATGAAGAAGTTTATCATTAGTGAAAATTAGTGAATAGATCATAACATATGTTGTCATCAAGGACAAGGAATGTATCACAATGGAAATAACCATCAAGAAACGTTGATGCATCTCAGTGAATGTTAGTGCCAAGGTCCATGAATGCTTCCGACATACATCATCACCAAGGACTATGCATTCATCTCGTTATATATCAACAGTAAGATCCATAGATGCATCAGAGCATGATTCATTTTCAGTAAAGGTCAATTATATACTAGGACAATTGAAACTAAACAATAAGTTTTAAGGCCTCATGCTCCAGGTGGCACCACAAATAAAAATGCATAGTCATAAATTATGGAAAAGAAGAAAGGCTAATCTAGTGTTGAAATCTAAGAATCAGTGCAAGAAGGATTTTGATTTTGTTTAATTTCTATAAGCCGCATGTAATGATAATGAAAAATGCATTGGTAGTTACTAACATAGCCTCAAAATATGAGTCACTAGATCTCGATGATGCTAGAAGGGATTCATGTGCCACAAAATCTGTGCCATCAATACAAGAAATTGTTCTGGTCATTGCAACTTGAAGTAGGAAGGTCCGTACTGTTGGATTACTGAGAGGGGGGGTGAATCAGTAATAACGTAATTATAATCCTTTTTCTTCAAATGTTATATCAATGTAGAATTATTATCCAAAAATGAGCAGTAATAAATAAACAATCACACACATGAACAATACACCAGT
>ML801398.1:115882-148124 GCA_009831015.1 Picea engelmannii | reverse complement strand
GACATGTACTATCCATATAGAATAGTATTATCTGAAAATATATCATAACTCATACCGTTATCCATCAAGCAAACTTGGGTCCATTACCCAAACCTGGTGTCTCCAACTTCTCATGGCCATAACTCTCTAACCGTGAGGAATTAGGTGACGTTCCACATACCACCGGAAATGAAATGACAAGAACTATCCATCTAGGATATTTTCCCTGACAAATTCACTTTCCTTCATCTCATTATTCCATAATTAAGCATGGGTTCTCTTACTCCACAAAGCATCTTCCCGTGAGGGCTTTCACCATAAGGGGACCACTTTGGAGTTCATCCATATTTACTTCTTATCAACCATGACAAAACAATAATGATTCATATTTACATCAAACACTATTGGGTTCATTACCCAAAACTTTGTGCTACGGGTCTTTCTTCAAGGGTTGACATCAATGACAACCAACCTTAATCAAGACGTACAAGATCAATGGAGTTACTAGATTAGGGATTAATTGAAAATTCACCAATAAATAAGCATTTCAATTATATTGGTGGAAGAATCCACATTCTTGAGGATCCATTGTGTTGACTGAACCCAAATGATCGTTGATTTGCTGATAAAAGTTCCATGTTTTCCCTAATATCACAGAAGCCAGAGAAAGTCGATTTGTAATCCTTGCAAATAAGATTATTCCCAGGAAAAGAGTTCGAGAGAGGGAAAATGAAAATAAGTGAACCATATCATAGAAAGGATGGAGGTTCTTGAGATCACGGGATAAAGGTGCATGAGATCTAATATTATAAGGGATTTTTATACGTGTTTGTTGTACATTATCTCAGAGGGAAAATAGGATTATCCACACATGAATACCAATGTATAAAGAGAGGAGATCAAATCTGTTATAAAAAGAATAAATCAGCTCATATGAGGGGAGGAGGGCGCTCCATTGGGGTTGGAAAAGAAGAGTAAGGAAACTCACAATGAGGTTTTTCTTTTCTAAAATTACTGTCGCGGAGGCACTCCAAAGAGCTGGACCAGGAGGAATTTTGAATAACTAGAAGGCATATTTCTCTTTCCTTATACTTTTTAGTTCGTTGTGGACAATGGAACAATGTATGAAAGTGGATTTGATATTTTTATTGAAAAACTCTTTTATCATATCTGATTTTCTCTTAAAGTTTTTTTTAAATTAGATTGGAATTTGTTATTTCTATCAAGTTTTAGTCTAATCTCTAGTTTTTTATCATTTTGTATTGAATAAAGTAGGATGGTTAACATTTTAATTTATGCTCAATGCTGATAAGTCTTTTTTCATTATAATTTAACATTATTCTTATCAACTAAAAATTAAGCAAAAAATCATTTGTTTTTATTGGAAGAATGTGCTCTCTTAATCTAGTGGTTTTGGGATGACCACAAACTCTCTAACCCTACTCTAGGCTCAAAGGTTCCCATAACATTTCCTAAGCTAACTAGAATATGGAAGGTAGTGTCTTCTGCTAATTGGAAGTGCTCTTGAATGCTAGTTTAAATATGACCATAAGTTGTGATGTAGAAGAAGTTGAAAGTCTTTTACCAAGTGGAGGTTTAAGGGAAACCACAAAATGTTGTCTATCAGAAGTTGTAAGTCTTCTATGAAGTGGTGATTTAAGGAGAATCACAAACCAATCACACTTTCTTGTTATTGCTCAATTGATGAGATTTTGAAACTAAAAGCTTGACTGTCAATCACAGATATTGTAAGACATAAATATGTCCACTGCAAGATCTGTCAATATTGGAGACCAAATTCGTTGGTATGATTGACATATCTTCTTGATTATTGATGTGATTCCATAAACGTTGGTGCATCTCCATAAACGTTTGTTGCAGTAGATGTTATACCGGTTAGATTGGATATGAACTGTGGAAGATTTCTTGTCAGCACAGAAAGGCAAAGGTGGAAGTAGCCAATATGTTGATGAGGCTCTGGTCAATATATTCACAGTGTTGATGTGCCTCGACGGAGATCCAGAAAATCAAGCCAGAATCCAAAATTAGAACGATTGTTCTAGTTTCCCAGGAGACAATAGATCGAGTCTGGTTGCTCCAATTTGGCTCGAATTGTTTGAGCGGGATATGCCTTGAAGCCGCACGTGCAATGAATTTTAGAGTGGGATGGAGTGGGATGGACTCTCGTGCAATATTTCAGACTCGCCTCTCTTTCAAGACTAGTGAAAATACTCATATCTCTCTCAAATCCACGTCATTGAAGCCCATATTATAGGATATTTTGGACTGTACACAAATATTGTTGTGAAATCTGCAAATATTTTTGTTGGAGAACAACTTTTGGATATTGCAAAGATTTCACTGATCTGACCTGCTCTCTCATTCTTCTCTCAGGTATAGCCAACTCCATATTCAATTATATTGCAAGCTTCATATGTAATGGGGCGTATCTAGTGGTCTTTCTATTCGAACTCTCATCTACACTTGAATATGAATATGTCAATATGAAATGATTTCTCATTTATCCAAAGAGATTCCTCTCATACACTTCATCAAACTTTATCTCTAACCCAGCCACCCTTGGCTGAGTTAGAGAAACTTTGTTCATCTGTCAAACTTTCCAATTTGGTGACACTTGGAGGTTATTTGTTGGTTCCCATAAAACTGCATTTTGTCTTTCCCAGTCGCACTATATCTTTCTACTGCAAAGCTTGATTCTCCTTCTGGAACTGGGCCATATTCTCATCCTTTATTTTCATTTCTTGTTGTAGCTTTTCGATATCTCCCTTAAGGCTTTTGATTTCTCTTGCCTTCAGGATAACTTGTGACATAGCCTGAACAAGTCCTTCAGTGCTTGGCCCAATTTCTGTAGTACAAGGTACAACTACAACAATGTTTGATACTTCTATCTATCCTTGTGACCAATTGACCTTTTCTTTCTTCAACTACAATACTTTGGCCTTGTAATTCAATGCTTATTGTCGAAATGCATCCTTCTTTTGTTCTAGAGAAACCAACTCTGTTGTTTGTGGATGCTCTGTGGAAGACATCTTTAGTTTTTTCTTCAAGCTTTGAATAAGCTTGTCTTTCTCTTCTAAGGAGGACTTCACTCCCTAAGGGCCTTCGAATTCTAATCTCTTGACTTGGGTCTGCCAAGATCTGTTGGATGCTTTCTCTTGTCTCAATTGTCCCTCCAACTTAAGTGCATGAGTTGTAAGCCTTGAATTCTTCAAGCTCAGACCCAAGTAATATGAATACAACATGTCACTGATGTTTCTATAGAATTTCACCTTGTCTGGGGCACTGATGTTTTCATAATGCGTCTTAACCTCAGACACTTTATCCTCATCTGCAACTGTTATGTTGAGTGTCCTCTTCTCTACATCCCTGACTGTGAAAAGAGAAGACTTGTGTTGAGAAATTTTTTCTACCTGAGAGATCAACTCTCTTATTTCACTCATGGCCAATTTTCCTTTCTCAGCATATTGCCTGTCCAAATCTTCTTTAGATTGATAGACTGTGCCAAGTGCTTTGTCAAAAATGTGTTTTTTGTTGTTGAAAGCTCTTGAGCTTCTTTCACTTTGGGGCATACTTCTTTTACCATCTTCTTCCATGTTGGTGCCAGTCTTCACTATATCCATACTTACTTGCTCTTTAGGTTCCTCTTCCTCTAGATCCACTATCTATGGGGATTGTGTGGCTTTCATTTTCTTAGGGGTAGCCTGCTGACTGTTGATGGCTAGGGCCTTTGAATTACTTCTCTTGGTGTAGACACTTACTTTGGGAACTTGGAGTATCAACTTATGAGGATTTTTCTGTGAGGTTGGCCCCACTTGTTGTGTTAGAGAAGGCTGCAAGATGGTCTGCATATCAACATAGGTTTCTAAATTTTCCAATTTGTCGAAACCTTCGACATACTCATGTTCATAAGGGGCCTATTTTTTCATCAATATTCTTTTAGATATGACCTGATGCAGATCATATCTTCTCCCTTGTATCTGTGCAAATCCAAACTCCTTGAGTTTGGCATGGATCTAAGATAAGTGGGATCTATTTTTTACAATAAAGGTTCATATGATGAAAGAAAATTTGAGGTTTGATGCCTTGTGCAGTTTCAAAAAATGTTCTTTCTCTGAGATGATTCTTTATCTGATGAACTCCAGGGAAAAGACTCTAGGTTTCAGAAAAATAGGCAAGAGATAGGAGGCCTCTTCACAACCATATACCCAAATTATTATAGAATGCATGAACAACACCCAGTATCCCACTCTGTTTTCTGGATTTGGTTGCAAATAATTTTTCATGTCCTCTAGAATTCTTGGCAGGTTGGTGTTGAAGATCAAGCTGTAAACTCTGGACATGATCTTATTTATGAAAATGATCATTGTGATTCTTTTGCATTCAGTTGAGATGAATGCCTCTTCGGGGAACTCTTTCTTGTTTTCCTCTAGGAACATCTTCAACAAGCATGTGTAATACCTGAAGTGCCTTAGTGACTGGAAATTCACTAGTTGTTTGTGTACATTATGAGCTATGAATCCTTCAAAGCTGATGTGGACTGATTGACTGAACTCTGACTGGAAAAATGTTAACAAAAAACCTCACATGACCTCAACTACATACATGTCATTATCTAGACCTAAAATCTAACTGAGTATGGAATAGGCCCATTGGACTTCAATAATCAAGATATTTACATTCATTGGAAATGACACTCTTAGAAATATGTTCAGGTTTGACAATTGTCTGCAAAAATGCGCTTTTACCTCGGGGGAACATTCCCTGTAAACCATGACTAGCTTTTCTTCTTCAAATGGTTTATGTTATCACTCCAAGGAACTCTTTGGGTTTGTAAACCAAAGATGCTTGGTAACTTATAAATGAAATGGTTTTTGGTATTTTTATAGATGGATCAATGAGATAACAAATTATAACTCAGTACTCAGACTTTAAATGGGTAATCAAAACAAACACAGCTCTCATGAAACAATAATCAGATGGAAAGCTTAAATGGATGAGAATACAGAGTTACTAAACCAAATACAACATGTAGGTTTTATAAAACTGTGTAAAACAATCTTAAGTAAACTATGAGTTGATTGGTGAGATGACACTCACTGCAGCTAAAACAGTTTAATTAAAACAGAGGAAGACAGGTGATAAAATCTGATATTGTAACAGAGAGAAATCTATCTTTTTGCATTAGCATCACAAAATCTGTTTACATAGCATAAGAGTATCTGAAATCGAACCCCTCCTTAGACTGAATTCCCAGGATTTATAGCCTTTACAATGTACAAATCAGATCCTATGAAAAGGGATCTAGGATACTAAAAATAACATAGCATAAAACTAATTGTAAACTCTAAAGAACATATCCTTTATTAAAGGAAATCAAACCATATCTAAACTGAAGTCTTCGACAGCTACAAGAGTATTAGAAATCCTTCAATGTGATGAGAAGGCAGAAAATCTTCGAAGGATGAAAGATAAAGCCAAAAATGCCACCTGGAAAAACATGTCATTCTTTTGCTATAAATAAGTAACAAACTTCATCTTGCTAGCACCTCAAAATGTGGTTGAAATCTGATGATGTGTAGCTCAGCCTCCCAAGGCTCTCTGATTTGATAATCTGATAATGAAATTCGAATTATGTGATGTGGCTCCCAAAACCCTGAAATTCTGCCTCTTTTAAAGATGGTAAATGACATTTGTACACCTTTTCTTCTCTTCATTTTCCAAAAGTGGTTGATTAGATAGATTTGATAATTCATTAATAAAGCCTTAGAAGAGGTTTCAATTCATTCTCATGCAAAAAATTACGATCTGAGTGAAAACCGTAACATTCTGGCCGTGATAGGCTTTCACCAGCTTATTTACCAACAAATCCACTCCTAAGCTGGTGAAAGGCGACGCTTTCACCAGCTAACTAGCAAAATTTTCGGCGAATTAGCTGGTGAAAAGAGCAGATTTTTCAAAATCAAATTTCTTGATCATAGAAAATCCGTTTTTCATGCCTGAATAGTCGATCGACATCTAGAAATCCTAAGCTTTCCAATGGTGTTTTCAAATATTAATTTTGAGCTTGGGAAGGGATTGAAAAGTGCCCTACAAGTTTAAGCATCATTCTTTCAAAAATGCCAATGCATTTTTGATCGCTAACAGGAAGGACAGACTGTCCAATTCTTTTCTCAACAAAGAGCCACTGTGTCTTCTTTCCATTTGCAATTCAAAACCCCAAATGATTTTGCACACCAAACACTGCGATATGCTATTTGGGCCGAGGTCTTGTGCTGGTGAAAATACTCTATTCTGTTTTTCAACATTGAAAACTTACCATACAATTGTGGGTGATGTGTGCTGGGGAAATGATGCGGTGATTTGATGTCACCAGCCATGTAGTATTGTTCCTGTACCTAGGATGATGGGTTCAAATTTTCCATTTCCGACGCCATTATTGTAAATCATGCGTTACTGAATGAGATCCACTTTGCAATCCGATTTAGACGTGCAACTCGAGTTTCCCTGATTGTCCGCTTTCACCAGCGCATCATTCTTGATTGCATGAAGTGGGATGAACATATCATCATTAGATTTTTTACAACATGGATAAAATGCACATGATCTCTGCTTTCACCAGCATGCAACCTGTGAGAAGTGCTCCTCGGCTATTGAAAACTGCCGCTTTCACCAGCGCACAACCTATGAGAAATGCTCCTTAGCTGTTGAAAGTCACCACTTTCACCAGCGCACACCCCGTGAGAAACGCTCTTTGGATGTTTGAAAATCCCCACTTTCACCAGCTAACGACTTGTGAGAAATGCTCCTTAGCTGTTGAAAGTCGCCACTTTCATTAGCTAACCATCATCTTTTAAGCACGCATTAGTTGTTGAAAACATTTTATGAAAATTTTAAAGAGAGGACCTTTATGGGTCATCTTATTTCTAAGACAAAAATCAAAAGCTAAGTCTTGCAGCTAGAAAAACTAAAAACCAATTTGAGAAAACTACCAATATCCATGCTATCAACCACAAAATGCAACCATGATGACGGATTCATTTTGAGAGCTAACAGTTTAGACACTGTAGAGGGGGACTCTGGTATGCCTAGGACATATAGAATTGGCAAGCTATCCACTCTACACATGACATTAGACCCTAGTTTGTTTAAGACAACTTTCTCTTCCTATGAGTATTGTTTTGTGCACCAACCTATGAATTCTGGGAAAGGGAATGTGACCTCGACGACGTAAGGGACTATGGAGGCCTAGACTACTTTGAGAAAGGGTATCTGTTTCCCTACATTTTCTCACAAATTGGATCTGGACACGGAGACGAGTGAGACGGTTATTTCAGTGTCGAACACATATGAATCTATGTCAATTAGGGCTTCTTCGTTTGGTCGGGGATCTTTCTTTTCTACATACAAAATGACAGGGTCCATGGCGGTGATGAAAAATACATGCGAATGAGCAGAAAATGCGTGATTTTGGTGCACTGTTGAGCTTCAGTTCGAATGGAGCGGTCGTGCCAACTTCCAACGTTCCAATGGTTTGAAAAAACATAAAATAATGACAAGGGTCCACCCCTTTATATACGCCCGATTTTGGGGACAACTCAAAGCGGTTTGGGATAGACTGTTTATCTCCTCGAAATGCACCTGGTGGCACCACGTGGTCCCAAGCCGAAACCATGGTTTTCATTTTGGCCCGCTTTCAAGAATTAACCTTCATGCTAGTTCTCCACCCAAAATGATCCTTGACCGTTGATCTGCGGTGCTTTCGATCATAGGCCTGTCGGGTCCCATCAACTAAATATGGCCCCGTCCTCCCATTTATCATGCCTCTACACCAGTTTAGCCTCTCACTAAGTCCCGAAACTTGGATTTCATATAAAAAAAAATTATAGTGATAACATGAGATCCAACTGGGGATGTTATGCTCCCTGCGAGATAGGAAAGAACGATAGACCGAGTGCCTACCCATTGGGCTATGATTTATTCTTGCAATCTGAATCTATCAACGCTTATTCAAAAACTTAAAATCAACCCAACGTAACTCGGGGCCTTCACCCCGTGCTTCAGTTATGCTACTTTTATTTCAATTTCTTTATGCAAAGAAAAAACAAAAATGATTATGTACAATGAATGGAAGAGGTGATGTATGTTTTAAATGACATAATGTTTGAGGAACCTGCCATTCACAGGCCCTCCTCCAACGATGTCTCCATTAATTTTCTGTATCATATAGGCATTGTTTCCATGGTACGTTGCAATCTTGAACGGTCCCAGCCATAGATGGTCAAATTTCCCATGCTTTCCCTTATCTTCATTTCTAGCATCCCATCTCAATACCAAGTCTCCCACTTTGAAATTATCTTCTTTGGTATGTTTGTCAAAATACTTTTTGATCTTGTCTTGGTGCAGTTGAGCATTATTGAATAGCTTTTCTCTTGTTTGTTGTACACTGATTAGTTCATCTTTTATTCTTCGAGTGGCATATGTCTCAACATCCTGTTCCTGTAACAACCTCATCAGTGGAAACCCCAATGTGGTAGGAAATATTTCCTCTATACCATAAACGATCTGAAAAGGTGAAGTGGCAATAGATCTTTTTGGAGTGAGTCTATCAACCCACAGTGCATGGAACAGATTTTTGTGTCAAGCATTTTTGTTATCTTGCAACAACCTTTTTATAATTCTAGTCAAGCTCTTGTTTGATGACTCAACCAAAACATTTCCTTGAGGGTAATAAGAGGTGGAGTGGCCAAGAATTATGTTGTAGTCATTGCAAAATTTCTCCATATTTTTGGACTTAAATGTTGTTACATTGTCTGTGATGATTTTGATTGGACATCTGAACCTGGAAAAAATATTGTCTTCCAAAAACTGGATGATAACAACATTTGTTGCCTGCCTGGTGGGAACTGCCTCAATCTACTTAGTGAATTAATTTGTTGTTGTTAGAATCCACTTGTTTTGAGCTGAGGATTGTGGATGTATTTCTCCTATAAACTCAAGGCCCCACTATCTGAAAGGTGCTTCAACAAAGATGGGTTTCAAAGGAAGAGGTTGTAATTTTCTTTTCCCATCAAAAATTTGACATTCATGACATATTGAAACCTCTTTATAGACATCAGAAAAATCCTAGGACAATAGAACCCAACCCTCAAAACCTTGTGCACAGTGCTTTTGCAATAATGGTGGCCTCCATAGTCACCCTTATGGAACTCTCTGATGGTCTTCTCTGCTTCTTCTTCCAACAAACAAGTCAACAAAATTCCCCCTGGATCCTTCCAATATAGAGACTAATTTACTATCCAAAACTTTGTTGATTTCAAATTTAAGAATCTGGCCTTCTTTTTACTCAATTCAGGAGGAGCCTGCAAATTTCTCAACACATAAATGATATCTTCATACCATGGGGAGTCAAGGAATTTTTTGGATATTTGAGGAGCCCTCTCCTCCTCTGTACCTGTTGACAAGTTAACAATGAAATTTATTCCTAAGAGTTCATAATTATTCTGTGCCATCAGCTTTGCAAGCCCCTGCCCCTTGATCAACTTTGTAGGTTTGATATCAAGGTCATATTCTAACAACACACCTATCCATTTACCCTTTTTCCTTCAGGATCAGGCTGGGTTAAGATGTCTTTCACAGAACTATTGGGCACATAAGCAGTAGTATGGGAATTCAAAATGTAAACTATGAACTCTTTCAAGGCCTTGACTAGTGCATATGCTTGCTTCTCCATGATATCATACTTCAAGGGAGCATACCTCAATGTCCTGCTATAGTATGATATGGGATTCTCAAAATTCTTCTCATATTTCTGTAGTAAACCCCCAACAATTGTGTGCTCTGAGGAAAAATAGAACAATATGAAGTCCTTTTCAAAATTAGGACTGGCCAGGACTGGAGCCTTGGTCAATGCTACTTTAATGTATTCGAAGGATTTTTTGGCTTCAGGGGTACACTTTATTTCATTTCTTTTCTTGAGCATGATAGTAATCTACTTTATGATTTCATCCAGGTTAGGGATAAACCTTCTCAGAAAATTCACCTTTCCCGGGAAAGATTGTACCTCTTTGTTACTTCTAGGTATGCCAATTTTTAAGATTACCTCAACTTTGTTGGGATCTATCTTTATCCCCTCCTTTGAAATAATGTGGCCCAACAAATTTCCTTCTTCCATGGAGAAATTTGACTTCTTGGGGTTCAACGAGATACCGAACTTTCTACACTTTTGAAATGTCCTTCTTAGATGCTTGAGGTGTTCTTCATCTGAAACCGAATACACAGTGATATCATCTAGGTAGATAACAATGAATTTGTCTTTATAATCAACAAAATTTGTGTCCATAGCTCTTTGAAATGTTTCCCCTACATTCATGAGCCCAAAAGGCATCTTGGCATACATGAATGTACCCCATGGTGTTGTGAATGTTGGTGTTTCCTGATCATCAGGGTGCACCATAATCTGATTGTATCTAGAGAAACCATTCAACATTGAAAATTTCTGAGAACCTACCACTTTCTGTAGAATGTGATCAATCTTAGGCACTGGGTAGTTGTCCTTTAGAGACACCCTATTCAGATTTTTGAAGTCCACACACAATCTGATTTCCCCACTCTTTCTTCTGACTGGCACCAGATTTGACACCCACTTAGAAAACCTCAAGGATACTATGATCTTGGCATCAAATAGCTTCTTTATATATTTCTCAATCAAGGGAAACAACAAAGGATTTATCCTTCTTAATTTCTGTTTGAAAGGTTTGTGATCTTATTTGATTGGGATCACATGTTGGATTATACTGGTGTCATAAAATTTCAGATCTTCATATCTCTAAGCAAAGACATCAGGGAAGTATTTCATTAAACTAATATATTTCTCCTTGAATTCAAGGCTGAGTGTTTTGGATAACCTAATGATATTGGGATCCTCCTAGGTCCCAATATTGCAATCTTCAACATCCCCTTCATTTACTATAATTTTTGGACTCTTGACCACATCATTATTATCAAAGAGTTTCTCCAATGGGACCAGACCCTTGGGAATGATGTTACTCTTCAATTGAACTATATCTCTACATGCAATCTGATTGTCGAAGTACCAATCCTTTGTGAAAGAAACTATATCTACCTCTTCATCACAATATTCTTCATCAATGTTCAAATTTTCAAATCCATTTTCCAGTTTGAGGAAACTTTCTATTTTTTTATCATCTTCAAAAACCTACCAGTACTTAATATTATCAGGCATTGTTGTTGTTCTTGATCTTGACCTCATATTCTCTGCTAGGAAAGACTAGAATTTTAAAAACTGAAGCTGAAGTGGCAAGGGCATCAACTATCTGATTCTAACCCCTTGGAATCATTGAGAGGCTATATTATGAAAATTCTTCAAGCAGGTCAAGCACTGTATTCTTGTATGCTCTTAATCTTGGGTGTTTGGCTTGATATATTCCCTTCACCTGATTTATGATCAAATTAGAATCCCCATGAAAAACTATCTTCTTAGCACCCATTTCTTTAAAAAAATGCAATCCTAATACCAATGCCTCGTATTCAACCATATTGTTTGTGCAAGCAAAAGCTATCTAATAAGAGCAGAGTTTGGTAGACAACCTGGGGGGGTTAATCCACACACCCGCTCATGCCTCCTCTCTGCTGACAACTCCATAAAATCTCATTCTCCACATATCATCTTCTACACTATCCTGTTGCTATGAAAACTTCTCAATCTGCTGATGAGATCTATCTTTTCCATCCATATCAATCTCCGACCCTTTCTCTTCAAAACACATATCATTGAAGAAAATAGAACACCCCAACTCAGTTTCGACAAAGTAGATGGGATGATTATTCTGCTGTGACTTGTGTTGACCATGTATTTGAGCAAAACCTCTCTATACAAACTCCTATATTGACCAAAGACAAGGATGGTGGCGTATGACATGTCAATCTGGAGAGTTCCCTTGAATTTTGCAGCCCATGACCTAGATAACAACATGCTAAACTTGGGAGGAATATAAACAACTACTACATCCATGACTATATTCTTTGTTGGAATTTGAGATAAAGACACCACTAGATCTTTGATAAGACCTAGGCACTTTACCTTCCTTGAATCGAAAGAGAAAAGGTCTTTGTAAGGAATTTTGATATCTAGGCCCAATTGATCCATGACCACTTTGGACATTAGGTTATGGGATGCTCTTGATTCCAGCATGGCATTGTGCAGAGTCATATCATGGATTTTCAAGCTGACATAGAAAGGGGGGACTTCTTCAACATCACTATTTTCCTCTACATTAGGATGGCCGAGTGATCATCTTGTATGTTCAAAGTGTCAGAATTTTGTTCCATCTTAAGCATATTGATGATTTGATTTTTATATTTACTATTCTTGATCAATTAATTGAATGGTACATAAATTTTAATCTTAGCCATCTCACTTTCAAAATTAAAAGATGATGAGTTTTCTCTACCTCCTTGGTGATTGTCTACTTTCTTGTTTCAAGTACCTTTTTCTGGGATTCTTCATTTTTCTTTCCTTTGTCCACAACATCTTTTGTAGAAGAGTCTTTTTTGGGCTGACTTGAAGAGGGTATGTTACTCTGAGGTTCTTTAGTGGGGTTTCCCTTTGGAGTATTTCCCTTTGGGGGGTTTCCATGCACTTTCTAATTTAAGAGATTATATTGTCTCTGGAATTGCATGATGGCATTCTGCAATCCTGCTTGGTAATATTCCATTTCTATTGATAACCTTTCCTCCTCATCTTGCATGAATATCTCATTTGCATCCATGAACTGGTCATGTTCTTATTTAGTAAAAAAAACTTATGTTTCATTAGCATAACAACAGTTCATGTTATCTTCAAAATATCCATCATAATTTTCATTCACATAATTATTTTGAAAAGGAGGTCTTATTTGTTGGTCCCCCTGATTTCTTTGATTTACCTGATTTCCCTGATTTCTTTGATTTACCTGATTAACATGATTCCCCTAATTTCCTTGATTTATCTGTCTTGTTTGTGTGATTGTTGGTATTCTCTGATTTCTAGGTGGACCATCAACCTATTCTCTAGTGTTAGGCTTATTATCGAAGGCCATCTTGTCCATCATTTTCTCCATGGTTTTCATCATCATTTCAAACGTTTCTTCTGATGTTTGTGAGGTTGAAGGTTGTGCCTTATCTTGAGCTTTGTTCATGTCCTTGTCAGATTTAGATTTTATCTTTCTCGAAGCCATTAGATTTACCTCAAATTCTATGGCATCAATCCTCATATCATCTAATGAAGAAGATATCCATTCCCTGAATAACAAAGCAAAATCACTTTCAAAAGAATCAACATATCCGAGTTGAGAAACCTTGGGGGGGGGGGTTACCTCAGTAGGAATCATATTATAGATCTTTACAAATATAGCTGAAAACTCCTGCAGTGTTTTGCTAGGTGACTCCTGCATGTTGTTATATTGAGTCAACAATTGAAGGGGGTTTTTCTTGTTGCCATATTTTGCAAGAAAATTGGTCTCAAAGGCCTCAAAATTTATGATACTAGTTGCTAGGAGATCTCTGAACCACTTCCTCACTTCTCCTGCAAGACTTTGTGCAAACAACCTCATTTTCGCATCTTCAAAATCTGCTTCTTCCAAGTCTACAAAATCATTGAACTAGTCTAGATGTTTCTGGGCTGACACACTACCTTCAACATCATACAGTTTGATCTTTAGATTATACTCCCGAGGTAAATCATGTAACTGAGAAGGAAGTACAAGAGGAGAAAATCTAGCTGCCATGGCTATTGTGAGGGGTTGGAGTAGCTGCTAGTTCTGAGTATGAATCATTATAGGAAGATTCTATAATGGCCTTCAGATTCTAATCTCTTGAATGTCTATCAAAAGAACCATCTAGAGGAAGATCCTTTTAGAAGTGGAAACTTCTATTGGGTATTCTTACATTCATTTTATTCTTCCTTACTGCTAAGCCTTATTAATATTGACCTTTATTACATTGTAATATATTATTCTACCTACGTGAAGGGTTAGGTCCCTAACATGTCCTTCCACTTAAAAACAACCTTGTCCTCAAGGCTTGAGATGTGGAAATTGTTGTAGAATGGTAGCCGGTTCCCAAGTGGCATCTGTTGGGGTTGTATCTTTCCACTGGACTAACACTTCCTTGATGGTTCACTGATGCAGGTGACACTCATGCTGGTGCAAAAATTCTTCTGGTTGTATCCAAATGGAGCCTTCTTCGTCCAACTCGAGAAGGTTGGTTTGAGTTTGACACTTAGTTCCAATCACCTTCTTTAAGCAGGAAACATGAAAAACATGATGTATCTTAGAATGACTGGGAAAATCTAACTGATAGGCCACTTGTCCCACACGCTTGAGAATGGTATAAGGACCATAAAAGTTTTGGGTGCCAGTTTCTGACAATGGTCAGCCTTGAGGGAATTTTTCTTGTAAGGTTTCAATCGAAGAAACACCTGATCCCCTTCTACAAATTGACGTTCAAAGTGACCTTTATTTGCTTGTTGCTTCATGTGATTCTGGGCCATGACCAAATTCTCTTTGAGGGTATGGAGAATATCCTCTCGAACTATAAGTGTTTGGTCAACTGCCTAGACCTTCAAGACACCTGGTAAATATGAGAGAACTGAAGGTGGATTTTTTCCATATATTGCTTCAAAAGGAGTCATCTAAGTAGTTGTATGTTATGAAGTGTTGTAACACCATTCAACTAGTGGTAACCATTGAGCCCACTGATTTTTCTTTTTCTATGAAAAACAATTCAAATATGTATCCAAACACTTATTGACAACTTCAATTTGACCATCAGTATGGGGATGATAAGCTATGCTGAGATGCAATTGGGTGCCTTGTAGCTTGAACAATTCTTTCCAAAAATTGCTAGTGAAAGTTGGGTCACAATAAAAAACAATAGAATGTGGCATGCCATGAATCTTGAAGACACGATCCATGAAAAATTGAGCCACAATGGATGTAAATGGGTGTTTAAGAGCACAAAAATGGATCATCCACCCATTTACTATTTTGTGTTTAATATTTTGACGGGATATCTCTATGGATTTTATTGTAGGCTTACCTAAATCGAGCAATAAATCAGTGATCATGAGGGTCATTGATCGCCTTTCCAAGTATGCTCATTTTTGTTCTCTTAAACACCCATTTACATCCTCTTGTTGCCTTGTTCCAGCCTCTCTATGCTCCTTCATACCTATAACATGCATGTTATGCTGCAACATTTAATAAAAAAACATCATAATGAAAAGCATGCTTACATTGGATTCTCTAGAACATAGCTTGCTTATCTGAAGATCTGCTGCAAAAATAGACCTCGTCATTGGATTCGCGTCGCTAATCACCTAAAAATGACTATCAAATCGTCTCCATACAAGTAGGACACTTTCAGGACCAAGAGACACCTATGCCTTGGTTATCATGCCACTACCTCTGCAATAAATGACTCATTATGGAGTTAAGATGTTGAAGTTTTTCTCAGATCAGAAAAATAACACCACCACTGCATTCGTGGCGTTAGTTTACCTAAAAATGATTGTCATGGTTTGCGTGCCAAAATATGTACAATCCGTATAGATCCATACCAGGTCGTATGGGTGCACTCATCTCCCTCTCTCTCATGATCCATGTGTTCGTGTCTTCTGCTCCACGAAATCTGAATCAGAATGCCCTTCTTATACAAATTCTCTGGCAGTTGAGCATTGATGAGGCCATTGGCCAAATGGTTAGCGGAGCTAACTTTAGACATTGGTTGCTGAGGAGGTTCCGAGGTCAAATCTCATGGACTCCTCCTTTTAACACATGGTTGGCACGCTCTGCTAATTTTGGCGGTGGCTTTGGCGACGGTTTAAATGGAAGAATGCTATTTTTGGCAGTGAATTTGGCATATACCCCAAAAAACGACGGAACCGTTAACTATTTCTGAAAGACAGTTTAGCGGAGGTTATATATAGCAGATATGTTATATATAGTAGAACTTCCACCATATATGGTGGAGTTCTGTTAATATATATATATATATATTAATTTTTCGTTCACGAGCCCTCCTTGGGCATTTCGAGAGTTCCACGTGGTGTGTCCCCATTGGGACATGTGGAAACCACAAATTCATCCACTGTACCAGAAACCACGTCATCCTGGACAGGTGGAACCTTCTGGGTGGTGCCACCTGGGGGTGCCACATGGCACTTTTTCACTGGTCCACGTGGCTGCCTAAAAATCCCAAATCTGAGTGACACGTGGTGACCTCTGGTGCTACCACGTGGCATGATGATGTCATCATGACATGTTTCACCCTATGCACATGGAACGTATACTGACGTCATCTATACGGATGCTGACATCAACAGTACGGATGCTGACTCATCCTCGCTGACTGGGCTGGGTTGATCATAACTCTGAACCGCTTATAACTTTTGATCCATAACTCTGCTTGATGACTCGTTTGTGTCATTGGAAATCTTGCGATGCACTCTTCGTGATCATGTCATTTTAATTGAGTTTTGGGAACATTGATTTTTTTCCTTTTTAGTTGGAATATTGGTTGTTGTCATTGATGTCAAACCTAGTCATGAGTTTTGGACCACAAGATTGATGAAGGTATTTGGGCATGAAGGAAAATGCACATGCATATACAACACCCATGGATGGATAGTATGTTGGAAGATTGGTTGTTGTCATTGATGTCAACCCTAGTCATGGGTTTTGGACTGCAATATTGATGAAGATATTTGCACATGAAGGAAAATGCACATGTAGATACAACACCCATGGATGGATAGTATACATCACGTTGTTTCCGGTGGTATGTGGCATGTCATGTGGATCCTCATGGTTGAGGAGAAATGAATTTTTGAAGATGACAAAGTGAATTGTACATGTAGGCCTTGAAGATAATTACAGAAAATAATTACAAAATAAGAAAATGTCAGGTCGACCCTAATGTTAAAAGGAAGTGACATAAATGGTATAAATAAACATCATTATACATTCATTTGATACAATTAGAATTTCAGAGGGAAGAAGAATTAAAAGAAGGCCGTATTTCAAGGGAGGATGAAGTCTTTTGGTGATGTGTTCTAAGGTATGTTATTTTTCAAGTCATCTTACCATTTTTGTTATAAAAAATTTTCTAGAACAATTCAGATCGTGAAATCACTATGTTATTGAGAAAACATATCACGGTACCTCTGGTAAAAATTTCATCTCTTGATTCACTATAGTTATGGAGATACACTCTGTGGAAGATAGGGTTTGTGACCAGTTCTGAAACTAGTCAATAAACAGGTGTTCCAGGTAAAACAGTCATAACTTCTTCATACAGAATCCCAATGAAGTGGGACCACATCCATTGGAAATAATATGGAATGTAGTTTCTTTTACATGAGTTTCAGAATCGGATGTTAAATATTGAGCGTGGGGCATGTTGTATAAGTTGGGTCTTCTAAACAAACCAGAATTGAATAAAGTCTACCATTCTTTCTATAACCTCTTTTTGGGGAGGAATCAAGGAGTGAAAATTCGAGGAGTTTCAGAGAATACATTGATTAATATTATCTACAGGATCAGAGTACTCCAAGAATTGAAGAATTGTATAAATTGAAGAAGTCTCAGGAAGCATTATCAGGTTCTATGTGATGATTGGTTGATGGTGATGATTTAATGTAAAGTTTTATTATCTCTCATATATTGTTGGGTGGAAGGAAGGGGAAAGGATGGAGAGTTCAACTCTCTCTTGATATTGGAGGATTGTATATTCCTCTTGGAGGTTTATCCCTCCCTCTATATTTGGAAGYTGTAGATACCTTTGGAAGTCATTACTTCACTTGAACAATAAACTATTGATTATTTCTCATATATTGTGCATGGTGTATTATGGTGTATTGGTGTAACTCTTATACTATTGTTCATTGCTCATTGGATATAGTTGAATGGTTTAAGTATAGGTTTAAAAAGGTTTTAAATTGTACTTGATAATGATTCACCCCCCTCTCAGTATCAACATAGTATACATCATGTTGTTTTCAGTGGTATGTGGCACATCACGTGGCTCCTCATGGTTGAGGAGAAATCAATTTTTGAAGATGACAAAGTGAATTGAAGAAGGAAGTACATGTAGGCCCTGAAGATAATTAAAGAAAATAATTACAAAATAAGAAAGCGTCAGGTCGGCCCTAATGTTAAAAGGAAGTGACATAAATGGTATAAATAAATATCATTATACATTCATTTGATACACAAGTAGAATTTCAGAGGAAATCAGAAGTAAAGAAGGCCGTATTTCATGGGAGGATGAAGTCTTTTGGTGATGTGTTCTAAGGTATGTTATTTTCAGGTCATCTTACCATTTTTGCTATAATTTTTTTTCTAGAATGATTCAGATGATGAAAATGCTATGGTATTCAGAAGACATATCAAGGTACCTGTGGTAAACGTTTCAACTCTTGATTCACTATAATTATATAGATACACTCTGTGGAAGATAGGGTTTTTGACTAGTCCTGAAGCTAGTCAATAAACATGTGTTCCGGGGAAAATAGTCATAACGTCTTCATAAAGAATCCAAATGATGTGGGCCAAAATGAATTGGAAAGAGTATGGACTTTAGTTTCATGTTTGTGAGTTTTAGAATATGATGTTAAATATTGAGCACGGGGCATTATGTACAAGTTCGGTCTCCTAAATAAAACAAAATTGAACAAGGTCTACCATTCTCACTATAACTTCTTTTTGGGGAGGATTCAAGGAGTGAAGATTGGAGAAGTCTCAGAGAATAAACTAAATAATATTATCTATAGGATCAGAGTATTCCAAGAATTGAATAATTGTAGAAATTGAAGAAGTCTCAGGAAGCATTATCATGTTCTATGTGATGGTTGGTTGATGGTGATGATTTAATGTGAAGTTTTATTATCTCTCGTATATTCTTGGGTGGAAGGAAGGGGAAAGGATGGAGAGTTCAAATNTCTCTTGATATTGGAGGATTGTATCTTCCTCTTGGAGGTTTATCCCTCCCTTTACACTTGGAAGTTGTAGATACCTTTGGAAGTCATTACTTCCCTTGAACAATAAATATTGATTATTTCTCATATATTGTGCATGGTGTATTGGTGTAACTCTTATACTATTGTTCATTTCTCATTGGATATAATTGAATGGTTTAAGTATAAGTTGAAAAAGTTTTTAAATTTTACTTGATACTGATTCACCCCCCTCTCAGTATCAACAATTGGTATCAGAGCAGGTTGCCTTCATAATAGTTTAACCACTGGAAGGAAAATCCTGAGTAGAGATGGATGACCATGAGCACATTTCAAATGGGATTCAAAAATTTCATGGAAGAAATTATGCATACTAGAGTGATAGAGTGAAAAATTACCGAATGGCTTTGGGAGTAGACATTTGGTACTCAGTTGTAAATGGATATGTAATCTCAAATAATGCTCCAACCGATCCAAATGAGAAGAAGCTTATGCGTTGTAATTCAAAAGCCAGACATGTTATTCTAGCAGCATTGACACCAACCATTTCTATCAAAGTGACGGGTTGTATAACTGCTAAGGATGTATGGGACAAATTCAAGCGCATCTACAAAGGTGATCCAAAAGTTACGCAGGTCAAGCTTCAATGACATAGAGCAGAATTTGAAAATTTGAAGATGAATGAAAAGGCAGATATTGCAACCTATTTTCTTAGAGTTCATGAAGTTGTTAATGATATCAGATAATTAGGTGAAGATATCGATAAATCATTGGTTGTACAAAAAGTGTTGAGATCACTTCTCTTGAAGTATGATGCCAAGGTCTCCACCATAGAAGAAACTAGGGACTTGACCAAAATGGCAATGGATGAATTACATGGGTCTCTTATAGCATATGAAATGAGAACAGGTACAGAAAGTTACTAGCCAAACAATGAAGAAACCTTTAAATCCATAAAGAAGACAAAAGACAAGGATAACGACCTTGATGAAGAAATAGCAAATTTCGTAAGAAGGTTCCAGAAGGGAAGTGGAAGATACAAAGGTAAGTCTCCTCTCAAATGCTTTAACTGTGGTAGAATAGGACATATGTTGAAAACAACTACTATAAAAAGAGAAGTCTCAACAATAAAAAGAGCTTCTACTCCAAGGATGATGACATCTCCTCAGATGCGAGTGATGAAGAAGATAATGATGGAGGAGAAGTCCTCTTCATAACCCAAGAAACCCAGGATGATGATCACAAGAATTCTAAAGAAGAAGAAATCATTTGTGAAGAAGATTCAGATGAAGAAACCAACCTTGATTCCTTTTGGGGATACAAAGACAATGCAAAGAGTGAACAAGAAGATGAGAATCTTGAAAAGTTGAAGTATGTTGAAACTGAAAATAGAAATCTTAGAAACACAAACATAATACTAATAGGTTTGAGTAGTTGTGAAGAAGATAATTACAATCTTGAAAAGACCATTAATAGCTTGAAGAAACAATTAGAAGATTATGAGAAACTGGAAGCAGAATTGGATCACACAAAAGGGAAGCTCCTATTGACAACAGAAAAGTTGAAGAAGTTTGAAAAAAGCATTGAAAAATTATATGAGATCATTAGCAGTCAAAGATCTCCAAACGACAAGACAGGACTAGGATACAATGATATTTTGAAGACAACAAAACAACAAAATGAAGTTTAAAATGATGAAACCAACATTCCAGAACAAGTTGAACAACAATATAGAAGACTAGAATTCAGAAGGAATGAGACATCAAGAAGCTATTCTCCCATCAGGTATGAAAGCAATCATTATGAAGGAAACTAGATAAGAATAGATCGTGAACCCAGATGGACCACACCACAAAGAAGATCACTTACGCCCAGGTATCAAAATTTCTTTCTTGGACATTGTTATACTTATGGAAACTTTGGACACAAGGCAATCAATTGTAGAATCAATGAAAGGAATAACTATGCAAGCTACATGAATGGTGAAAATAGTAGATATGGAAATGTTCGTAGACCCGTCAACATAAATTATAATCCATTTGACCCATTAATGGATCAAAATATTGTATGTTACAAGGGAAAAAATCTTAGTCACAAAGCACGAGATTGCAGAGAGATGAAGGAAGATAATCGTATGCCAAAATTCTGCATACCAACTACAACATGGAAAAGGAAAGAAATTACACACAATGAAAATTGTCAAATAGAATTGGTCGCTAAAGAATGCAAAGAAGAAGATGAATGATTCATAGACAGTGGGTGCTCATCTCATATGACTGGAGATCAAAGAAAATTTGTTAGCTTGAAGAAAAAGGGTGGAAATGTTGCATTTGGAGATGACTCATCTACCAAAATACTTGGAAAATGAACTGTAAATATTGGAAGTGAAAATGTAAAAGCAGGAAAAGTACTATTGGTTGAAGACTTGAAGCATAATCTACTCAGTGTTAGTAAAATGTATGATCAAGGATACACTCTTACGTTTGACTCCCGAAAATGTAAAATCAGGGAAAATAACTTAGGAAGATTAGTTGCAACTGCAACAAGAAGACCGAACAACATATACATCCTAGACATGAAGAAGAGAGAGAAGATAGAAGTCACAGAAAAGGATTCCAAGGAAGAAAAAGTACCAAAGACCAAAAATAAGGATGAAGTATTATTGAGTGCCACATGTTCAGGGAGAGTAGCCCCAAAGAACAAAGTTACCTTTTGCCATTAAACTTAGGGGGAGAAGCCCTGCCCTTTGCCATTGATGTCAAAGGGGGAGAGAAATTGGGATCATGATGATATGGGGAGAATGAGTGTTGCGATCAATGACAAAGGGGGATATTGTTAGAATATTGGTTGTTGTCATTGATGTCAACGCTAGTCATGGGTTTTGGACTGCAAGATTGATGAAGGTATTTGGACATGAACTAAAATGCACATGCATATACAACACCCATGGATGGATAGTATACATCATGTTTTTTCCAGTGGTATGTGGCATGTCACGTGGATCCTCATGGTTGAGGAGAAATTAATTTTTGAAGATGACAAAGTGAATTGAAGAAGGAAGTACATGTAGGCCCTAAGGATAATTAAAGAAAAGAATTACAAAATAAGAAAGTGTCAGGTTGGCCCTAATGTTAAAAGGAAGTGACATAAATGGTATAAATAAATATCATTATACATTCATTTGATACACAATACAAATTTTAGAGGAAATCAGAAGTAAAGAAGGCCGGATTTCAAGGGAGGATGAAGTCTTTTGGTGATGTGTTCTAAGGTATATTATTTTCAGGTCATCTTACAATTTTTGATATAACTTGTTTTCTAGAAAGTTTCAGATGGTGAAAGTGCTATGGTATTGCGAAGACATATCAAGGTACCTATGATAAAAGTTTCAGCTCTTGATTCACTATAATTATGGAGATACACTCTGTGGAAGATAGAGTTTTTGACCAGTCCTGAAGCTAGTCAATAAACATTTGTTCTGGGTAAAATAGTCATAAATTCTTCATCGAGAATCCAAATGACGTGGGAAAAATTGCATTGGAAAGAATACAGACTTTGGATTCCTTTTTGCGAGTTTCAGAATCTGATGTTAAATATTGAGCGTGGGGTATTCTGTACAAGTTCGGTCTCCTGAATAAACTAGAATTGAACAAGGTCTACCATTATCTCTATAACTTCTTTTTGGGGAGGATTCAAGAACTGAAACTTGGAGAAGTGTCAAAGAATAAACTAAAGAAGCTTATCTACAGGATCAGAGTATTCTAAGAATTGAATAATTTTATAAATTGAAGAAGTCTCAGGAAGCATTATCAGGTTCTATGTGATGGTTGGTTGATGGTGATGATTTAATGTGAAGTTTTATTATCTCTCATATATTATTTGGCGGAAGGAAGGGGAAAAGATGGAGAGTTCAACTCTCTCTTTATATTGGAGGATTGTATCTTCCACTTGGAGGTGTATCCCTCCCTTTACACTTGGATGTTGTAGCTACCTTTGGAAGTTATTACTTCCCTTGAACAATAACTATTGATTATTTCTCTTATATTGTGCATGGTTTATTGTGGTGTATTGGTGTAACTCTTATACTATTGTTCATTGATCATTGGATATAATTGAATGGTTTAAGTATAATTTGAAAAAGTTTTTAAATTTTACTTGATACTGATTCACCCCCCTCTCAGTATCAACAATTGGTATCAGAGCAGGTTGCCTTCAGAACAGTTTAACCACTGGAAGGAAAATCCTGAGCAGAGATGGATGACCATGAGCACATTTCAAATGGTATTCAAAAATTTGATTTAAGAAATTATGCATACCAGAGTGATAGAGTGAAAACTTACCTAACAGCTTTGGGAGTAGACATTTGGTACTCAGTTGTAAATGGCTATGTAATCCCAAATAATTCTCCAACCAATCCAAATGAGAAAAAGCTTATGAGTTGTAATTCAAAAGCCAGACATGTTATTCTAGTAGCATTGGCACCAACCATTTCTAGCAAAGTGATGGGTTGTAGAACTACTAAGGATGTATGGGACAAACTCAAGAGCATCTACGAAGGTGATCCAAAAGTTAAGCAGGTCAAGCTTCAATGACATAGAGAAGAATTTGAAAATTTGAAGATGAATGAAAATGAAGATATTGCAACCTATTTTCTTAGAGTTCATGAAGTTGTTAATGCTATCATAGGATTAGGTGAAGATATCGATGAATCCTTGGTTGTAAAAAAAGTGTTGAGATCACTTCTCTTGAAGTATGATGCTAAGTTCTCCGCCATTGAAGAAACTAGGGACTTGACCAAAATGACAATGGATGAATTACATGGGGTTCTTATAACATATGAAATGAGAATAGGTACAAAAAGTGACCAGCCAAACAATGAAGCAGCCTTTAAAGCCATAAAGAAGACAAAAGACAAGGATACTGACCTTGATGAAGAAATAGCAAATTTCGTAAGAAGGCTCCAGAAGGGAAGTGGAAGATACAAAGGTAAGTCTCCTCTCAAATTCTTTAACTATGGTAGAATAGGACATATTGTTGAAAACTTCTACTATAAAAAGAGAAGTCTCAACAATAAAAAGAGCTTCTACTCTAAGGATGATGACATCTTCTCAGATGAGAGTGATGAAGAAGATAATGATGGAGGAGAAGTCCTCTTCATAACCCAAGAAACCCAGAATGATGATCACAAGAATTCTAAAGAAGAAGAAATCATTTTTGAAGAAGATTCATATGAAGAAACCAACCTTGACTCCTTTTGGGGATACAAAGACAATGCAGAGAGTGAACAAGAAGATGAGAATCTTGAAAATTTGAAGTATGTTGAAACTGAAAATAGAAACCTTAGAAACACAAACACAATACTAAAAGGTGAATTGAGTAGTTGTGATAAAGAGAATTACAAGATTGAAAAGACCATTAATAGCTTAAAGAAACAATTATAATATTATGAGAAACTGAAAGCAGAATTGGATCACACAAAAGGGGAGCTCCTATTGACAACAAAAAAGTTGAAGAAGTTTGAAAAAAGCACTAAAAAATTATATGAGATACTTAGCAGTCAAAGATATCCAAACGACAAGAGAGGACTAGGATACAATGACAGTTTCAAGACAACAAAACAAGAAAAGGAAGTTGAAAATGATGAAACCAACATTCCGGAACAAGCTGAACAACAAGATAGAAGACTAGAATTTAGAAGGAATGAGACTTCAAGAAGATCCTCTCTCATCAGGTATGAAAGAAATCGTTATGAAGGAAACTACATAAGAATAGATCGTGAACCCAGATGGACCACACCACAAAGAAGATCACTTATGCCCAGGTATCAATATTTCTTTCTTAGACATTGTTATACTTGTGGAAATTTTGGACACAAGGCAATCAATTGTAGAATCAATGAAAGGAATAACTATGCAAGCTACATGAATGGTGAAAATAGTAGATATGGAAATGTTTGTAGACTCGTCAACATAAATTATAAATCCATTTGACCCATTAATGGATCAAAATATTGTATGTTACAAGTGCAAAAATCTTGGTCACAAAGCACGATATTGCAGAGAGATGAAGGAAGATAATAGTATGCCAAAGGTATGCATACCAACTACAAAATGAAAAAGGAAAGAAATTCCACACAATGAAAATTGTTGAATAGCATTGGTCGCTAAAGAATGCAAAGAAGAAGATGAATGGTTCATAGACAGTGGGTGCTCATCTCATATGACCAGAGATCAAAGAAAATTTGTCAGCTTGAAGAAAAAGGGTGGAAATGTTGCATTTGGAGATGACTCATCTACCAAAATACTTGGAAAAGGAACTGCAAAGCTTGGAAGTGAAAATGTAAAAGCAGGAAAAGTCCTATTGGTTGAAGAATTGAAGCATAATCTATTCAGTGTTAGTAAAATGTGTGATCAAGGATACACTCTTACGTTTGACTCAAAAAAATGTAAAATCAGAGAAAATAACTCAGGAATATTAGTTGCAACTGAAAAAATAAGACCAAACAACATATATATCCTAGACATGAAGAAGAGAGAGAATATAGAATCCACAGGAAAGGATTCCAAGGAAGAAAAAGTCCCAAAGACCGAAAATAAGGATGAAGTATTATTGAGTACCACATGTTCAGGGGGAGTAGCCCCAAAGAACAGAGTTACCTTTTGCCATTAAACTCAGGGGGAGAAGCCCTACCCTTTGCCAATGATGTAAAAGGGGGAGAGAAATTGGGATCATGATGATAGGGGGAGCATGAGTGTTGCGATCAATGAAAAAGGGGGAGATTGTTGTAATATTGGTTGTTGTCATTGATGTCAACCCTAGTCATGGGTTTTGGACCGAAAGATTGATGAAGGTATTTGGACATGAAGGACAATGCACATGCATATAAAACACCCATGGATGGATATTATACATCATGTTGTTTCTGATGGTTTGTGGCATGCCACGTGGATCCTCATGGTTGAGGAGAAATGAATTTTTGAAGATGACAAAGTGAATTGAAAAAGGAAGTACATGTAGGCCCTGAAGATAATTAAAGAAAAGAATTACAAAATAAGAAAGTGTCAGGTCGACCCTAATGTTAAAAGGAAGTGACATAAATGGTATAAATAAATATCATTATACATTCAGTTGATACACAAGTCAAATTTCAAAGGAAATCAGAAGTAAAGAAGGCCAAATTTCAAGGGAGGATGAAGTCTTTTGGTGATGTGTTCTAAGGTGTGTTATTTTCAGGTCATCTTACCATTTTTGCTATAATTTTTTTTATAGAACGACTCAGATGGTGAAATTGAAATGGTATTGATAAGACATATCATGGTACTCATGGTAAAATTTCCGGCGCTTGATTCATTCTAATTATAGAGATACACTCTGTGGAAGATAGGGTTTTTTACCAATCCCGAAGCTAGTCAATAAACAAGTGTTCCGGGTAAAATATTCATAACTTCATCATCAAGAATCCAAATGATGTGGGACAAATTGAATTGGAAAGAGTATGGACTTTGGTTTCTTGTGTGCAAGTTTCAAAATCTGATGTTAAATATTGAGCGTGGGGGATTCTGTACAAGTTCGGTCTCCTGAATAAACCAGAATTGAACAAGGTCTACCATTCTCTCTATAACTTCTTTTTGGGGAGGATTCAAGGAGTGAAACTTGGAGAAGTGTTAGAGAATAAACTGAATAATATTATCTATAGGATCAGAGTATTCCAAGAATTGAATAATTGTAGAAATTGAAGAAGTCTCAGGAAGCATTATCAAGTTCTATCTGATGGTTGGTTGATGGTGATGATTTAATGTGAAGTTTTATTATCTCTCGTATATTCTTGGGCGGAAGGAAGGGGAAAGGATAGAGAGTTCAAATATCTATTAATATTAGAGGATTGTATCTTCCTCTTGGAGGTTTATCCATCCCTTTACACTTGGAAGTTGTAGCTACCTTTGGAAGTCATTACTTCCCTTGAACAATAACTATTGATTATTTATCATATATTGTGCATGGTGTATTGTGGTGTATTGTTGTAACTCTTATACTATTGTTCATTTCTCGTTGGATATAATTTAATGGTTTAAGTATAATTTGAAAAAAAAATTAAATTGTACTTGATACTCATTCACCCCCCTCTTAGTATCAACACTTTTCTGCCTACTAAAGCCATTCTGAGCATCCTGGGTTGCTTCTGTGCGTTCTCAGACACTTTTTAAATTTTTGTGATGTTCCATAGATCCATCTAGATCATGCCTCCCAACTAAAAGGAATTTTGGTCCCCAAAATTCATTACATTAAGTTTCATGTCCATTGGACTTACAATAAGAAATCCATACCCAAACTACCTCACAAGGCCTAACAATATCAACATGTGCCAAAAAAAAGAAGTGATATCAATAATTATAACTTTTACACAATACCCTTCTACGGGGTCTGAATCATAACATGTGATTTACAAAATATGTCCACTCTCAACTAACGCAAAAGTATTTTACCCATTTTTTCAACCATTTTTCTGAACATGTCCTCTTTATTGAGTTGTCCTTTCTCTAGTAGTTGGTCTTCTCCCGGTGGCGGATTTTCCTGCAACACTACTTGACTGGTTGTCTCCCTCAGAGGTGACTTCCTGGTCTTCTTGTCCCTCTTTGGACATAGATCTAGATGTAAGGCCCATCAAGTGGCCTCATGATGCCCATCTTTTCTACAATGGCTACAGTAGCCTTTCTCCTTCAGAGGTGCATTCCCCCTATTCTTTTTCATGTGTGGAAAGAAATATACCATCCTCGTCCTTCTCTTGGTTGCCATAACCTTCCTACACAAGGATTTTGATACATGAGTATCCTTGGCAAGCATGCAGATGTAGGACCACTCAACACATATGAGTTATTCCAGAAGATTCAACGTTGATAGTTGCATCTGATTTTTGAAACCCGCCTTCACTCAACATCAGAATTCACGTTTGGAGGCACACTTGAACCGATGCCAAATTTTACCCTTTGAGGCACGTTTTGAAAATTGTAAACAGAGCAAGAGTTTCCACTTCGGCTCTGGAATGCAACTGGACTTAGATAGTGTAGGACGAATTTTAGAGTAGGCAAGTAGCCAGGAAAAACCCTAGAAGCATCTTTGAGTTATGTAGGAGTTGACACACCCAGTTAGAAGAGAGAGCTGAAAGACAAAGAAAAATTAGCTGTAAGAGAGAACCGCGAATTAGCAGAAGGAAAAAAAAATTTGAGTAACTGTAATTTTGAATGTAATCTGTTGCCATTGGGCACTTGTGAATATAATAGAAGGAAAAATTGATTCAAATGTGTGGTGTTTGGACTGTGTGCATTTTCCTATTATTTTCTGTTTTATAAACAAGTGAATGGAACTGTGAGATTTTTGCAGTTTCAATTGTTTCTCTTCATTTGGAGCTCTAGAAGGTGTGCATCGAGCCAGGGAGGAATGTTGTGGAATTGTTTTATTTTCACTGGGAGCTATACATGGTGTGCATTGAGCCAGAGAGAAAACATCATGAATCTAAGCTATCGAACTCCCTTAGACGCAAGGAGTGTGCGGGAGCCAGAGTCTGAACCAGACAAAGATCAGGAGGAATAACACTTCGGAAAGTGTTATCGGGATCCAGGAACCCATTCCCTGGAAGGAACAAAGACCAAGTCTTCATAGACTTAGAAATATCCTAAGTCGAAATCGAGTAAAATATCAGGAGGAAGAACTTCATCGAGCGTTAGATCAAGCTGGTGGAAATCCCCGCAGGCCGTCCGATTGAAGGAAGGAGCACAATATTTAACCCTTTATAGATCTAGGAGGAGAGTTCAAAAATCCAAATAGACGATGGAGAATCCTCAAGGAGGAACACCGAAACCCCACAGGTCATTGGATCAGGTAGAGATGCGAGGAGGTTAGCAGCGAGAGTTTCTCGATGTTCATTTCGAGACTTTGGTTACCAAGAGGTGGAAGGACAGAGGCCCTTGTCCTTCAAAATCCCGAATTGAGAAATCATGAAGTCACGATTCGATCAGAGTTTTCGATCATAGTACGATCTATACCGTTGATCCATTTCAGGAATTTGGGTACTGGGAGTTGGAAAGATAGAGGTTCTTGTCCCTCAGAACCCTAAATCGCGAAATAGCAAAATCGCGATTCAACGTGAGTTGTCGATCACAGGGATTAATGTGAACCATTGATTGAACGCCAAGGCATTTCGGCATTTTAGCATTTGGGCATTTCGTATTTTCGGCGACCGGAGACTCCAAGGAGTAGGGATACTCTTTGTACCTTGATTTCACAAAACGCGAAATCCTGAAATTAATAGGCGCCAGGCATTTCGACTTTTCGGCGACTAGAGACTCCAAGGGGAAGTGATACTCTTTTTATCCTAATTTCATGAAACAAAAAATCCTGAAATTGAGAGGTGTCGGGAATTTCGGCTTTTCGATGATCGGAGGTTCTAAGGAGCAAGGACATCCCGCGTATCCTGATTTCGCAAAATGTGAAATCCCGAAGGAATAGGCACTGGGTATTTCGACTTTTCGGTGACTGGAGACCCTAAGGTGCAAGGATATCCCTTGAATCCAGATTTCATGAAACACAAAATCCCAAAGGAGCAAGTGCCGGACCATTTCGACATTTCGACTACCAGAGGTTCAAGAGACCAGAAGACGGGACACTTGACTCGGGAAGTCCCGGTCCCCGATAAGCACCTTTTCAACTTGGCACTTGGTCACAGCTCTTGGTCGTTCACTGTGAGAGCTCACGCTTGGCGCCCAAAAAATCCAATTGAGCATTCGTAAGGGAGTTGTGTAATTGTCTGAAGGGTTCTAGTTCGGAACCAGAAGAGCCATTTCGGCTCCAGAATTAGAAGATACTGACCAGGAGGTCGTGCAACCCTTAGGAGGGATAGGGGGTCTGCATCAGGTGGTATCAGAGCATCATTTTTTCGTTTGTAGACTTCATGCAAAGGACGAAAAGAAGGAGACAGAAAATGCAGAGTTGTACTCTATGTGTGACAGACAGTCGACATAATTCCGCCAAGAATATGAGAGCCACCTTTAGCCAATTGTGTTGTAGAGAGGGAGATGCGAGAGCTTCGCGCCCGATTGGAAACAATGGAAGAAGCACAGAGAAGAGCACCTAATGTTGGGGATGTCAGTTATGTAGAAAGTGAAGAGGTTGAGGTTGAAGAAGTTGCAAGAGAGGATGCTGCAGAAGAACGATTGTTGAGAGAAGTTGCCAAATTGGGAGGCATAGCTAAGATAGAGGTCCCCATGTACGAGGGAAATCTAGATGCTGAAGAACTATTGGACTAGATAAGGTCCATGGAAAAACACTTAGAATATGAACATGTCAATGAGGAGAAGAAGGTGAAGTAAGCAATCACCCAGCTAAAAGAGCATGCAACACTGTGGTGGGACGAATTGCAGGTTGAGAGGAGAAGTAAAAGAAAACAGAGGATAAAGAGTTGGGATAGGATGGTAGCCAAACTGAAGGCTAAGTTCATGCCCAAATACTACCAGATCAATCTGTTTAGGAAGCTACAGAACCTGAGACATAAAGGGATGACAGTCAAGGAGTACACCGAGGAGTTCTACCAGATGAACATCAAAACTGGACAATGGGAGAGAGACGAAGAGAAAGTCGCCAGATATATAAATGGCTTGAGATATGAGATATAGGACGAGCTCAGCATGATGTCAGTCAGAACCATGGAAGATTCTTATCAGTTTGTGCTGAAGGCAGAGGAGAAGTTGGCCAGAAAACAGAACCAGTGAGGAAGAGGTAAAAGCTCGGTCCCAAGCAAAAGCAAGGGATTTAACCATGACAGACCACATCAGCCTAAGGACGAGGCTGAGAAACCATAAAATCACTCGGAACAAGGAGGAAGTTCATGAGGGAGATAGAGTGGTGGAATAAACTCTTCTAGAGGAAGAGGCAGAGGAGGAGTAAGGTGCTATAACTATAGAAAGATAGGGCACATGTATTGGGAATGTCCCGAGAAGAAGAAGGAAGGAGGATAAGCTCACAATTCAGAATCACAACGAAAAGATGTTGATGCAGAAGGAGCAGAGGATGGAGTGTCCCTTATGTTGAGAAAAGTTCTCTTAAAACCAGAGGCAGAAATTGAAAAACCAGTGCAGAGAAATAGTCTCTTAAGGACAGCTTGCAAGACTAAGGATAAAGTATGCAAGCTGATCATTGACAGTGGGAGTACTGACAACCTAGTATCCACAGAGATGGTGGAGAAATTGGAGCTAAATACAACTGCACATCCAAGGCCATACAAAGTCTCATGGATGCAAAAAGGACACCAGGTAACAATCACTAAACAATGTCTGGTTGAAATTAAAATAGGAGGGTATAAAGATGAAATCCTATGTGATGTAATTCCCGTGGACGTATGCCATATTCTGTTGGGAATACCATGGCAGTTTGACAGAAGTGTCATTCATGATGGGAGGAAAAATACATATACATTGGAGAAGAATGGTAGGACGCATATGTTTCTGCCAATGGAGGAGAAGAGAGCGAAAGAGGAAGCCAACACAAGCATACTTCTCATGAGTAGGAAGGAACTCCTGAAAGAATTCAAGGAAGAACAGGAAATGCAATTTGTTGTGGTACGTCAGTGGATGATTTACCTGAAGAATTTCAGGAGCTGTGGCCGAGATTCATCCTTATGAGTACGTCAGTGGATGATTTACCTGAAGAATTTCAGGAGCTGCTGGATAATTTTGTTGATATAGTGGTGGATGAGCTGCCAAACTCACTGCCGCCCATCAGGAGTATCAGTCATCATATCGACTTGATACCAGGAGCAAGCCTTCCAAACAAGGCAGCGTACAGATTAACACCTCGAGAGAATGAGGAGGTGAGGAACCAAGTCCAAGAGTTGCTAGATAAGGGTTTGGTTAGAGAAAGTTTGAGACCATGCCCAGTACCAACTATGTTAAGCCCAAAGAAAGATGGAGGATGGAGAATGTGCATAGACTCGAGAGACATCAAAAAGATCACCATCAGGTATAGATTTCCTTTACCAAGAATGGATGATTTAATGGACTACTTAAGTGGAGCAAATTTCTTTTCTAAGATAGACCTAAAAAGTGGATATCACCAGATCAGGATGAGGGAAGGTGATGAATGGAAAACAACTTTTAAGATGAATGAAGGCCTATATGAGTGGCTAGTTATGCCATTTGGCTTAACGAATGCCCCGAGCACTTTTATGAGGCTGATGAATGA
>ML801398.1:87017-98434 GCA_009831015.1 Picea engelmannii | reverse complement strand
AGGAAGCACCAACTCCCTGTGTTCAAGCACCTACTTGAACCTCTGAGGACAACAGTCCTCCCTAGCACCTCCCAACCACCCTGAAATATAAATCTTTGAATCTGAAACTTACTACAGTGATATAATGTTCAACAATGGCTTACTCGACTTCTCACTCTTCTATTGTATCTCATTGCTCTTTCTGCCACACTGCCTTTCTGTGCAACACTTGCGCTGTCTGGTCTTCTGCTTTTTATGCTCTGTGCACCATCTCCATTCTCTATGCAGTTCCTCTTTTGTGCTATTCAGCTGCTGCACTCTCCTTCTTCTTCACACATGAATCACCATAGCAACCTCCAATCGCAACAGCAACAACCACCCCTTCTCTTCTCTGTATTGTGTATTTATAGCTTCTGTGCACCTTGTGCATGCAGTGTTCTCCATTCCTTTGCATGCTTCAATCGCGCCAATCTTCTACACCTCTCAATTGCTCTGCGTGATCAACATCGTAACTCTTCATCTTCTCTAGCCATTTTCCCAAGTGTCTTCTAGTCCTCTGGCTGAGACCATCAGTGGTTTCTAGCAGTTTCACTGTTGCATGCAACAGTAGCCCTGCGATCAGTACTTGATCCAACGATTCAGATCTAATTGGGATTTCATATATCGCGATTTCAGCACTCTCGACATTCATAGTTTTAGTCACTTACAAATCCCAATCCCCGAAACTCCGATGTGGAGCTTACATCTACGGTCCTGATCATTTCTGGATCTGACAGTCCAGATTCACTTCGTGATTTCGCATATCGTGAAATCGATATTTTCGTTTCATTGTGTTCTTTGCCTCATGAATTCACGATCCCCAAAACTCCGATATGGAGTTATATCTATGGTCCTGATCATTTCTGGATCTAACGGTCCAGATTCACTCGCGATTTCGCATATCGCGAAATCGGGATTTTCGTTGCATTGTGTTCTTTGCCTCATGAATTCGCGATCCGCGAAACTCCAATACAAACTTGAATCAATGGTCCAGATGCGATCTTTATTCAGCAGCTACGATTAAATCGTGAAATCCCTCATTGCAAAATCGGTATTCCTAATGTCAAATGACTTTGTCATTTCAAAGTCCCGATCCCCAATATTCTGCTGATGTCACACGTGGTTTGACACATGTTAAATACTGCCACGTATCACTCTGATTCGTGACTTATATGTGCCTGAGATGTTGAATCTTCTTGACACCTGTCAATACCTAGTTGTGCCACGTGTCACTACCTGACGTGGTCTGTTGTCGTGAGCAGGATCGATGGTCTAGATCACATGTTGATCTGACGGTTTAGGTTCAGTCGAGATTTCCTTCATTACAATTTCAGGGTTTCTGTTGTAATTGTTCATGGGACTCGTGAAACTCCGATTCCCGATGGCTCCTTTCATACGCTAGCCCTCCTGAGCTTAGCTCTCGGTCAACATGACCATCACTCTGTGACCACAACCTTACCCCGTCGGGGCTACGGGATTTGTGATGCCTCAATGCATACACCCGCGGGATTCCCGATCGGCCAAATTCCCGACGCTCCGTTACACTGATAGTTGGCCCCCACTGATCGAGGTTTTGTGAGCCCATTTTCTCCTTGCACTTTAAACACTGTGCAGGTTTTCCCCGATCCAACAGTGGTCGGATCCTGCGCTCAGATATAATGCCTGAGATCTATTCTCCTCTTCCACGTGTTCTCTTCTTGATTTTATTCATATCTGATGGCCCTCATGCTGTCGGAAATTTTGGATGGGATCCAACGGTCACTGGATCTCTGTCTTCCTTCTCCTCTGCAAACTCCTGTATCTTGAGATTTGCTGCACGCGTTTTCTTCAATGTTGTTCCTCCTGAGCTTTCACATCCGAATCCCCAAGGGATTTTATCCTTCTTATCCTGCCATCTCCACTGTTGTACTTTCCATCAATGACAAGCATACGCTACTCGTTAAACATTTGCCAACACTTCAAACCTTAACACTCATGCTATGCTACAACATTTAATGACAAAACAACATAATGAAAAGCATGCTTACATTGGCTTCTCCGGAACTTAGCTTGCTTATCTGAAGCTCTGCTGCAAAAATAGACCTCATCATTGGATTTGCATCACGGAATCACCTAAAAATGACTATCAAATCTTCTCTATATGAGTCGGACACTTTCAGGCCCAAGAGACAACTCTGCCTCGGTTACCGTGCCACCGCCTCTGCAATAAATGACTCATTCTAGAGTTAAGATGCTGAAGTTTTTCTTAGATCAGAAAACTAAAACCACCACTGTGTTCCTGGCATCATTTTACCTAAAATTGATTATCTCCATGCCTCAATATGAGTCAGTCACTTTTGGATCCAAAAGGCAACGTTGCCTCTATTTGCGTGCAAAAACTCATACTGTTTGTACCAGTTTGTACAACCCATAATAGGTCATATGGGCATGCTCATATCTCTCTCTCTCATGCTCTGTGTAGTGGTGTCTTCTGCTCCCCCGAACTCTAAATCGAAATGCCCTTCTTATACAAATTCTCGGGTAATTGAGCATTGATGAGTTCGTTGGCCAAATGGTTAGCGGAGCTAAATTTAGACATTGGATGTTGAGGATGTTTTGGGGTTGAATCCCACAGAATACTCCTTTTAACACATGGTTGGCTCAATTTGCTAATTCTGGCGGTGGCTTTGGCGGCCATTTAAATGGAAGAATGCTAGTTTTGGCGACGAATTTGGCATATACCCCCAAAAATGGCGAAACTGCTAACTATTTATGGAAGACATTTTAGCAGAGGTTATATATAGCGGATCTGTTATATATAACATAAATTCTGCCATATATGGAAGAGTTTTGTTAATATATATATTTTTTAATTTTTCGTTCAGGGGCCCTCCTTGGGCATTTCAGGGGTGCCACATGGTGCATCCCCATTAGGCCATGTGGCAACCTATGATTCATCCACTTGTTTACTTACGTCACCTCCATACCAGACATGTCCACGTCATCCTGGACATGTGCACCTTTTGGGTGGTTCCAAGTGGCACTTTTTCACTAATCCATGTGGCACTCTAAAAACCCCAAATTCGAGTGACACATGGTAGCCTCTGGTGCTGCCACATGGCATGCTGACATCATCATGACACGTGTCACCCTCTACGCATGCCATGTACACTGAATTCATCCATACGGATGGTGACCTCAGTAGTACAGATGTTGATCTTGGTAGTATGGATGTTGACTCATCCCTGCTGACTGGGCTGGGTTGACCATAACTTTGACCGCTTATAACGTTTGATCTATAACTCCATTGGAACCATTTGTGTCATTGGAAATATTGTGACACGCTCTTCGCGACCATGTCATTTTAATTAATTTTTGGGAAATTTGATGTTTTTCCCTTTTCTACCTATTGAAGCCATTTTGAGCGTCCTGGGTTGCTTTTGTGCATTCTGGGACACTTTTGAAACTTCTGTGATGTTCCCTAGATCCATCCAAATCAAAAATCCTGAGCAGTTGCTGGAGTCTAGGTGAAAGAATTCTTTTTAAGGAGTGCAGTGAGAAGGGCCACAATCTTTCCATAATTCTTAACAAACTTGCGATAATAACCTGTTAAGACCAGAAATCCACGCAAGATTTTGAGAGTCTTTGGGTGAGACTAGTCTTGCATAGCTTCAATATTTTTAGGATCCACCCTAATGTCATCCTTGCCAACAATATGACCCAAGTACTCAACTTCTGAGGCACCAAAAGAACATTTATATTGTTTCAGGAAAAGTTGGTGCTAAGAGAGTAGATGGAGAACTCGATCCACATGAGAAAGATGGTTTGTCCAGGTTTTTCTATAGATGAGGATATCATAAAAGAAAACTAAGACAAAATGATGGAGAAAAGGACAGAAGACATGATTCATGAGGCTTTGAAAAGTGGAGGGAAAATTACACAAACCAAAGGGCATGACCAAAAACTCATAGTGGCCCTCATGAGTTCTAAAGGAAGTCTTAGGAATGCCTTCTTCTTTCATACGGATCTGGTGGTAGCTAGAACTGAGATGAAGTTTAGTAAAGAACTAGGCACCACTGAATTCATTCAAGAGGTCATCAATGACAAGAATGGGAAATTTTTCTTTAATGGTGAGTTTGTTAAGGGTGAGGAAGTCAGGACACATGTGCCAAGAACCTTCTTTCTTCATGACCATGACCATAGGAGAAGAGTAGGGGCTCATACTAGGGCGGATAACATATGCGTTCAACAATTCTTGAACCATTTTCTCAATTTCATTTTTTTGGGAAAAGGGGTGATGATAGGGACAAATATTGGGAGGAAGGCTTCCTGGGACAATGGGAATGGAATGATCATGAACACCACGGGAAGGAGGGATTACCTGGGGAGTGGAAAAAACCACTTGATGTTTAGAGAGGGTGGATTGGAGGTCCTATGGAACAGAGGGTGTCTAAGTTGCTTGTATGGCATAGAGTTGGGAAATAACAACCGAATGACCTTTTTTGAGTAGATTTTCCATACGATGATGCCTTAGAACTTATATTGTTGGCCCTCCTGGTCAAATTGCATGGTTAATTCCTTAAAATCCATGAGAATGGGACCCAAAGTCCTTAGCTAGTCTGCACCCAACACAATGTCACAACTGCCCATGTCAATAGCAAACATATGAGATTTCAGGTGGTAGTCACCAATTTGGATACACACATTTTCACAATGCCCTCCACATTTCATGGACCCACCATTGGCAATCATGATTTGGAAATTATTGACTACACAAATATAGCAATCAGTTTCTTGGGCAATGCGGTGATGAATAAAATTATGGGTGCTTCCACTATCAACAAGAATTATGACCTTCCTATGCTTGATGTAGCCAATTATTTTGAGGGTTTCGAGAGAAGAGAAGCTAGTGAGAGCATTTAGGGAAATGATTGGTTCTACTTTAGGAGGGTCTTAGGGAGGGGTTATGTCGGTGGGTTCAGGTGAATCAGACAAAAGGGGAGTTTCAACATCTTCTTCCGAAACATCCTCCGAGATGGCCATAAAAATCTTTTGTTCCTTACACTTGTGTGCCGAAAAATATTTTTGATCATAATTATAACAAAGTCCCTTGAGTTGGCATTCAAACATTTTGGCCCTGGTCAATTTTTGGATCTTTAGTGTAGTAGAAGGAGGAGGGGGATTTACTGGTTTAGTGAGAGGAATAAAGGAGGGTTTCCGGTTTTGAGAAGAGACAATTTGTTGTGATTCCTTAGCTAGTTTAGTAGCCTCCACCCAACTTTGAGGCCGAGCCATGAGGACATCGGCATGAATCTCATACTTGAGGCCACTGATAAAACATTCTCGGAAAAAGGCATAAAAAATTCCCTCTGTATGAAAATCTAGTCACACAAAAGCATCTATAAAGTCTTCCACTTTGCCAGATTGTTTCAACTTTGTCTGATTATTAGTTGGCCTTAGGATTTTGTATTTCATCATGAGTTTTCATTGCTTTGGTTAGTTTATCCCCCATGCCTCCCTTAGTTAGCGCTACCTATCCCATGGTATTTTCTCATTCCATAGGTACAAATCCTTTTGTATTTTCGTGTGGTACACTGAATCATGATACTCAACCAATATGTTGGGCCTCTAATCATTTTTATCATGGTATGTGATACATGTCTTCACACTTTCCATCCTCTGTCTCGTCGCTTTATGTGAATCCTAGTTTTGGGTTTGGAGGCACGATGCCTCTTTATTATCCATTTTCATTTTGTGGGAGTCATATCCCTCAACCAAATATTACGGTCGGAGGTTGGAATATTCCTTCCTATGGATCCAATTCTAGCTTCAATTTTCTAGGAGAAAGTGCTCAAATGGGCAATCATTCTACTTATTACATCCCGTCCATCTATCCTTCTTCTGCTATGTTAGTTCCTACAATTGTTTTTCCCATGGTGGACCTCCTTCTATCCTCTGGTGTTTCATCAGGGGGGGGTTATTTTTATATTATGGGAAACCCCCTTCATGGAGTTCCTTCATATGGGGGAAACGTATATCCTCACCTAAGTAACCCTTTTCATGTCGCTTTCTCTTTGCAAGCAGATTCCTCAGTGGCGATGCCCTTACAACCCTTTATCAATAAGTTTGGGGGAGGATACTTTCCAGCCAAAAAGGGCCATGGTGTATACCAAAACCCTTCCTGGCCTACAATTTATCAAAACCAATCTTTCCCAGAACCTTGGTCTCAAATTCCACAACCAACCATCGTCAGTCCAGTCATTGCAAGTCATACTGGCTTTATATCACCAACCTCTGCTAGTCATGTTGGAGATTGGTCGACAACCTCTGCAAGTCATGTTGAAGAACAAAAACCAACTGTTGCAAGTCATGTTGGGGGAACAACTCTATTCACTGCTAGTCACACTACACATATATCACCTACCTCTGCCAGTCATGTTGGGGATTCATCACCAACCTATGTAAGTCATGTTGGAGATCTGCTACTAGCCTTTGCAAGTCATGCTGGGAGCATGTCACCAGCCACTACTATTCTTTTTGGGGGCATTCATGCGATTGATAAGCCTAGACATATAATACATAAGCCCAAGTTCCTTTGTAGGATTTGCAAAGGAGATCACCTTGTTTGTGCCCTGCTACTGTTGTGGTACAAGAAGCATGGTCCTTGCCTGGGGGCCCTTCGGGTTCTAAGTTGTCTTTGGTTTCCCAATATTCCAATCCTTCTTTGGTTGATACAATGGTCATGTTGATGCAATCTTCAACTAACACCACTCCTATTTTGGGAAGTGATGCATCTCTTGACCATGTTGTCTCGCATCCTATTGAACCAATAGTCATGTCGATACAATCTTCAACCGACACCACTTCTGTTTTGGGGAGTGATGCATCTCTTGACCATGTTGTCTCGCATCCTATTCAACCAACACTTGAAGAAGTGGTTGTGCTGATGAAATGTTCGTTCAATCACACTCTTATCTTAGAGAGTGGAAAGTCTAAAGAAGTGACATTGTCGATGCAATCTTCAATCAATCCCACTATTCTTTTGGAGGGTGATGCATCTTTCGACAATGTCCTTATAATTTCTATTCATGTATCTTCTGAACAAGGGAGCATTCCACTCTCTTCAAGTATGTTCCCTCCAAGTCCTAAGGTGGTTTCCTTTGATTGGAATGATCTTTTTGAGCATCGACTTCCTTCTTTTGCACCCTTCCAGATAAGGGGAATTATTTGATATATTATAGATAAGGTAACCATTGCAAGTATTTTATCCTCCTCGAATTGGAAAGATTTGGGATTTCCCAAGCTTGTGTCATCTATCAGTGAGTTGTTGAATTTTGACAAAAGTCCTTCATGGGAGCCCTGGCCTCCCCCATGATATGTTGCTTAGAACATCATTCATGAGTCTTGTTTAATCTCTTTTTTGACTCTCTCAAAAAGCAAAAATATTTCCAAATGAACTTGTCTCTTTCACACTCATTAATTGGATTTGAAAGGACATCTATTTGGTGTAAGTTTAACCCTTTTTAAGACAAAGTAGACTAATTTCGAAAAAGGAACACTCTAGTCACTAGTGGCTAGAAGAGTTCTCCTGGGTATTGTTTTATACTTTTCCGGGTCTAGGGGACTAAATTTATGAAAAATGGCATTCTTTGGAGTTAATTTGTAATTGAATTTCATCCTCTTTCTTTCAATATTGAACCTATTTCTGGTTCCCACTTTCACATTATAAACCTATTATCTCAGCAGTTTGCATCATCATCCAAGTAGAGCCTTGTTTATATCCTTTGCATATTGACACCCTGTACCCTACGAGAAAACATTCCCTCGAGTGTCCATATCATGCATGCACCTCCTTGCATTTAGCATAGGTATCTTCCACTGCTGGAACCATTTTCTTACTCATGACACTTTCTTCCTCCTCTATATCATAGCATTCATTTGTCTATGAAAAAATAAAAAAAGAAGGGCGGGAAAATAATACTATCTCATGTTGGATGCAGTCGTGTCTCCTTTGAACATAACACAAACTTTTGAGTCCACTTGTCATCTAAAGTTTGGGTTTAGGATGACCTTAGGAAGGTGAGCTCGTTACTTAGAGTTTACTCCTCCGATTGGTTACTCTTCTAGTTCCTATGGACAGTTTGATTGGTGCCTCTTGCATCACAAAGTTTCAAAATTGAGTCTATGTTGCATGATTCCTCCATATGTCCCATGCTCTTGTTCAAAGGATGTCTATAAGCCTCTGTCGACCATTTCTCATAACTCTTGACTTTGCATGTCGGCTATACCCTCAATTTGTCTTAGAGTTACATGAATTTGTAGTCCTACTGTGCACCCTAGTCCTACTTTCCTTATGGGTAGGTAACCTTGAACCCAACATTCGACATCTCCTCGTTGGTCATTGACTGGGGGGTTTCCCTTGTGTTTGATGGAAATAAATATATCCACACATTGGGATTCGTGCATTTTCTTGGATTCCATTATCCCTATTGGTGGTTTCCTTTCATTTTTTGATAGTTTTCCTTATTGGTTGTTATTCAGAGGATCTTTTACGTGCATTGTTTGCATCTGGTGCATGCGAAAGATGCACAGGGTCATTGATTCATGAACATGTTCTTCATCTGAGTTCATCCAAATCATCAAGATACTACTTTGTAACTCATGTTGACTGATGAGAGATTCCTTAATGCTCTCCTTTCAGCGGGTCTCCTTCCATAGAATTCATCTCATCTGTTAGCGTCAGAAGTCACTCCTGGATTGCAGCAGGAGCAGAGCCCGACGTCCATCAGTTTAATGTCACGTTTTGTTTAATGAGGTGATCAAATGGAGGTTAAATCAAGATGATGTAGCTCTAACTCCGAAACTAGGCCAAGAATGCATGGGCAGGTGAGGTCTTGCATGAACTTCAGACAGTGAGGTGTAGTAAGGGTGAGTAGGGGGAAGACTTATATCAAGGAGATGCGAAGGTCTATAGTAAACATCAGGTTTCTAACAGACTATAGAAGAAGGCATCCAAACACAAGATCTTCTTGCGCTCAAACACAGAAAACTAGAGAATACAATAATGCATAAATAAATCCTTTATCATGACATAATTGCAATGATCCGCACGAATCATTCATTCACGAACTCTCTTAGCATGAGACAAAAATTAGACAAAGTAAGAAAGACTGTCTGTCATAAAGCAAGAAATCTCATATGCAGCTACATAACCAGAGGAATAGAGTCTGTGCCAAAACTTTACAATCGGGAGCTCTGCTCTACCGTCGATAGATACAAAAAATAGCCAAAATGCCTACATATGCTCTTCCCCATTTCGCCCAGCAGAGGCGTCTCCTCAATCACATCTGGCATGCATTCTACTGTCATACGCTACCTTAATTCTTCATGACTCGCACCAGGGGGGTAGCTGAGCCCTTAAATGTTGAATTGGTGTGTGCAGGCTTCCCTGGCGAGTTGGAGACTCAGTGCGGCTTCCATGGAAAGAATCAGTACGGAGGACCATCTCGGGTGGACCTTCAGCCAGGACGTCCATACCCTGTAATTAATAAGTGAAGCGAGGCTTCAACCACCTTATCTCTTCTTCGTTTATCCTCAAGCTGGCATCGGGATTTAGATCACATTGAATCAGTGCATGGAGAACACATCGCCCCCTCTCTTGAATCTTAATTAGGTGCCTTTGGCCTCTCTGTCAGAGTGATTTTGGTGTTTCGGGGTTCGTGGATGAGAAAGGATTAGGATTTTTCTCCTTTAAAGTCACGATGGGAGAAATGTCGGGAGGGCCTAACGGTCACCACGTGTTCCCCACTGATTTGATGGCTCTGAACTAACTCAGTAATACTCTGGGCCCGAGTTTCGGTGCTATCGGGGTTCAGGGTTTCGAAATGTAAAATGGCAAGGAATGCTTACCTCTCGAACTCCCAAATGTCGACATGACGTGGATGCGTGCCGCACGTCCTTCAGATGGATGGCCTAGATAGTATTTTCTATTATAAAGGAGTTGTCCCCCCTTCACCCGCTCGCTTGATATGACCTGGTGCTGAGATCCTGGGCTTAGTTCGAAAGGAGCTTTGGAGTTTTGTTGATCGTCACTTTCAAGTGCAATGGACGGAGAGCTTCCTTACTCTCGATACCCGATATGCCGATAGGCTGCCACCTGTCCCGATTGGATCAGACGACCCAAATCTGATTTGAACTATTGGTGCTCCCTCTCTTGCGCTAAACCTCGAGCAACTCGGTAGCTCTGAAAACCCGATGACCATCGATCTGCTTTGTAAATAGATCTTGGATGCTGCCAATGTTATTTTTCCCGCTCGCTTGCCTTACTACCGGAAAAATAGGGAATCTCCCGTGCTGCGCTTGGGCACTTCCTCAGCAACCTATAGACCTGGGTGCTTTTTCGCCTAAGACAAAAATAATCGCTAACATTAGGCTCCATGGGGGATAGAGTCGTCCCTGTGATGCTCTAAGAACTCATTCCGCAGCTTCAGTGCCTTGTTGTTGGGCTATGGAGTCAAGCTCAAAACATCCGGCTGTTGAAAATACAAGCCGAAAAATAAAAACAAAACAAACTAAACATCCATGCTTATAAGAGCTTATTTATGTAGAGTCCTAAGCTAATAAAACACTTTACATGGGCTAGGTGAAAGAAAACTTCCACCATAGCCATTCAAGCAGCTTCCTGGATAGAAGCTCCTTCCTTCTGTCGATGATCATCAGCGGATGGTGTAACCGTGATAGCAGAGCGGTTACACTCTTCAACTCCTCCTTACAGGATGGAGTTGAGATGAAATAGGGAAGCTTCAAGGCATAGGGGAAATGCCACTCCATGTACTTACAGACAAGGTCATAGAATGAGTGGAAAATTCTAGAAAATGGGCGATAGACACCTTTCTCTGCTACACAGTTGTTCACCTGTGGTTGAATATCTCTGATAAGCATAGGTTGATGGTGGAAAACTGATGTAGGCTCACTACCCTCGGGCGGTGGCTGCTCGCTGACTAGCTCTGGACAGGAAATATTCTACTCCTCTGGTTCGGTCTCCCCTAGGTCCAATTCGTATTCATCATAAATAGGGACCATGGGGTGGTTATGTTTGCTGACTAGATCTTCAGTATCTCTATAGTGATCAAAAGTAGGATAAGCTTGTTTCTCATCATCACTATAATATATATCAAAAAGGGGTTGTCCTTCATTAATATGATCCTCCTCAAGAACAGTGATCCCGTCAAAAATTTCTATTTCAGGGACAGTGGGACCTTCTGCTTCTGGCTGCTCATACATAATCCTTTTCTCTTTAATCCCAGGTAAAAATATATCATGAGAAACCCCCTGGGGGAAAAGAGAAGAAACCTCTTCCACAACTAACCCCTCTTTTAAAAAGAGAGGGTCTTCGTCATCATGAGCAGAGCTGCTAGGAA